>OX457044.1:47331233-47386233 GCA_949752735.1 Lumbricus terrestris | reverse complement strand
TGCAGTTGTACACAAAATGTGCAGTTCTAAATGGATTTATGCAGTTGTAGAAGCACTTTTGCACAGTTAAAATTAACAAAAAAGGTCATTGTCCTCCGATTGAAAGTAATTTACCATGGAGGATGGGAAAGGAAAAAAGGGGTTGTGCAGTTCTAAAATTCCTTAAAAACAACCCTGAACGTAGGTGAAAGGGGACTGTCCCCAATCTGAGAAAGCTCATACCATATATTATGGGTTTTTGAAAGCCATATTTTACAGGGTATCCGGACTTTACCCCCCGGCCCATTACCCCCCTGCCATTGCCCCCCTGCCATTACCCCCCGCCCATTGCCCCCCTGCCATTACCCCCCGTCTCTTATGTATTTAGGTCGTGTATGCATGCATGTATGTATGTATGTATGTATGTATGTATGTATGTATGTATGTATGTATGTATAGGTATGTATGTGAGTAGGTATGTAAGTATGTTCTATGTAAGCATAAAATATATACAAACGTAAGTACGTACGTAGGTGCGTACATACGTACATGTGCATAGAACATACATGCGCATGCATACATACTTACATGCACATATAAATTTGCAATACATACATAGTGACATACATATATACTTACATGCATACTTACATACATGCTAAAATACTTACTTACATACATAAATGCATACTTGCATGCATACTCACATGCAAACATACATGCTGACATACATACTTACTTGATACTTACATACATACTTACATACTTGCATACATACATACCTACATAGCCTACATGCATACATACACTGAACCTAAATGTAAGGAGACGGGGGGGTAATGGCAGGGGGGTAATGTCCTACGGGGGGTAATGGGCGGGGGTAATGGCAGGGGGGTAATGGCAGGGGGTAATGGGCCGGGGGGTAAAGTCCTAGACCCATATTTTTACAATGACATACCCTCTTTGCTGATATTCTCAGTGACATCGGGCAGTCGCTCAGCCATAAAAATATTCTGGGGTGGGGGAAATTTTCATTTGGAGGTTTCCAATAGACATGCAGGGTCGCAAAACACACAGAAAACACGCAGAATTTTTTGTATCTCTTTTTGAGTCTGTCTATTAGGATTAGTCAAAACATTTCGTATATTACAAAGTGATGTAATTTAGACAATGTTGGTGCTATTAGACAATGGCGATGCTACTAGACAATTGTGATGGTATTCAGTGGCGTAGCCAGGAATTTTTCATGGGGGGGGGGGTTATGGCCGGAAACCCTGTTTTTTGCTATTTTTTCTTGCTTAAATAAAAAAATAACCTTAAAAAATCTTTTTTTCGGAGCCAATGGGGGGGGTTTAACCCCCAAAACCTCCCCTTGCCTACGCCACTGATGGTATTAGACACTGGTGAAGGCATTGGACAATGTCACAATGGTCATGCTACTAGGCAAAGGTGGTGGTATTAGACAATGGTAATGATATTAGACAATGGTGATGATATCAGACAATGGCGATGTTATTAGACAATTGAGACGCTGTTAGATAATGGTGATATTATTATACAACGGTCATCATTAGACAATGGTGATGTTATTAGATAACGGTGACGTTATTAGGCAATGGTGATGTCGCTAGACAACGGTGATGCTATTAGACATAACATATTGCATAACATAACATAACGTAACATAACATAACACAGCATTTTTTCGGTAAACCATCATCGTAGGCCTATAAGCTTACATGTCGTAATTACATCGTGATTTACGATTTGTATCAATTTACGCAGAAGACACAAAAGGAGTCGAAGGTCCCGCTAGCCAGGGCCACCTGTGAGCATTAGGCTTGAAGATGTATCACGGCCAACTGTAAGAAAGCAATTGAACATTAATTGAGCAGAAAAATTCTTAACTATCACAATTATGTAGTTATTATAAACTGAAAGAAATAGAGTAAACAATTGTGATGCTGTTTGATAATGGTGGTTCCATCAGACAATGGAAATACCATTGATCATTAGACAATGGAGATGTTATCAGACAATGGTGATGTAATTAGACTATGGTGAGGGTATTACAATGGTGATGCTATCATATTAGATAATGGTGATAATAATTATTATAAGGCAATGGCCTGGGCTACAGCGATTCCACTGATTGTATCCTGGACCACTATCCTCATCAGCAAGCTGTTCGACTTATATGAATAGACAGGTTCCTGCAGCTTCGCTTTTTAAGGCGCTATAGAAATATCCAGAGATAGCGATTCAAGTCGTCACATTTTCGTCACGTGTTCAGTCTGTGACGACTGGCCCCTCGGCGTCTGGCAGTGTCACAGACAAATGCCATTGTCAGTGACAATGACAATGCCACTGGTCTGTATGTACATATATACAGTGTGGCATGCAGACACCCGGCCGGCGATTTTATTCATCTCAGGGTTTCCTTTGTTTGTCTGTCTCTCTTTCTGTCAGTCTTCCTATCCGTCTGTTTGTCGCGCTGTCTGTCAATCTGTCTGTCAATCTGTCTGTCTGTCTATCTCTATGTGTCTGGCTATCTCTATTCATCTGTGTGAGAGAAAGGCTGTCTGCCTTGTTGTTTGCCAGTCCGTGACTCAATTTCTGTCTATCTATTTTTATCTCTATGTGTCTGTTTGTCTGTCTGTCTGTCTATCTTCTAAGAACGATATACAATTGGATAAATTTGGATGTAAAACTGTATGCTGGTGAATAAATCTAGAGAGAGAGAGAGAGAGAGAGAGAGAGAGAGAGAGAGAGAGAGAGAGAGAGAGAGAGAGAGAGAGAGAGAGAGAGAGAGAGAGAGAGAGAGAGAGAGAGAGAGAGAGAGAGAGAGACAGACAGACAGACAGACAGACAGACAGACCGACAGACAGACAGACACAGAGAGATATTTATAAAGAGGTTTGGTTCTTGGTCGTACCTTGGAAACAAGGACGATGGGTTCGAAGTCTCCTCGATCTGCGGTTAGGTAAATTAAAAGGACTGGCCAACTCCTCCAACGCACTGTCCTCTTGACTACTAGACATTCTAGTCTAGACCATGGTGTAGACATTCCGTTGTTAATCATGGAACACACGGTTATTTCGGTGTATTTTTGATGAAATTCGAAGCGAAAGACTAAAAAAAGGTCATCAGAAATTTCGCACCCAAAAAGGTCGATTTTTCTCCCGTCAGCGTGTACTCACTTCAAAATTTACCAGTAAAGCCCTGTTCATCGTTCATCTTTGTCACGCATGAAGACATTGTTTACAAATATTTTGCATTATAATATACAAGTATGTGTATGTAATTGTGTAAATCCATGCAGCACGGGCAACCGTGCAAAAGGGGCAAAAGAGGCAAGAGAGGCACTGGCGTCTTGCACCCTCCAGAAAAATTGAGATCTAATTCTTCAACTACTACGCTTTGGTTTTCGACATCTCTCTTCACACCAAAGCACTAATCGTTCTATTGATACAAAAAGTGAAACTTAGAACTTAAGATATAAAAACGTCTATGAAAAATTCCAATGCTCTTAATTTGCTGAGATCGAACTACAAAATGTAACAGTATTTTGCTTCCTCTTGAAGAAATATTTCGTGTATCAATGTGTTATTTCACTAAATTATTTTTTATAACTTGCATTTGCTATAGCGCAACTTCAAGCTCTCTACACAGTGGCGCTCCTGACTGCATCGGAGTTTCACGCCGAAGCGCACGAACAATTGCAATTGAGAGACTTGCTCAAGGTCCAAGATGAATGTGCATAAGTGAGAAGACGGAACAGTTTTTCTGCACCGAACATCAATCCGTTGCGAACCTGCGACCGATTTCCACGTCTGATAAATTTCCACTTAGTGCAACATGACTTCAGTCATTCTTCCTTCGCACATGTACATTTCCCGTGCACTATTAATCAGATAAGCCAAACAGCGAAGTCCTTCCCAAGTGCCCATTATACACACTAAAGTTCATCTACATATACGTTACATGCATGCATACATATATCTGCATACATACATACAACTGCATACATACATACATACATACATACATATATACATACATACATACATACATACATACATACATACATACATACATACATACATACATACATACATACATACATACATACATACATACATGCATGCATGCATGCATACATACATACATACATACATACATACATACATACATACATACATACATACATACATACATACATATAATATACATACATACATACATACATACATACATACATACATACATACATACATACATACATACATACATACATACATACATACATACATACATACATACATACATACATACATACATACATACATACATACATACATACATACATACATACATACATACATACATACATACATACATACATACATACATACATACATACATACATACATACATACATACACATGGCTTAATGTGAGTACACGACGGCCGAAAAAGTTGACTTTTTTAAGTCATCGAAATTTCTGACGACATTTTTTTAGTCATCACGTTTTTTCTTGCCCATTGCGCGTCCACGACAGTCCATAAATCACTACTTGCCGCTCTTTTGACTATTATCTGCCCGTAATTTCATTTATCACTTTCTCACATTGAATTCTTTGTGAGGTGAGTATACGCTCTATACCTGCGTATGGGCTACCCTTGTTTTCGGAGGAGAATACACGATACTGTTTTCCCCGAAATTGAGTAGGCCTACACGCTGTAAACCCGCGTATACCTTCGTGTGCAGCTCTGTACATTCATGAATGCCTGGTTAGTTAATTAACTAACTAACTCTTAGATCAGTAAAAATTTGGCCCATTTAATTTCGCATTCTTTACAGTGTATAGCAGCGGTTCTCAACCTTTTCACACTCACGGACCCATTTTTAATTTCTGGTCCCGGTCACGAACCCCCACCGAAATTTGGTGCATTATCGTGACTGTGCGACTCTATAATCCTATATAGTAGTAGGCCTACATGTATGCTATACTACTGTATAGCATCCACGCATTTCGTGTTGTATAGGCCTATTGTAAGTTGTCACAGTTGTGACAGATCGCTCCACACGATGCAGAAACCCCTTTCCAGTTCGACTGCAGACCCCGCAGGGGGCGAGGGGGAGGGGTGGGGTTGACGGACAGCGTGTCCAGCGGTGGTCACCTCAGGGCGGCGTTACATGTGCTTGCGCATAAAAAGCTGTGAGCAACAAAATAACTTCTTACGAAATATGGAACCATCTCACTCCATATTGAATTTCGTATATATATATATATATATATATATATATATTAAGATGATATACCAATTATATGTAAATACCTAGGCTGTATATATATATATATATATATATATATATATATATATATATATACATATATATACTAATGGAGAGAGGAGTATATGGAGTCCGACTGTGCAACAGTAAAGTCCGTTCCTAACAGATGTGTCTTTATTGTTAATAATGGCTAACTTATGTTCCGTGTGCCACACGCGTCCGAAAAGAACGAACATAAAAGACGACGACGACGACGACGACGGATCATATGGAAGGATGGAAAGATGGAAGGATGGAAAGATGGAAGGATGGAAAGATGGAAGGATGGAAAGATGGAAGGATGGAAAGATGGAAGGATGGAAAGATGGAAGGATGGAAAGATGGAAGGATGGAAAGATGGAAGGATGGAAAGATGGAAGGATGGAAAGATGGAAGGATGGAAAGCCGGACGGACAAATGGAGTCACTCGGATGAGTGGACGGAAAGAAGGAAGGAATAGCTGCGAACGAAGGACGTAAGGAAGCTAAAAGGACGGATGGATAGATGGATGGATGAGAGGAAGAGGAAAAGATGGGAAGGAAGGAAAGGATAATGGAGAGACGGATAATAGCAGGGATGAAGGTGCATGGAATAATATTATAGGCGGACATCGTTATCTGAAAAATATACCTTTGTGCACGTGACTGATGTCGTCATGCAACGCTCGACCAATGAGCGCATTCACATGGCAACACACACGCACACACAGACACACACACAGACAGACATACACACAGAGACACCCAGAGAGACACAGGAACACACACACAGACAGACAGACAGACAGAGAGACGCAGGCACACACGCCCGCTCTACTCTTCTCTAGCCAGCTTCATATCCCGTATATTATTATCAGCGCTATATAATGCGTGTACTGTGTTAGGCAGCGGACCATTTACACTGCAGAGCGTTTAATAACCTTGCAATAATCTTCGACTGCAGCGCACGACTTTTGGGCAGAGCGTGCAGAGCAATTTGCTTCTGACGCACAACATTATATCTTGTTATGTGCTTATTACTTCGACGTTTAACTTGGTCGATCGTCATAACAGTACAAGTGCTGAAATGTTTTCTTTTATTCCACTATGTTCAGAAGGCCAAAGTTTTCAGACCCTACTCAGTGGGATCCTGATCCATTTCGGGCGGTCTGAGGCCAATAGTGTGACATTTCTATGGTCTAATTCCTGCGCTTTACTCTCTGTTACAATTGGCTGCAAAAAACCTGATTGATCGATTGATTAATCGATTGATTAATTAATCGATTGATTAATTAATCGATTGATTGCAAGGCTTTTTTAACGTGCAGTTGTACACAAAATGTGCAGTTCTACATGTAAATGGATTTGTTCTGTTCTAGAAGCACTTCTGTACTGTTAAAACTAGCAAAAAAGTCATTTTCCTTCGATTGGAAGTAATTTACCATGGAAGATGGTAAAAGAAAGAAGAAGACTTAAGAAGTTGTGCAGTTCTAAAAATTCCTTCAAAACAGCCCTGATTGATTGATTGATCGATGACCGATTGATTGATTGATTGATCGATTGATAGATTGATTGGTTGATTGATCGATCAATTGATTGATTGACCTAAAGTAGCTGGTTCACGTAGAACGAGTATGCGGTAACCTTAGTTCGGCTTCTGACAGTTGATGGAAGGAAACATCACAATAGTTAACGGTCAATGTCACTCCAAAGATCTTGTTTCTTTTCTCCTCCGTCGATACGAAAATTACCCTCCTCCAGCCACCAGCTTCTATGGATTTTTATACTCCGACGGCGGCACCCCATGGAGCCTGTCCCTCCTCTTCCCACCCATGCAGTCACGCAGGTCGTTATGATTGGCAAAGCAAACACCTACGGTAAGAAAGTATAAAATACACATCTGCAGTGGCGGTGAGTATTTCAGACACGCGAACTCAACATCATTAATAAACGATACAAAACAAAATGCAGTAAACCGTAAAAATGTAGTAAAAAGTGTAAAAATGCAGTAATCTGTAAAAAGCATAATATGCTGGACTCGGACAAAAAATAATAATCCTCGCATAATTAGGCTACACAGAATCAACAACCAACAACTTGGCAACAAGCCGACTGCCCATGCGTCATGACATGCGCAGAACGCATGCCGTCGTCGGAATGCATGTGTGTGCATGTGTGTGGATGTGTGCATGTGTGTGTGTGTGCATGTGTGTGTGTGTGGATGTGTTTGGATGTGTGTGCATGTGTGTGTGAGTGTGTGGATGTGTGTGCATCTGTGTGGATGTGTGTGTGTGTGTGTGTGTGTGCATGTGTGTGTGAGTGTGTGGATGTGTTTGGATGTGTGTGTGCATGTGTGTGCGAGTGTGTGGATGTGTGTGCATCTGTGTGGATGTGTGTGTGTGTGTGCATGTGTGTGTGTGTGTGGATGTGTGTGTGCATGTGTGTGTGAGTGTGTGGATGTGTGTGCATCTGTGTGTGCGTGCTTGTGTGTGTGCGTGACTGTGTGGATGTGTGTGGATGTGCGCGTATCAATCCATTCATGAATTCATTCCAGGATTTCTATAGCGCTTCTTCAAAGTGGCTACTCAGAAGTGCTCCCGACTCGAGCACGTCAAAAAGTACAGTTGGAGTTTAATATAAAAAAAAGCTTCAATAAGAGCTTATGCAGGCAGCAGACATAGCTCCTGTGGGAGTCAATCCCAGACCACTGAGCCCACCGCGGAAAAGGCTTCATTCTGCGTGGTCGCAGTTCGAGGGAATGGGACCAGGAGCACTCCCTTCTGTGCAGAACGGATGGGCGGTTACCTTGGATGTATACGTGGAGCAACAGAGCACTATCAAGTAGTCTGGTGCAACACCAAGCTGACTTTGCCGAACTTAATGCGCTGCCGGGTAGAGGAAGCCAGTGAAATGTTTCGGCATGTGGTTGGAGACATTACCAAATTTAGGGATTTGTCCAATTAGACGTGCAGCTGCAGAGTGTATACGACTTCGTTCAGCCACATTATTCGTTTGGATGGGTGACCAGACATACATGTGTATAGCCTAAATATATAGGTACATATCGTGGGGCGCGGTGGTGTAGTGGTGGCGTCGTTGCCTTGAAGTCGGAAGGTTCGAGGTTCGAATCCACCTCGACGCGTAAGGACCTTGGGCAAGTCCTTCATTCACTCACAATTGCTCAGCGCTTTGGCGTGAAACTCCGATGAGTGTCCGCTCTGCATTCGGGAGCGCCTCTGAGTAGTGAGAGCTTGAATGGACGCTATAACAAGTGCACATACAAACAAACATATATTATACGCATGTGCGTGTAGGTCTAAGGTTATATAGGATTGGGTTAAGGTTGGAGGTTATAGGATGGGGATTATGATGAAGGTTAGAGCTGTTTGTGATTAGGGTTGTATATGGTTAGAAATATATATTATATATGTGTCCTTATCGTGCACATTCTCGTATTGGTCATATGGATGTTGTAAATCCCTAGGCTGGCTTTATAAATTGCCTGTATCGTATATAAATATACATACATATACACAAGCAGGCTCTTGCATACGAAATTATAATATTCATATACGATTATACAATCATATAATTATGTGAGCTGTGGTCTCTATAGGTGCAATGCACCCAAATATACATACCATATAGGATATAGGTCTATCAATTAAATAGGCACGTGTCCGCATGTTAGCATATATAGGCTATCTCATGAAATTTTGGAATCATATTCTTGATCCAATTCTCTAAATATTTGCAAAATTTTAGCGTGATATGTTATCAAGCATTGGAGATATTTGAAAAACAGTTTGGCTTAGGCCTACTTTTTTGAATCACTGTGCATATAATTATGTATAGGGGTATTGACTTGCATAATTATGTAATTGTATATATATATATATATATATTACATTATAAGGCTGAAAGTTTATATGTGGCGGGCGGGCAGTGTGAGTATGTCCGTCCCAAGCAAGGGCGGATACAGAAATTTTCGAAGGGGGTGGCCAAAATTTTCGGTCTTGTTGGTGGGACAGGGGAAAAATTTCGTGTTATTCGTCGCCGAGATAACTGATGACCTTTTTATACTCGTCGGTCATCATAGTCGGGAGTATGGTAAATCAAATGGGGGGGGGGGTCACGTCCCGTGCGATTTCTTTAATGGGGGGCCTGGTATCCTGTTTTTCTCTCCCGCTGCATTTATTTAATGACTTGTTGAAACCAAATAGGGGAGCCACGTCCCATGCATTTTTTAAATGGGGGCCATGGCCATTTTGGCCCCCTGGATCGCCCCTGGTCCCAAGAAAGGCTTCGAAACAGATCCACTTCGCACGACGAAACAATTTTTTATCTTCTTCTGCGAATTTGTAGGTCAGCGCGACTATTTTCAGATCTCAATTCACTTTAAAACCCGAGATATAGACATCTTAAGTTTCGAAGTTGGAGTCAGCGCCCATACAGATTTAAGAAGCGATCTCCCCGTTACACATTAACCATAGCGCCTCCATTGCCGAGCAGACGATACGACGTCATGTCTTGACGTCATCATCGCCGCTCGCAAATTAATTAACTGAGTTATTCAGAGACGAGCTCAGTGCAGAAACCACAGGGAAAAGAGAATGCGGTTGTGTGTGTCTATGTATGTTTGTCTATGTATGTAGGCCTATACGTCTACTCTACAGTTTCGCAACTATTGACCGCAGGAGCGGTCGGGTTTGGTTGAGCGGGTACATGTAGTTAACTAAAATGAGCAAGGGTGAACCAAAATTTTCCGTGCAACGCCTGCTACCGAAGAGTCTGTATACGTAGGGCTGGGGTCTGGGTACGGAGAAGGCCCATAGCGATGAGGAGGGGACGAAAACCTGAGGTAGGAACGAAGTGGGGGTGCGGCGGGATGGGCGAAAACAATAAAATTTCCCGGGCAACGCCGGGTGACACAGCTAGTGTATATATACATGTACAGTATATATAAATATACATGTATATATATAAATAAGTATGATATCCGAGTGCCTTTTGGCGTGTGTATACGTTTCAGCGGAGTGAGAGAGAGATCGCGTAGTCGATACAGTCGCTATGCATGGCGCTGGTGCATGGTGCCGCGGCCGTCGTAGTCGCCGTCATCGTGACCTGAGTTGGTATTGAACCCTGACGTTGTCATCCATCTTAACCATTTGACCAACGATCCATTAGACTCTTTGACGTCATTCCTCGACGCTGCCTCCTCCTCCTCGACTCTCGCGCTTATGCATAGTCCGCCAGTCCGTCGACTGAAGGCCAAAGGAGGTCACTAGCTGTTTTTTTTTTATTCGGATGGTTGCTATGGGATGACGATGCTGTTGCTATGGATACGCTGATCTGCTGGTCACTACGTTGCTCGACTGGTCAGTGTTGGTGACCGTGGTGGTCATCCTGAGGGTCGCTTCGCTGGTCCTTCCTTCCGCTGGTCACTCTGACTGTACAGCGTACACGATGGTCAATTATGTCATACCTGTCATTCTGCAGATGTCACTCTATTGGCTACTCTCTCTCTATTCCTGGGGATTGCAATGCTCTAGATTGGGCAATAGATGATGATATGGAGTTGGTGATTATAATGATGATGATGATGATGATGATGATGATGATGATGATGATGATGATGATGCTAATCATCATCGTCGTCGTCGTCGTCATCGTCGTCGTCGTCGTCGTCGTCGTCGTCATCATCATCATCATCATCATCATCATCATCATCATCATCATCATCATCATCATCATCATCATCATCATCATCATCATCATCATCATCATCATCATCATCATCATCATCATCATCATCATCATCATCATCATCATCATCATCATCATCATCATCATCATCATCATCATCATCATCATCATCATCATCATCATCATCATCATCATCATCATCATCATCATCATCATCATCATCATCATCATCATCATCATCATCATCATCATCATCATCATCATAATCATCCAAAAAAATTGATGACCTTTTTTTGTCCTTCGGTTAAAATCTTATGAAAATACACCACTTTCTTTCGGTTGTTCAAATTCTCGTGAAATTTTTTGAGTCCTTCTTGAGGGCTTAGCCCCTACTCCTGACAAACTCCGCCCATGCTTTAAATAAACAAATGCTTAGTCTCTAGAGCCTGATGCATTTTTCTGCCTCAGTCGTTAGATGCATAATAATAGTAAACAATAATAAGCAATAATTATGATGAGTATAGGTTATGGTTAACTGTATAATATTAGTAATAATAACAAGCAATAATTATGATGAGTATAAGTTATAGTTAAAAGTAATATTAGTAATAACAAGCAATAATTATATGATGAGTATAGGTTATGGTTAAAAGTAATATTATTAATAATAACAAGCAATAATTATGATGAGTATAGGTCATGGTTAAAAGTAATATTAGTAATAACAAGCAATAATTATTATGAGTATAGGTTATAGTTAAAAGTAATATTAGTAATAATAACAAGCAATAATTATGATGAGCATAGGTTATGGTTAAAAGTACTATTAGCAATAATGATAATAGTCTATGGATAATAATAATACTAATAGTGATAATAGGATAACAGTTGACTCTGCACAAACAAGGTCAGTCATGCATCGAAAGGTCAGAGAGCGACTGATCCATCAATGCACCCTTGGAACCACCCCCACCCCCACCCCACCACCCCACCCCGCCCCTACCGAGGGTGAATGAATGACCATGGCAGCAACTGAGCAACAAATCAACAATTTGTTGTTTTATGATAAGAACCTAGAGTCGACCGAGAAGAGTTGGTTGGAATAATATACGTGAGACTGCATCTCGTCTTCTCCTCATCGTCCACTGTTTCCACTGTTTCCACTGTTTCCACGGTTTCCACTGTTTCCACTGTTTCCACGGTGCTTCCAGAGGAAGAAGCTGTATTGCAAATTTGCAATGAACTGCGTGTGTATACAAAGGGGCGATGATTAATGCCCTCCAGGAATAAAATGACGGGGGTTGGTTCGACCCAACTGAGCGCACACACTCTCCCACCCTCTTCCGCTCTTTACCGCCCCTCCTCCTCCGCACCCACTGACTCTCGCCCTCTCCCGTATACGCACTTTCAATCATACCCTCCCTGATGACCTTTCGCGCTCATGGTCATGCCCGGTTCCTTGAAACTGTGGTGGTGGTGCATCGTGCCCACAGATCCTGTTGATGTAGCGGGGGCAATAAAATCGCCGTTACCTCAGTCTATAAAACACCTACTTAATGCTTACCCATGATACTTCAATATATATATACACACACACACATGATATATATATATATTAAATACATATATATTTGTATTTATAATATAGGCCCTATGTGCACATGTTTGCAAATATATAGGCCTATATACATGTGCAAATATTTATATTTATTTATCAAAATACACCGTCGGATTCTATGTATATATATATTATACAATATATATATATTGAGTATATTGTGCTGAGTGTAATTCTGCTTTTAGACTTTATCGGTCGTTTCTGATGCTCATGAATGCTAATTCAGACGATGTTTCATTACTCGGAGCTGTAAAACAAACAACGATATTTTGAAGCAGGTCTCCTATTATATATAGCAACTCTGCAGTCGCTTAAACTATCGCGATATACAATGTACAATATATATATATAATTATATATATATATAGATATATAATATATAATATAGGCGCTTCGTGTAGGCAAGGAATCATGGTTGGAGACTTGGTCTAGAAGTTCGGGGGTGTGGGAGGGGGAAGAACGAGTGGCCGAAGGACGATCGCCGTGGTGCCACATTTTGGGCGGACGGCTAATTGTTGCCGAAGAGAAATTTTCCATTTTCATCGAACAAAATGTCTGACGACCTTTTTAAAGTCATTTGGTCGAAATCTCATGAAAACATATTATTTTCAAACTGATGACCTTTTAACCTTTACGATGCTTTTTTTCTATGTTAAATATTGGGGGACATGACAATGGACGGTTCCCCACCAGTGCCACCACAAACATGGGGGACCGTCTCCCGGTCCCCCTAAGTCTCCATTCATGTCCTTTAAACATACTTTCTCCATTTTTAAAAATTAAAATGTACGAATTATTACGCAAATTATCGTAGCAATAGAAGAGGCTCGGGTTTTCTATTCATCGTGTATATATATATATATATATATATATATATATATATATATATATATATATTTTAGTACGTGAAATGCATATAGAATCGTAGCATATGAGTGTGTAATATATAAACACATAATTATATTATAGGCAGATATGTGTATCAGTATCATAACAGGCCTGTACTGAAAAGCCAACGACCAAAATACATAAATATTCCAACGTTTCGCATTCATGGAGATAGGATGATTTTTTTAGAGCCAGTAGAGCCAGTCATACATTGAATTCATATAATATATACATGTATGCAGTCTTTAAAGTCAATAATATGTGCAAACGTGTGCATGTGCTTATCTGTAGAATAATTGTGCTGTGCATATGCAACCGTTACGTCCGTTAGGCAAATCGCAATACTGTAAAAAAAATCCGCCAGCTTAGATAAATCTAACGGACAGAAAAATACATGAAATGAATTTCTGACGTCGACTGGTAGGTGGCGGTTGGTGTATCGAATGTTATAGCGCGTGCATATTTTCTGCGGCGTGGTATCAGGGTTGCGAGACAGACAGATTAGTTTGTGGTCGACGGGTCGTTAGATTTCTGAACGGTCTTTACATGGATGAATCAAGAATCAGGATCGAGAATATAATTATATCTAGTATAGAAGCATCTGTTTCAGCAGAGAGCTCCAGTTGCTTCATATTCGGAGAAATTGATTACAATTTAGGTCCAATGAATTATCGGTTAGAATTATTGCAAACCGTTATTATGATTATCATGCCGATTCGTCATTATTTAGCGCTTTAATAATTAATGTCTGTTGAGATAATTTAGATTACGCCTATTATCGCCACCATAGTCATAGGTTTTTTCCAATGACGTTCACTAAATCACCAATCAGGGCATATATAACAAAAATGAGCAGTCAGGGATTGCTAATGTTCTTCACTATCACACAGTGTTTAATCTAGTCCCCTTCCTCTGGGGGGGAATTGGGGTTTCTGGGGGGGGAGACATTTGAACGCCCGAAGGACGCTCGTGATGCGCGTAGCACCGAGACTGGGAGAGGGAGGGGTATGGGGAGGGGGATACGCCCTTCCCCATCAGAAACTTTTTGAATTTCCACATTGCAATGGCAGCATTTTAAGGTGTCGTCTTAACAAAATAGTTGTACTTTTCAGTGACCCATTAGAAAATTTTTGGATTTCCACATTGCAATGGCAGCATTTTAAGGGGTCATCTTAACAAAATAGCTGTACTGTTTTAGACTTTTAGTGACCCATTAGAAACTTTTTGAATTTCTATATTGCAATGGCAGCATTTGAAGGGGTCATCTTAACAAAATAGCTATAATTTTTCAATGACCCAATAGAACATTTTTGGATTTCCACATTGCAATGGCAGCATTTTAAGGGGTCATCTTAACAAAATAGCTGTACTGTTTCAGTGACCCATTAGAAACTTTTTGAATTTCCACATTACAATGGCAGCATTTTAAGGTGTCGTCTTAACAAAATAGCTGTACTGTTTCAGTAACCCATTAGAAAATTTTTGGATTTCCACATTGCAAAGGCAGCATTTTAAGGGGTCATCTTAACAAAATAGCTGTACTGCTTCAGTAACCCATTAGAAACTGTTTGAATTTCCACATTGCAATGGCAGCATTTTAAGGTGTCGTCTTAACAAAATAGCTGTACTTTTTCAGTGACCCATTAGAATTTTTTTTGGATTTCCACATTGCAATGGCAGCATTTTAAGGGGTCATCTTAACAAAATAGCTGTACTGTTTCAGTGACCCATTAGAAACTTTTTGAATTTCCACATTACAATGGCAGCATTTTAAGGTGTCGTCTTAACAAAATAGCTGTACTTTTTCAGTGACCCAATAGAAAATTTTTGGATTTTCACATTGCAATGGCAGCATTTTAAGGTGTCGTCTTAACAAAGTAGCTGTACTTTTTCAGTGACTTATTAGAAACTTTTTGGATTTCCACATTGCAATGGCTGCATTTTAAGGTGTCATCTTAACATGATAGTATCATATATTATAGTAATAAAATAATGTCATTATAATCATATAATAATAAATAATATCACGATATATTATAACACTTCAGGCAAAACAATGATGAAAAAGCAGTAACTAAAAACCAATATCATTTCGTCAAATTTTTCTGGGGGGAAATGTCAATCCTGGGGGGGGAACTTTCCCCCCCAGAGACGTCTAGATTAAACACTGACTATCACAGTGTATAGTTAAACTGAAACTATGTATACATGTACTAGGACTATACTACTTTCTTAATTTTAATTCGTCCTGAAGTTATAATTCATTGTAATTTATTTCACTTTAAAACTTAGCCAACGTCACCGAGCAGTGAGAACTGTTGAAGAAATAATTTCTGTCGGCAACAGTGATCTTTGATTCCATAAAATTTACTCTCGGTCAGCCAATCATTTTGCATTAATAGTGTTTCTGGTCGATGTCATCGGTCCCGCCAGCCATAAGATGTCGTCTCTGGAAATTAACCCCTTTCATTTTAATTCCCTCTTTAAAAAATCCATCATTCTGGTCTAATATAGTTACGTTTAAACGAATGTCGTCGCATTCTCAGGGTAATCCTTTAGAAAGCAAATTATATGCCTAATTGATAAACAGGCTGCAGACTAAGAATAGGTGTACCGTGTAGTGAGTTACAGAGGGACATAAAAATTAATTTTTAAGAGGTCGAGTCGTTGGTCGTGGAAGAGGAAATATTTCCGACGTTGGATCAAGCTCTGAGTGCGTTGCAAGTCCGTTGACATTTGTCATTACATGGAACATTATTATGTAGTGCATAAACAGTGCTAGCAATACATTGCTATAGTGATATATCGAACATCTAGCTTGCTATAGTGGCTACCTGCACAATATCGGTCAGTATTTAAAACTAAGGAGTTTAATCTCATAATATTTAGCGTTTCATGAACGACTTTTTGTCGTATTACACAAGACTGTTCTGAGGATCCCTCAATATCTGCAGGGGTAGTATGGATTCGCCTTTTAGTCTCTGCTGGGCCGAGTTTATGACGCAAGAAAATGTTGGCAGTTTACATCCACGGTTCGATTGGAACATTTACTGGTTCAGGCACTCCCTCCCCCATGCAGAGGGAAAACGAGGTCCACGATCTCGACGTAATTGTTTTTTTGGGTGGGGTGTTGGGGGTGGGTAGCTTTCATGTTGTGGCGTGCGTGATGTGGGATGCACGGGGTGGGGGTTGCGAAAATAGAATAAGAAGGTCATAAAGATGTTATTACAGATTGCCAACTCCACTGACTACCAATGGACCTTTCACCAAATATTATGCGCTTCAACCAATAAATCTCAACGTATTTACAGTTCGCTACGTTATAAACGCAATTTATATATATATATATATATATATATATATACTTGTATATGGTTGCGAAATTATATAATACACACATACGTACATCAATGCATACATACATACATACATACATACACGCATACATACATACATACATACATACATACATACATACATACATACATACATGTACATACATACATACATACATACATACATACATGCATACATACATACATACATACATACATACATACATACATACATACATACATACATACACTAGTGGCCAATTGAATGGAAACTTTCGTGTTTGACTGTTTTTAGTTCTATGGCTGACTGTTATTAGTTCTATGGCGTTGGCAGCTTGGCGGCAGCTTGGCGGCAGCTTGGCAGCTTGGCGGCAGCTTGGCGGCAGCTTGGCAGCTTGGCGGCAGCTTGGCGACAGCTTGGCGGCAGCTTGGCGGCAGCTTGGCGGCAGCTTGGCGACAGCTTGGCGGCAGCTTGGCGGCAGCTTGGCGACAGCTTGGCGGCAGCTTGGCAGCTTGGCAATTTGCTCAGTTAAGATAATTTTACCACAGAAAAAGTCTTATCTTGTAGAAGTTTCCAATGAATTGGCCACAACTGTACATACATACATACATACATACATACATACAGACATACATACATACATACATACATACATACATACATACATACAGACATACAGACATACATACATACATACATACATACATACATACATACATACATACATGCATGCATGCATGCATGCATCTACGTACCAGCGTACGTGCATGGATCATGCCAACGTCTTTGTTTCTATACAACGTTCCCATCGGTTCCCATGGCGAAAGTGTGAAAAGTTCGATCACATATTAGCAGTTGACGACGTGACCTCTCTCTCTCTCTCTCTCTCTCTCTCTCTGTCTCTCTCTCTGTCTCTGTCTCGCTCTGTCTGTCTGTATGTCTGTCTCTGTCTCTCTCTCTCTCTCTCCGACTTCTCAATGGATAGCGCTGATACAGATATTCTTGTGAATGGTCCATTAACGACTGAATGCTTTAATGCGAGTGGATGATGCATGTGAGGATGAGGAAGAGATTTATTGGGACGAGAGGATAGAGAGTTCGGAGGAGGAGGAAGAGCAGGAGGAGGAGGAGGAGGAGGAGGAGGAGAGTAGAAGAAGATGAGAAGTTGGAGAAGAAGATGGATGCAGAGAAGGAATTGGAGAGATCGGGAGTGAAGGACGATTATTAAAAAGCGAAGGTTAGATGGAGGATGTATCATGTGGAAGATGGATGCGACTGAGGATGCATGGAGTGCGGGTGTGATTAATAGAGAAAAACGGTTAGGGAGAGATTCCTGTATATGGAGGAAGGATGAGGAAGAGATTGATTGACAAAGTTGTGATGGGGAAATTGATGGGGGGAACGGGTGAGTGAGATTGATTGAGGAAGGAGTTAGCGGAGGATCTATCCTGATAGGTAATGGGGTGAGGAAGAAAGATTGATAGAATCAGAAGTGAGAGAGAGAGACAGACAGAGAGAGAGAGAGAGAGAGAGAGAGAGAGAGAGAGAGAGAGAGAGAGAGAGATAGGGGAGGAGAATGAGTGAGCCAAAGACAGAACGATTGGCGTTGTAATTCTGTTTCTTACAAAGTTCTAATTGCAACGCTTCAACATTTGAATCTTTATTTGATGGTCTGAAGCATTTGTGAGAAGTAGAAAAGTAGTAGGAGGAAGAAAAGGAGGAGGAAGAGAAGAAGGAGGAAGAGAAGGAGGAGGAAGAGAAGGAGGAGGGAGAGAAGGAGGAGGAAAAAGAGGAGGAGGAAGAGAAGGAGGAGGAAGAGGAGAAAGATAAGGAGAAGGACGAAGAGAAGAAGGAGGAGGAGGAGGAAGAAGAAGAGGAGGATAAGGAGGTGAAGGAGGAGGAGGAGGAAGAAGAAGAAGGGCAGGAAGAAGAGAAGGAGGAAAACGGGTGTGAGGAATAGAAGGAAAAGGAAGAAATTGAGCAGAAGAAATATACATATGCAAGAGGAGGACGAAGTAAAGGACGAAGATTAGGATGGAAAGAAGGAAGGAGAGGACGAGCAAGTGGAAGAGGAGGAGGAGGAGGAGGAATTGGGCGAACACGAGGAGGAGGAGGAGGAAAATTGCAGAGAGGAGTTTGCCGAGGTTAGGAAAAAGTAAGAGAAGGAAGAGGAGGAAGAACTTTACGATGAAGAGGAAAAGGAAGCTGACGAGGAGGAGGGGAAGGAAAGGATGCCAATAGGAAAAATAGGATGCCAAGTTTGGGAAAGGATGGTCAGCAGAAGAATTGGTAGGGGGAAGGGGAGAAAGGCAGAGCACGAGTGAAAGCGGGAGACGGTGTTGGCGATGGAGAAGGAACGCACAGAGAATGTGGAGGATGAGGATGAGGATGTGGAGGAATTGAAAGGAGACGTATTCGGGTGGAGCAAAAAGAAGGATGGACGAATGGAGGAAGTGTAGAGATTGAGGATAAATTGGAACGAGGAGGCGGAAGAGGAGAAGAAAGAGCAGGTGCTCTACGGAAAGGGGCGTTTTGAGTTGGGAGGAGATGAATTGGGGGACGGTGCGGAGTAGGGGTTGATTGCGATTCCAGTTATTCAGACGCGGAAACAAAGCTCATCATCAGCTGTGATCCAGCGAGAGAAAGAGACAGACAGACAAATAGACAGACAGATAAAGACAGACAGAAAGGCAGACAGAAAGACAGACAGAAAACAATCATATGGACAGACAGACTGCAGTGAGATAGAGACTGAGAGAGATGAGGAGAGACAGGCAGAAACAGACAGAGACGAGATATACAGAGATTATGAGAGATACCGAGAAGGACAGTGAAACGAGAGAGAGAGAGAGAGAGAGAGAGAGAGAGAGAGAGAGAGAGAGAGAGAGAGAGAGAGAGAGAGAGAGAGAGAGAAAGAGAGAGAGAGAGAGACTGTGTGTGTGTGTGTGTGTGAGAGAGAGAGAGATAGACAGAAAGGGAGAGAGAGAGAGCGAGAGCGAGAGGTAGAGTGAGACAGAGACAGACAGAGATAAGGAGGCAGACAGCGACAGAGAGACACAGAGAGAGAGGCAGAGTGAGGCAGAGACAGACAACGAAACAGAGACAGAGTAATGACAAGGGGGAAATAGTGGGGTTGAATAGGACCCGTCAAAGTCAAGGGTTCCATCTCGGTCGGTCGGTCGGTCGGTCGGCCCGCGCCCATCCCACCCGACGTCGGTGCGCACCCAATTACTCGTTAGGCTATTTAATGCATGTCTGATGTTTCTCCTTCTCCTTCTCCTCGTCCTTCTCCTTCTTCTGCTCCTCCTCCTCCTTCTCCTCTTCCTTCTCCTCCTCCTTATTCTCCTCCTATTTATAGTTCTCGTCATTCTCCACCTCCTTCTCTTCTGACTCTCTTCCTCCTCCTTCTCCTCCTCTTCTTCCACGTTCTGCTCCTCCTTCTCCTCCTTCTCTTTCTCATCCTCCTCGTCCTCGTCCTCCTCATTCACCTCATCCTAGTCCCTTTCTCCTCGTCCTCCTTCCTCTCCTCCTTCTTTTCATCCTCCTCGTCCTCGTCCTTCTCCTCCTTCTCCTTCTTCTCCTCCTTCTCCTCCTTCTTCTCCTCCTCCTCCTCCTCCTCCTCTCCTCCTCGTCCTTCTCGTCTTCTTCCTCGTCCTCCTCCTCCTCATCCCATTCCTCCTCCTCCTCCCACTCCTACTTCTCCTCGTCCTCCTCCTCCTCCATCTCCTCCTCCACCATGTATCGAACCATTGCGGCATCGAACCAAGAAGTTCCGTATTGGACCAGAGACGACCATCATAAAAGCCATTATACCAACGTCTCAACGTCAAGTCTTCGTTACACTCTTGTCGAAGAAGAGTGTCAATTTATTTGGCGCACGATTTGTTTCCAAGGCAATGGGTAAACACAATGGGTTAGCAATTAACTATCGGTTTCAATTATAATATTTATTTTCTTGGTGAGGATCGAAAAAAGGTGTGCTTGAAGAAACATTAATTCATTCAATAATATTATTCGTTAGATAGTTCATCATTTCATTAATTTGTTCGTTCATTCATTCACTCATTCGTTCGTTCTTTCGTTCATTCATTCATTCGTTTATTCATTCATTCGTTCTTTCATTCACTCATTCATTTCGTTCAATCATTCACTCATTCGTTCGTTCATTCATTCACTCATTCGTTCGTTCTTTCGTTCACACTATTATTTTATTCATTAATTCACTAATTTGTTCATTCATTCATTTGTTCATTCATTTATTCGTTCATTTATTTGTTCATTCGTTCGTTCATTCATTCACTCATTCATTTCGTTCATTCATTCACTCATTCATTTCGTTCATTCATTCACACGATCATTTTGTTCACTAATTCGCTCATTCATTCATTTATTCGTTCATTCGTTCGTTCATTCGTACTTCGTCCATTATTTGAATCATTAATTAATTTTTAATTAAATTTAATTTACTATCTTCCCAGATTTCTCTTTCTTTCTTTCTTTCTTTCTTTCTTCCTGTCTTTCTTCTTCCTTTCATTCTTTCATTGCAAACACGTTGTAAACGCTCTCGCTACGCACTTATGCATGGATACACACGCAGACACACACATACATACACATACACACACATACATACATACACACACACATACGCACGTACACACACATACATACATACACACATACACACACCCACGCTCGCACCGGAAACCTTTTGCCATGTAAAGAAGAAATGTTTTTGAGTTGAGGAGCAGACGTCGTCGTGTGGGTGATTAGAATGTCGTCTGCGTCAGATGTCAGTCAAAGCTGACGAATTAGATTAATCAATGAAAGATTTAATGCAGTGGATCCGCGTTGACGGCGTGCGGAATAAACCTCATCACTAGCATATAAAACGTCGTAGTTAGCGCAGCTGAGTAAACCGCATTGGGCACTGACAGATGCAGTGTAGAAATCGAAACCAAGCCTACATTCTGACCCGTAACTGTACAGATGGAAACTCAAAACCTTATTCCTCCTCATTAAGTTAAGCATTAAAATCAATTTCCAGCATTTGATAATCCAGTCGCCACTTCTAATACTTCACCGACGTTCCAACCATTTCGCACACTAACCCTAAACCTTACCTATATCTTAACCATCGTTATTTCTGCAGCTCACAAAAATCGTAGTCGCGGGAACCAGCTTATTAACAGGCCTCGTAGCTCTTACACTGACCCTTACTCTACCCCGAAACGCTACCCCACCCTTTCTAATCGCAACACTGGTGTACGTTCTCAGTATGAATTTCGCTTTGACCCTCACCACAATCTTGACCCTTCGTTGTTCCAACCATAACCATTCTCCTTGACCCAATCTACTCCCGAACTGATCACAAACTAAGTTAGAGGTCTCAGTCAAAAGTTGACTCTAACCCTGATCTCAACCATGACCCTAATCTAGATTGCAATACACTTCTTCGATCTCAACAGTCAACATCAACGTTGAACCTCTGATCCTAACCTATTATTCTGACCCAAACTTTGACGTTGACCATTTCTAGTCCGAACTAAGAACCATTTCGCCAGTCCTAACACTAACTCAAATCTTCTATAGCGCTAACCGTAAATGTCGCCCAGACGATGTTGTCGATCCGTTCCTGCAGCTGTGGCCCTCCCTCAACGACTCAGTCAACTAGCTAGCTAGTCAACCAGCCAGTCAGTCAACCAACGAGCCAGTCAACCAGACAATTAGTCACCTAGCCAGTCAACTACCCAGCCAGCCAGAGAGCCACCTAGCCAGCCAATCAGTCATTAAGCCAGCCATTCCACCAGACAAGTGAAATAGCCAGCCAATCAGTCAACCATCTAGGTAACCTATCATCAACCAGCTATTCAACCATCTGACCAGTTAGATAATCAAACATCCAACCAGCCTGTGAACCAGCCAAACAACCAACCAGAAACACAACAAGCTAACCAGTCAAATATTCAGTCAGCCAGCCAGCCAGTCAACAAACGAATCAGCCAATCAACCAGCCAGCCAGTCAACTAACACGGGAATCAGTCAACCAGTCAAATAGCCAGCCAGTCACCCAACCATTTAGCCAGCTAACCAGATAACCAGCCCGTCAGTCAGTCAACCAGCTAGACAACCAGCCAATCAGCCAGCCATTCAGTCAGCTATGCTGTCAAATAGCCAGTCAGTCAGACAGCCAGACATACAGTCAACCAACCAACTAGCCATTCAGCCAACCATTCAGCCAACCAGGCATCCAACTATACTTACTAACCATTTATTAACCAATCAACCAACAAGTCAACCAACCAGTCAATCAACCAACCAGCCAGTCAACCGACGAGCCAGTCAACCAACCAGTCAATCAACCAGTCAATCAACCAGTCAATCAACCAGCCAGTCAACCGACGAGCCAGTCAACCAACCAGTCAATCAACCAACCAGTCAACCGACGAGCCAGTCACCAACCAGCCAAACCAGCTCTCAGATATGAATCGCATTCGCTATGACGTATGCGTAGTTAACGCCAATCTAACAGGTCCAATTTCTGGCGGCGACGTATTTCCGGTTTGCGTCGTCGCCACTGGCGCCCTCCGTCGGTCGGCGATGGCAGCCTTATCTGTCCGGCAATTTATATGCAAATGGCGGATGGCGACCGCATGACGTCGTCTGCGGCGGCGGCCATGACATCATTTTTGCGTCGTCATCTGATGCGTGGCTTTCCGGCTTCGTTGACATAACGCCGATGACGTGACGTGACGCGCGTCATTGGGAGTCAAAGATAGAAGAGGCGAGTCACTATGGCGTCCATATGACACGGCGACCTCAGAGAGGTAGGAATTGTAAGGTAAGGAAAGTTGGGGTAAGGTAAGATAAGAATTCTATCGTGCGAGGTTAGGTTAGTTAGAGGTAAGGTAGGGTGAGGTTAGATATAAATAGTAGGGCTGTTGTTCGATTAAAAATTGTAATCGAAATTAATCGTGCGATCAATTTTTTAACCGCAATTAACTACAAATTAATCGCAATACATTTCCTTCAAATATATTAATCTCACTATTTTCTAAGGACCTCTCAAGCATAAAATTTTAATGACTGAATGCATACTTTCTATTGCAAACATATTTAATAACCTTTGGCTTAGGTCTATTGAATTTCTGCATTTAGTTTATTGAACAGTTTTGTATGACAGACAGAATTGAAACATTGTTCAAATTCAGCCAACTGCTCAAAATCCATTAAGTTTTTCATTTGAGCCACCTTTAATCAAAATGACATAGGCCTAAATGTGAAATTAGACAACCGTTTTTTGATCATCAGGATTAATTATTCATTCAGCCAATTGTATAGGCAGACAAGTTTATGTAGGCCCTACATTGGTCGGTTCAAGGGATGTTCTTATTAATTAACAATAGTATAGGTCTACTATATTGAACCTCATTCTTTAGTCACAGTTTTTCACAAGAGGTTGCGGTTCTTGCCAAACCTCGTCTCAGTTGTCCTTCTGTAAACATCTATCATTTGAAACCTGGATCCATTGGTCCTGCCATCTTCTGGAGTTCAACCAACGTAGTTTGACGGGGTGAGGAAACAACCTTAGTGGACCATGCGGCCGATGTTGACGGTTCATCGTTAGCGTTAAATGCATGTTTTGGTTCGCATGCAGGCGATAATTGAGCAAAGAATTGCTACGATAATACTCAAATTCCTTTTTGGAATATTTGCCAAAGAATGTATCGCTAGCTTTTAGTATGAGCCTTCCGTTTAAAACGAGTTTTTCTGCCTCTGATTCCATTTTAATCAGATCTAATTAACGCGTTCGATTAAGTAACTTAATGCGTTAAAAAATTTTAATCGCAAACTTTTTTAACGCGTTAATCGCACGCGTTAACGCGATTAAATCAACAGCCCTAACAAATAGGTTATGCGAGATAATGAATAAAGTAAGATGAAGTTGGAAGAGTCAGGATTAGATGAGGTGGTTCAGTTAAAGTCAGTTAAGATATAGCATGAGTGTAAAGTCCGACTGTTATTGTGTGACTGTCTATCAGTGTCTGACCAACTGTCAGTGTATATATGGCTGTCTGTCACTGTCAGTATACGTCTGTCAGTGTGTGTGTCCGTCTGTCAGAGTATGACCTCTGTTGCTGTCAAAGTGTGACTGTATGGCAGTGTGCTACCGACCGTCAGTATATAATATGACCTCTGTCACTGTCATTCCCTCTGTCCCTCTCAGTCCCTCTGTCACTGTCAGTTCCTCTGCAGCTGTCAGTTACTCTTCCCTGTCAGTCCTTCAGTCACTGTCAATCCCTCTATCACTGTCAGTCTCTCTGTCACTTCCTCTGTCACTGTCAGTTCTCTGTCACTGTCAGTTCCTCTGTCACTGTCAGTTCCTCTGTCACTGTCAGTTCCTCTGTCACTGTCAGTTCCTCTGTCACTGTCAGTTCCTCTACCAGTGTCTGTCTGTCCGACTGCCATTGTCACTCAATCTACCACAAGTCATCGCCTCATTTTTACATTACGGAAAAAGTATTCAATAATAGAACTTGTATCTATAGTCGTCTATACCCGCTTTATTTCACGTCTGCCAGTCTGCTGTCCTCTTGGCTCTGCTCACTTCTCCCCGTGGCTCCGTTTATCTGCATGTGCTCACATACGCGTCACTGCATCTGCGTTCTCTGTAAGCCTCTACCGTCAGTGGCATCTTAACTCCTTCCCTGTCGGCATTTGTGTTCGTCTGCGGCGCCAGCCTTCTTCTTCTTTCGACTTCTTTGCCTGATAGGATTTCCGGTGCAAGCTGTCTGTCTGCATTCGTGAAAATCTTAAGCCGTGAGTCGCTAATTCTTTCTGCGTCTGCGTGAGAGGGAATGGGGAAGGAGAAGGCGGCGGGGTGGGGGGGGGGGGGCTGGAAGGATCAGGTTGCCACCTCCCATGCAATTCGTTTTTCACTCAGGGGCAGTGGCGGCCGAGTATCGAATGTCGAGTTGGGATTTTCTCGACTCGAATTACAACTCGTTGTTCGAGTTTTCTTTTAAAGTCTGTATAGACAGCTATCTTAACTCTCGATAATCGAGTGTTTCTACTTTCGACTCGATATTATTAGACAATCTTAACTCTCAACACTTTCAATCCCAGACAATTTTAAAGTTATAAACTCGATATTCGCCAACCTTAAATTTTCAACCGGCTACTCGAGAATCTCAACTCGATACTCAAAATCTCACTCGAAACTCGTTTCTTTCGACTCCGTTCTAGAGATCTCTGGGTGCTTGATAATATTAACTCGACATTGGAATTTTCCATTAGATACGCGTGTTGCTCTAGCATAATATAGGCCATAATACATTCATATACTGGATACTCGTGTATTTGCTACCGAATATTCGAGTCATATATACCGCTTCATGCTTCAAATAAATACTCGATGCCTTTAACTCGAAACTCGAGTCTCAGACTCGACATTCAGAACTCGTCGTCGCACAGTGCAAAAAGGCAATGATAGGAGACAGGACAAGGAGTATGCATCAGAGAGTACACAGCCGACCGTTGACGTAGTTCGGTCAGAGAAGGAAGGCGTCCGTGTTAATCTGTAATTCCCGACGAAAGGAATGATTTCGGCTAAGATGTACTTTTGGCTTCATCACACCTCAGCGGCAATTCGATTTGTTTCTTAATTTCGAAATTATCCTTGAAAATGCCATTACCATTAGGATTCGTAGCGTCAAGTGAGACAGACAGACAGACAGACAGACAGACAGACAGGCAGGCAGGCAGACAGACAGACAGATAGACAGACAGACAGTCAGACAGACAGACACACAGACAGACAGACAGGCAAATGGAGAGACGCAATATACTAGCACACAGGAATTCAAATATACAGGGTGGGCCATAAAAAAGACCCCTAAAGTTTTTGCAAGGGTCTTGGCCAGAAACAAAAATTTCCAAATCAAATTTTAGAGACTTGAAGACAATTCACATTTACACACGATGGCCAGATTTCATCAAAACATTTCAAACAGAACAACAGTTATATCACTTTTAGTGAGACCACCCACTGTTTTCTGACGAATCAAAAACGTAACACAACAAAAAAGTAATAAAAAACGATTTTATGAAGTCATATCTCAATCACCTATTCTAAAATATAGCCTTGACATATCCAGATAATAATAATTATTATTATTTAGAAAAGGAACAGGGCACCCGCGGACCTGCACTTCACTGTGAAGTAATTTTGGCAGGATGATCAAGTTGGTGAGCAAGAAATCTGTCAAATTAATAATTCTGCTGTTAAGGCAATGAAATTCATATTTCTAAAAGTGAAAATGGCCAAAATGTCAATGACAGACAAAATGTGTATTCAGGCGCACTTCATGAGCAATATGCTGCCAAAAGCAAGAGAAATAAGAGAATTGATTCTTGCATTGGAGATGATCTGGGAAGATTTGCCTCTGGAACCCATCAACAAGACCAACAAGAATTTTACAAAGAGACTCATTAAAAGTTTGAGTACTGGTGGTGGGCACATTTAAGACAAGTTGGGAAGCACTATCAAGTTCATTCGATAACAGTTTTTGAGATATCACTTAATAAAATCGTTTTTTGTTACTTTTTGTTGCGTTACGTTTTTGAATCGTCAAAAAACAGTTGGTGGTCTAACCAAAAGTGATTTAACTGTTGTTCTGTTTGAAATATTTTATGACATAACCCGTAAAATTTGATATGGAAATGTTAACTTCTGGCCAAGATATTGGCAAAAAACCTTAGGAGGAGCTATTTTTTATTGCCCACCTGTACATAAATTCGGACGAACAGAAAAACATGCAGCGGGAGAGAGACAAAGAGAGAGAGAAACAGACAGACAGACAGACAGGCAGGCAGACAGACAGAGACAGACAGATACGTAGACAGAGCCAGAGACAGAGACAAAGACGGAGAGACAGAGACTGAGATACAGACACAGACACAGACACAGACACAGACAGACAGACAGATAGACAGAGAGAGAGAGAGAGAGGGGGGAGAGAGAAGGGACAACAACTCTTGACATTTTGACGAGAGAGCGAGAGGGAGGTTGAGACTCTGATCAGTGATGCGTTGGAACCGAGAGATCCTTGTTCGCGATCATCCACGGCAACGAGAACACGCCATCTATTTATTATAAGCCGTTGACAGGAGAGAGAGAGGTAGGGGAGGGAGGGAACTGGTGAGGGGGTCAGAAGGGGAGAAGCGTAAAGAACGAGGCAAAAGCCGAGGACAGGGATGGATGGACGAACGAAGGGACGAAGGAAGGCTGGAAGACGAATGGAAGGGAGGAAAAGAGGAAGGAAGGACGGAAGGAAGGAAAAAAGACAGGAAGAAAGGAAGGAAGGAAGGATGAATGGATGGATGGATAAAAGGAAGTAATGAAGGGAGGAAGGAAGAAGGGAAGGACAGACGGATAGATGGAATGAGGGAGGTAGGTAGGAAGGAAGAAGGGAAGGAAGGACGGAAGAAAGGAAGGAAAGAAGAAAAGAAGGAAGGATGGAAGAAAGGACTGAAGGGAGGGAGGAAGGAAGGAATGGAGGAAGGAAGAAAGGAAGGTTCGGACGGATAGAGAGAAGGAGGAAGGAAGAAAGGAAGGAAGCAGGGACGGATAGATGGAAGGGAGGGAGGACGGTGGTCTTGGTTTCATGAGACATTGGAGTTAGATTAGCGACGTAGGGTCCTATAGAGACAGGCGACTATGGCAACAATGGTGGAAAGGAAGGTTGGTGAGTGGGTCTAGTATGGAAACGATGGGAGGATAGGCCAGGGGCAGAGGGAAGAAGACAAATATAGGAAGAAGGAGGATGGCAGAGAGAGTGAGATAGACAGAGACCGAGGCAGTGGCAGATAAAACAAATGGAGAGAGAGAGAGACAGAGAGACGGACAGACAGAGACGGAGAGCAATAGGACAGAGAGTAAGAAAGAGAGAGTCAGTGGGACAAGCGGACGATTTTTGTATTCAGGTGACGAGGTTTTTCGATAAATCAACGTCTGAGTTTGGCATCCGACTTGATCGGACTTCTTCTGCTGCTTGATGTTTGGCAAATTTAGAAATCAGATTTTCGACTGGACGAAGGAAGGAAGCAGGGAAAGAAAGAAGGAGGGAAGTAAGGAGTGAGGAGAGGAGGGAAGGAAGGATGGATGGAAGGATGGAGAGAACGAAGGAAGGAAGTCGACTAGTGAAGAGCAACGAACAACACTTGTGCAACCGCGTGCAACAACACTGTTGCTAATGACCTTAGAAAGAGTCAGTGTCGCTCTTTCTGTCTCATTCCATTCGTCTCTCATCTCTATCTCTGTATCGATCGCTCTCTCTCTCTCTCTCTCTCTCTCTCTCTCTCTCTCTCTCTCTCTCTCTCTCTCTCTCTCTCTCTCTCTCTCTCTCTCTCTCTGTCTCTGGCTTTCTGTTCCGTTAATTCTCGCCTAATTCTCGTTCCTTAATTGTTTGTGTTCTCTCGAATACTCTTGAATCTGTCCTCCACTATCTCTCACTCTGTCTCCATCTCTCCTTCCTTCCTCCCATACCCTCTCTGTCTCTGTCCGTCTTTGCCCGACTTTCCCTTAATCCTTCTCTGTATGCTTGACAGACAGAGAACTAAAACATACAAACACCTAGACAAACAACGAGTTAAACATACAGATAGCAAGATAGACAACTATACAGACAGGCGAACAGATGGACACTTAGCAAAGGTCGCGCAAATATAATTTATAGTCAGGCATAAACATAAACACGGACAGACACGCGTAGACAGACAGAAAATAAAAATGTGCGTTTAGGCTCTTTATCGATTCTTTGTGTTTCATTAATTAATTATCTAGAATCTTAAAGGCGCTGTTATGTGTTTTAACAGTTTTATGTTTTTCACTTACTTGCCATTTTGGGCTTCTCTAAAAATGGACAACAGGACTTAAGCTATCATAATCACTCTGTAGCCATGCTGGCTATTGAGACCAACGACCTCATTATACATATATATATATAACTAGACGGAGCTTTCTGTGTTGAGCTACCTAGTGACGTTGAAGCAGCGGAAAGAGCAAGAAACAAGAGCATATGAGGGGAAGGTGTGGACAGCGGAGTATGTAAAGCAAGCCACGTCATCAAGGCACGTCATTTCATCTTCAGCAAACCTTCCTTCATATCCGCCATTTTCTATCATTCGTAACCCCCTCTCCTCCAAGAGACTTCATCAGAAACCACGTGATCCCATCTGCCTGATTGATATTGATGTAGCTCTGACATTAGATAGCGGAGACATAATAAGCAATTTTGCAGAAAAATAATAGAGACGGAAAAGTATTTTAGAAATTAAAAGTTCTATTATTAGCTTGATAAGCTGAAACCTGAAGCAGCAAGCCATAAGCAAAAACAGATTTCTGATTACTTCAACAAATGATGCTTTGTAATGAGTATGTTGTTTTCTTTTTACCGGTGATTTGAACTGTTTGACTTTAACCATACCCAGAAATTTGAATTATCTAAGGTTGAATGCACTGATAAAAAATCATCATAATGATAAGCAACTCATTTGAGTTTCTGAAGCTCTCAATGACGTGGATCATAGGCCTATAATACTGAAAACAAAGGTCTGTTTATTTTGGAGGGTTGGATACTGTGAAAATAACTTTTGTAGCCTATAATCTGTTTCACTTTCAATCATAGAAGTTGACCCACTTCGAATATCGTTTCTAGTTCTAAAGATTTTGTTTTGAATCTCCAAAGACAATTTTTACGTTGCAAACATGATAATCTGCCTTCTTATGGGTCTTATGTGTCTTGTACAGAAATATATCAGGGGCCTCACTCGGTCTTTCCCTTCTGCATCTTCTCCCTTCTCTGGGTCGGTCTGACTTGTTTGTCCCAAGAGCAAGAAGTAGGCCTACTATTACTCAATTCCGAACCTTTGCCATCAGTGAACCCTTGTTTTGGAATGACCTTCCTTCACTCTGCGTGACACTCTTCTCTCTGGGTCGTTTGATAAATTTCTCTTTCTTCCTAAAAGCTATTTCTTCTCTCTGGGGTTCTCGCACTTGATGCACTACTAAATGGCCATGGCTGCGAGCGGCGCTACAAAAATTACTAATTACAATACAATACAATACAATAAATGCGATTGGTAGAACTAGAATGCTTCTAATCCCATTATGTAAACAACATGTGAGAATTCATGGGACCAGATTATCGTCCAAAAAACAGGGGCACAACTTCATGTATCGAGTTTCCTGTCCTGTGCATAAACAGTCATTGCTTAAAACGCTATGGAGATAACATTGCAGAAACCGAAGTTGGCTAAGCTAGCGGCTGCAGGAAGCTAGTAGTCTACTGTGTAAGGCACTAAAAAGATCATGACGTGTACATGACGTGTCTCTTGGTCATCATCGCCTGATATATAGGCTTAGTTTAGAGTGCCACTAAGCTTCATTATGAATTATTGCTATTAATATAAATCTTGCCCGAGGTTGGTGTAATCCGTCAGGTAAAACATAATACGGTATAGCAGCTGCCTGGAAAAAGGCATCGAGCTCCGAAGCTTAGTTGAACGTGCCTCGAAATGCAACGACATAATATTGTTGCCCTTGGAACAGATGGTAGATGATGGAAACGGAAATGGATGTCACGTGACTGTCCACAGATCACAAAAAGGCGTCGTCTGAACTCAAGGATGAAAAGCGAGACATCGGTTGAGTTAATAATATTGGACTTAGTTATATCGGCTATCATCAAGATTATAGACCCTAATTAGGGCATTGGGCCTATTATCATACGTCTACTACTAGACTATTATCGATGCCATTATAGTCATTATTATTATTAATATTAGGCCTATTAAAATTATTATTATTATTATCATCATCATCATTATTGTTTTTGTCGTTGTTGGTGTTGTTGTTGGTGGTGTTTTGTTGTGGTAGGTTTAGGCCTACTTGTCGGTTAAAATTCACCTGACGACACAGAAACCTATTAGGCCTATACGCAATTTTACTTGCAGACTTTTATTCACCTGTGGATTACATCATTCGCAAAGTGTGAATATACAGCAAACCCTAACACTAAGCTATAGTGTGGACCATTTTGGAATGAAAGAACCGTAAACATAACTGTTGATGTTCAAATTAGGAGGCCGAATAGGGGTCTAATAGTTGCACTGTTACTACTGCTAGACAGTGCTAGTTTACTAAAAAAATAAGCTAGTCTTGCGTATGGAAGGTTAGAAGAAACAGCATTGAAGGATGTCCCCCAATGTTGAGAACCGACCTGCGCCTTTCCGCGAAGCAGCCAACGATTTATGCGCCACTCAGCCATAGATCTCACTTCCTAATTTTTCCACTTCGTATGGGGTAAGAAAATAAGTCTGTTGACAACAGTCGACAGTGTTAGGCTGATTTAAATAAATGGAGCGGACCGCACACAGCAAATGTACGATGCATCAATGTTTTCGGCTTATTGGAAAAAGGAAATTTGTCCAGGGCAGGCAAAGATTACGATAAAGCGAGAGCGCAGCGGGTTATTAATTTGTTCGTTGTTTTGTCCGACACGGGCGCCATGTTGCTAGCAAAGACTAGCGATCTGTCGCGTCCTAGAGGTTGCACTGCAATTCTTGACGTCACTAATTCGCAATAAATTCTAATCGTGCGCTAGCTGTATCGCGGTATAAATAGACGTCTTTTGCCGAGCTAATAAACCTCTCCACGAACCAATCATTCTAAAAAGGATAACGCCTGATCCGCAGCTGTGTTGTGTAGGTAAGTGGGTCAGTGGGCGTCAGATTGTGTATTACGCATTAGGGACTGCCCTGTGCATAGTGCTCGGCCATAAATTATATGGTGTGGATGATCTGTGTTTTTGCACATTCGAAAAGCGTTAGAAAACGCTCCTTTGATTAGAATTAATTTATTAATTCAGTAGATTTGATGAGTACATAATATATATAATATATAGCACCGCATATTCGTGTGGATGTATAGCGCTGTAGAGCATTCAGCATCATATAATAGCGTAGCACAGTATGCTAAAGAATTGTATGGCATTGTAACCTATGCTAAGGTATGCTACGGAATGACATGATATAGTCGGGCTGCGTTAAAAGAACTGCAATGTACTACCCGGAAAAAATTCGCAACAAGCTGGAATTTTAAAATAATGAAAGATAAGATAATAGTATATCCGAAAAGTGATCCCCAGCTTCTCAGATCTCCAGTTAACTCATTTTATTAGAGAAATTTGAAGGCATAAAATCGATAGAATTTCAGCGCTGTACCTGGAGTATTTTGTGTTGCTATAAGGCAATTGCTTAATCTCGAAGCCAGGTTGTATTTAAAAGAACTGCAATGTACTACGCGGAAAAAATTTGCAACAGGCTGGAAATAGAAAATAATTAAAGCTATAATAATAATATATTTAAAAAATGGTCCCCAGCAACTCAACTCTCATTGTGGGTTATTTTATAAAGAGAATTTGTTTGGTGTAAAACTGGGCTACGCGAGCCAGATTGTGGGTCAAAAAAGTCAGCTGTTGATCGAAATATCTTTGCAAACAAAAGAATAAAGCAGCTATATTTTGACAATTTGTCATGATTAATTCATTTTCCGAATGTTTAATTCAACTTGAAGTATGTTGACAGTCTACGGGAAGAGATCGGACATTTTAAACAAGAAATTAGAGGTTATTGTACTGAATCAGCATCCCGTTTTGCCGGTTCCGTATACGCAATCGCAAGAATCTGTAGTCTCTTGCGTCTGCAATATTCGTGGAAATTTATACCATTCATAGACAAACTGAAACCGGTTATTAAAAGACTGCTGAGCACTGCACTATTTTAATTTTCTCGATTTCATCGTGTAATTTCATTATTTTGATATATAGACCTTTGCCACCTTCTACGTTGCTTTATATCACTGCATTTAGAGGTCTAAACGTTCTGAATCTTTTATTTGTTGAAAAAATGTGTTGCAATCTTGCACGTGGACTAAGTTATACAGTACCGTAAGTGAACAGAACCATTAACGTTCATCTGGCGAGATTTGGGGTTACACAGATTTGAGCTATGAAGAAAGGTTGGAAAGGTGTGGGCTAACAACACTGGAGAGAAGGAGGAGCAGAGGAGACCTAATTGAAGCATACAAGATCATTAATGGAAAGAAAGCATTAGGTTGGGAGAAGTTCTTTGAATTAGCACCAAACAAAGCAACTCGGAGTCATGCATGTAGGTACAAATTGTTTAAGAAGCCGAGAGGAACATATTGGGACAGAGTTGTAGACATGTGGAATGGTTTGGATGACAGCACTGTGTTCAAGGTCAACTTTGCAGTGGTTCTAACACAGACCCAGTGTCTTCTGAACCACTTAAAACCCATGTTATATTATATATTAATCATGTGCAGAATTCATACTCAGACTGCTCTGGTTGGCAATACTAATATCACTGTAGGCCTAAAGGCCCTCTTAGCAGGTAGGCAGTTATACTAAAGTGGCAATTCTGCAGAACGATTGGTGTAAAATTTAAGAAAACATTACACAGTCAAAAATCAAAATGGCACAAGTATAACTACAAATGGCTAAATAGCCTAACATATTATAGCAATATGTGACAGATCATGCATTTTGTCAACCCTGTTATTTATCAGTGATCATGCCAAGCAACTCCCGATAATAACACCATGTGTAACATTCGACCAACCTTCAAATGGCTTGGAGCTGTGGAAGTTTGCATTTCACAATCACTTAATGTGGTCTGTCGGATGGGAGTTTTCCCGTGTAATTACAAGCTTTCTTGGCAGAATTGGCTCTGTGATTTCCGATTCTGGGCTTTCAGAGGCTTTGAGTGCTGCTATGCATGGTCCGAATGCTGTTATGTATATTGTTGTAAAAATAGGCCCCTGCAGTTTGTTTTAATTAATTGTCCGTGTCCCTGTCTGCCTGTGTATCGTTGAAACATGCCGTCTACTTAATTTATGCATAGGCGTGGCTAAGCGTCTACATGGCGTCTACTTAATTTATGCATAGGCGTGGCTAAGCGTCAACATGCCGTCTACTTAATTTATGCAAGGCGTGGCTAAGCGTCTACCTGGGCCTGACAGGCGACTACATAATATATGCAGGGCGTGGTCCAGCGTCTACATAATATATGCGTGGGCGTGGCTTGGCGCATACGTATATATACGAGTGCGTGCGCAGGCACGGCAGTCACCGAGAAGAAGTCATCGAGAAACAGTCAGTCGAAGAAGTGCAGTCATCGACCGAGAAACAGTCAGAGAAGCAGTCGTCGAAATACAGTCGATCGAACGGAAGGATCAGCCGACGCGGTCGCCGTGATATAGAAGAGAGCTGCGACAGCCGAGTGTTACAGGTTCGAGGCGCAGTGCAGCTACGAGTCGTACGGGAGAAAACGCTTCGAAGAGCGCTACGGTGAATCTACGACGTCTGCAATCCGACGCTGTCGACGACGAAAGGTTCGTAAGCCTTTGCTGTCCGACGCTGGTGGCTGGGGTTCGATTCTTGACCCACAGTCGAGCTCTTCTGGAATCCGACGCGGCTGACGGCGGAAAGTCTGGGGACTTTCGTGAATCTACGACGACTACGATCCGACGCTGTCGACGACGAAAGGTTCGTAAGCCTTTGCTGTCCGACGCTGGTGGCTGGGGTTCGATTCTTGACCCACAGTCGAGCTCTTCTGGAATCCGACGCTGACGACGACGGAAGGTCTGGTGATTCTTGCTACGCAACGACGACGCCATTCGACTCCGGATCTGCCAACATCTCCGACCGGGTGAGCGCAGTGGTTCAGTTTTATCGCTACGCAACGACGACGTCGACTCTGGTTCGAAACCCGACCCGTTTCACCGACTTCGACGTGCGCTGGCGAAGCAGCGGTCCTCTACGCGACGACGATTCAGCATTCTGCGTTGGCAATTACTGCAGACAGTGGTATATTAGTTTTCAGACAGTGGCGCTACGCGAATTGCTCCGAACTTGCTCCGAACTTGCTCCGAACTTGCTCCGAACTTGCTCCGAACTCTGGCGCTATAGAAGTTGGCTGAGGACAGCTTAACGAGGGTTTTCTTGAAGTCGAATAAAAGTGTTTCAAGCCTGACTGGCTAGTCGTCAATCCCCAGTTGACGCCGGACTACACGACGGACGGACATCGCCTTAACGACTAGGGTCTGGAGCTCGGTTCCTGGTGGTCTTTTGCCCAGCCCTAGTAGGACGAGATTCTTTACAAACTGGTACCGTGAAGTGGAGTGATTGGATTTCGTCGGACTTCTACAAAGCTGGTCCCAGCTACGAACTGATTGCAGCCTGTGGAGCGAAATTCAGCGACAATGTGGAACACGGCAGAGATGGACGGGAACGCTGATGACCGCCCGATGACTTCGACGCCAGCAGTGGGACGAAGGACGGACCTCTTGGTCGACTTTGAGGTCGAGTCCAGCCGCTTCATGGAGAGAATCGATTTCGACGACGTGCCGAAGAAGGATCGCAGAAGTCTGCTGATTCCTGAGAGAGACTCGACCGCCTTGGAGACGAAAGTCTTGGACAACGTCAGTCGCTTGGTCAGCGAACGGAAGATGACCATGAAACCAGCAAAATTCGATGGGACTGGGTCTCTCGAATCGTTCTTGGCACAATTCGACGTCTGCGCACGCCACAATAGATGGACGGCAATCGACAAAGTCGACTTCCTCCGTGTTTCCTTGGAAAAGGCAGCAACGCAGCTGTTGTGGGACTTTGGAGCGCGAACGGAGGTGACGTATGAACAGCTGGTCGAGAGACTTCGTCAACGATACGGCGCGGAAGGTCAAGCTGAGGCTTTTCGTGCGCAACTCTACTATCGTCGCCAGAGGGCGGATGAAAGTCTGGGAGATCTGCTGCACGACATCCGGAGACTTGTTGTTCTCGCCTATCCGGTGCCGTCGAACGAGACGACCGAGATCGTTGCTAAGGACGCCTTCCTTGAAGCTATCCGTGACCGGGAGTTGTCTCTAAAGGTGAGAGAACGGGAACCGAAGACGATCGACGAGGCGTACCGAACAGCTCTACGCTTGTCGGCGTATCAACAGACCGCAGACCTGGAGGATCGTCGCAGACCGGCGAATCGAATAAGAGGAACTCAGGAGGCCGACACCAGAGGACAGCTTCAGTCTCAGCTGGACGACTTCTTCACTGCCCAGCGCAAGTGGCAGCAGGACATGGAAGAAAGAATCTGCCGACAGCTGGAGGGACTTCGAAGCTCGAACAGGACGAACTTCAACTCCGCACCGATGGCTCCGCCGACCATTCCGTCTCAAGGTAACGCATCAGGAAGTCTGGGACGTGGGTCGACCTGTTTCAAATGCGGGTCCCCAGGGCACTACGCACGCCAGTGCCGACAACGCCGACAGTTTCCAGACCGCCGGAACGACGACGCACGCGATTCGGGTCAGCCGACGACCGAGCAAGAGACCGTCACCAACCATACAACGAGAGACAGAGCAACTGGCGTAACGAACAACGCGATCTACATCCATGGAGTGATCAACGGACGGCAAAGAACGTTCCTCGTGGACACTGGGTCGGAGGTAAGCCTGGTTCCCTCGTCTGATGTTGATGGGTTGTTGCTCCAGCCTAGCACTCGCATTCTCTTGGCTGCTAACGGAACACAGATAAGGGTTTTGGGTCAGGTTGATGTCCCAATTAGGATTTCCAGAGGTTTTTCCATTGAGACTAATTTTCTCGTCTCTGACCAGATTGGGGAACCAATGCTGGGAATGGATTGGTTGAGGCAACACCGCTGTCGACTTGGTTTTGGTCAGGGTGCACTCTTTGTTGGTAGACGCCGCATTCCTTTGGTTAAGGGCAATGGTTCACTTTGGTGTCGCAGGGTTATTGTTGCTGAGGAGACAACTGTTCTTCCTCGTTCGCAGTGCGATATCCCTTGTAGGACGCAATATCGTGATTTGACGACCACAGCTGAAGCGTGGATGACTGAATCTAAAGAGATTCGGCCGGGATTGCATGTAGCTAGAGTTGTGCTGAATGATGATGATGATAAAATGTGCATTCGTGTGGTGAATTTGAATGAACAGCCTGCGATGTTAACTGCTGATTCACTTCCTGACCTGCGCGTTGCAAATATCGAAAAATCCTTGAGAGCGCATGACTTGTGGGTGCATCCTACGCAATTAAAAAAAAATGACCGGAAGGTCGACCCGAAAAATGACCGGAAGGTCGACCCGAAAAATGACCGGAGGGTTGACCCGAAAAATGACTGGAGGATCGCGCCCCACAAGGGGCCGACGATTGTGCGTGCCGATCGGCGTTGCCAATTATGCACGTGCGTGCCCTTGGCCAAGCGACGCCGGCGGACTGCGCATGTCCGAAACTATCCACATAAGGACGCTAGCGGCAGTGGACCGCACCAGTCGAGAAATATGGAGTCGTCCGATGCTAAGTGCTGCTCGTTCTGCGGAACCGCTTTCGAAGGACCGAATGCACGGAAGCTCAGATGGAGGCATGAGAGGAATTGCCGCGCCGCAAGAATCCGTCGAATCCGGGAGGCATCCTTGGCGCCCGCTGCTCTGGGTTCGGTAGCCACCCTCCTTTCGGAAGCTGTCGCCCCGGTGTTGGAGGCTTCAGGTGGTGTCGATGCCGCCGTACCAATGGCGTTGGAAGACATCGACTTTCTAGACGAATTCGTGTTTGGTTTCGACGAAGATAATCTGCCCGATATTCCTGATCTGTTATCAGATGATGATTTCCTATCTGCTATTCCTGATCCGGCGCTGGACGACAACCCTCTTCCCGAAATTTCTAGTGCGGATTTCGCCGATGTCTTGGGACAGGGGATGACGCGCTCTGAGGCTACCCACGTCGTAAGGCAGGGACGCGAACTGGCGCCCATTGTTTCGGTGGAATGCTTCGTGGAGATTATGTCCGGAAAATACCCCCACTGGCCGGATGAGCTCCTGCGAGGGATTTACGACGGTTGTATCCCTACGGCTCTGACTCCTGTACCGTCGCCGCAGGAAGTAATTTGGATAGATGATTGAGTCCGGATGATGGGAGCGACTGGGGGGATAGAATGGTTATGGAGCCGTGCCGGGTTCCCATCTCCATTCTTTTTCTTTGCAGAAATAATTATTGAGTCGTGCCTGACTCCGAGCTTATTTTTTTGATTAGGCGTAATTGCCAGCTGTATAGTTAGCTATTCAATTGTTTGTACTTATGCTATGTCGTTTTGAAAAAAAAAAAAAAAAAAAAGAGAAGAAAGAAGGGGGGTGTGAACAAAACAGTTCACACCGTACCCGAAATGAAAAAAAAAATAGAGAAATAAGCCTAAAAAAAAAAAAAAGAGAAAAAGAAAAACAGGCAGAGACATGAAAAACAGGCGAGAAAAGAGCCGAACAAAAAGGGGGATGTGCGCGAAAAGCACTTCGCACCCGATTTAACTTGGCTATTTATGATGTCTTTAATTACGGTACCGTGTGGCAGTTATTTCTGTGGCAAGCTGATGTACAGCATTTTGCTGATTGGAAAACTTGTTAGATTTTCTTTTGGTACAGATACTCTTGCATTTGCTGTATAGTTGGACAATTAATGTTTTACTCCGATTGTCGGGTAGATTTTCTGTTAGTGCTCCAAGGTGGGCCTTGGATTGCTTCTGGGGGAGGCGTGTTGTAAAAATAGGCCCCTGCAGTTTGTTTTAATTAATTGTCCGTGTCCCTGTCTGCCTGTGTATCGTTGAAACATGCCGTCTACTTAATTTATGCATAGGCGTGGCTAAGCGTCTACATGGCGTCTACTTAATTTATGCATAGGCGTGGCTAAGCGTCAACATGCCGTCTACTTAATTTATGCAAGGCGTGGCTAAGCGTCTACCTGGGCCTGACAGGCGACTACATAATATATGCAGGGCGTGGTCCAGCGTCTACATAATATATGCGTGGGCGTGGCTTGGCGCATACGTATATATACGAGTGCGTGCGCAGGCACGGCAGTCACCGAGAAGAAGTCATCGAGAAACAGTCAGTCGAAGAAGTGCAGTCATCGACCGAGAAACAGTCAGAGAAGCAGTCGTCGAAATACAGTCGATCGAACGGAAGGATCAGCCGACGCGGTCGCCGTGATATAGAAGAGAGCTGCGACAGCCGAGTGTTACAGGTTCGAGGCGCAGTGCAGCTACGAGTCGTACGGGAGAAAACGCTTCGAAGAGCGCTACGGTGAATCTACGACGTCTGCAATCCGACGCTGTCGACGACGAAAGGTTCGTAAGCCTTTGCTGTCCGACGCTGGTGGCTGGGGTTCGATTCTTGACCCACAGTCGAGCTCTTCTGGAATCCGACGCGGCTGACGGCGGAAAGTCTGGGGACTTTCGTGAATCTACGACGACTACGATCCGACGCTGTCGACGACGAAAGGTTCGTAAGCCTTTGCTGTCCGACGCTGGTGGCTGGGGTTCGATTCTTGACCCACAGTCGAGCTCTTCTGGAATCCGACGCTGACGACGACGGAAGGTCTGGTGATTCTTGCTACGCAACGACGACGCCATTCGACTCCGGATCTGCCAACATCTCCGACCGGGTGAGCGCAGTGGTTCAGTTTTATCGCTACGCAACGACGACGTCGACTCTGGTTCGAAACCCGACCCGTTTCACCGACTTCGACGTGCGCTGGCGAAGCAGCGGTCCTCTACGCGACGACGATTCAGCATTCTGCGTTGGCAATTACTGCAGACAGTGGTATATTAGTTTTCAGACAGTGGCGCTACGCGAATTGCTCCGAACTTGCTCCGAACTTGCTCCGAACTTGCTCCGAACTCTGGCGCTATAGAAGTTGGCTGAGGACAGCTTAACGAGGGTTTTCTTGAAGTCGAATAAAAGTGTTTCAAGCCTGACTGGCTAGTCGTCAATCCCCAGTTGACGCCGGACTACACGACGGACGGACATCGCCTTAACGACTAGGGTCTGGAGCTCGGTTCCTGGTGGTCTTTTGCCCAGCCCTAGTAGGACGAGATTCTTTACAATATGATCAGGAGCAAGGCTGTTGCTCGGGTTTACAAGGATATTTTTGGTTGATCCAGCATGAAATATTTTTGCTTATGTATGAGATCTCTCCTTGATACCTCAGTAAACAATGACATGCCTTGATATGACTGAGTTAGGACAGTGTGAACATTAGAGAACTAGTTTATATTAACAATAGTCTTGATGCCAGTGCACTTTTAGCTTACAAAGCCACTGTTCAAAAACTGCAAGATTATTGTTACAATAAATTATAAAATCATTAAGTAATGTATGTTGATATTCCTGGTTTTATGGTCCTGGGCACGACGTTAAACTGCATCCATCCTCCGTCACGGCCCACAGGGAACCAACAACTTCCCTGTGCCGGTCCTAAGCCCGGACAAAGGAGGAAGGTTTGCCAGATGGGTGGCGATACGCTGGCAGTAAAAGACCAAGACGATTGAAATCCGCAAAAACCACGACACAAGTGACAGAGCGACCCAGATGCTTCAAGGTGTCATGATGACGAGCAGACATGCTGCACAGGCCGGTCAGGACAGACCAGTGGAGAGAGTCAGAGGAGAGAGCGTGGGACACATACGGGAATTGTCCCAGGTTGTCCTTCATGCCTCTCTCCCAATATTCTCTTCATTTAGACAAGGTGGTCTAGCTGCTCCAAGATGTTAATGGTATGGAGCAGACCTGCTGACCGGACCGGTTGAAGCTGGGAAACATGGCGCGAGACAGACTCAGACAGAGAGTGGAGTCGGACTTACGGGTATTGAGCCCAATGATATTGATGATGTTGATATTCTGAAAACAGTTCTTAGAAATTGAGAAGATTGGGTGTATATGCTGTTGGTGATTATGATGATATTGGTTGCTCTAAGGTTCATGATGAAAAACCTAGGGAGATCTTGCCAATACCTGCTCTCTGTTTGTGCAGTTGGTTGTTGGCTAGCTGCATTGCAAATGGTGGCAGTATGAGATCTATCCTTGATACTGCAGTAACGATGTCTACCACATTGGCCAAGTGTAATGTAGCCTAATTCAAGAATTTCTCAGCTCCAATAAAAGTCATATCAGTGAGACCAGCCTATTCACCAGCACTCAAGATTGTGAATTGGTGAGTCAAGTCTGTAATAGCCAAACTTGATTTATCGGATCTCAAAAGCCAAGGCACAAAACAATACGAGGGCAAATGTTTGTTTGTTTGTATGTGCCCTTGTTAGAGCGTCCATTTAAGCACTCTATTCAGAGGCACTCCAGACTACAAAGCGGACACTGCATCGGAGCTTCACGCCGAGGCGCTGTGCAATTGCTAGTGAAGGACTTGCCCAAGGTCCCTACGCGGCGACTTGAGACGGATTCGAACCTCGAACCTTCCGGCTTCAAGGCAACAACGCCACCAGTATACCACCGCGCCCCACAACCCAAATGACAGTGTATTTTTTTATGTCTTTCTATCTGCTGCGATCTCAGCATAAGCACCTACAACCCCGGCTGAGCACAGTAGGATTCTCCCAGCTACAAATGTAGATTGGAAAAAACCGAGTGCGTACGGGTCCGGCAAAACACCAGGATGATGATTCGCTACAATAGCCTCTAATTTCTTAAAATAAAATTGCCTGGTCTTAGTGGTCTATTCCGGTAGACTGTCAAGATACTTCAAGCTGAAGTAGACATTCAAACTATTAATAAAGCATTGCTAATTGTCACAATAGAAATGTTTTATTCCGTTGTTTACAATATCTCCGGTAACAGCTGACTTGGATTTACAATCTGGCGCGCAAATAGCCTAGTTTTTCACCAAATATTTTCTCTTTATAAAACGACCCAGAATAAGAATTTAGTTGCTGCATGGAGACCATTTTTAAGCAAAATTATTATCATATCTTTCATTATTTTTAATTTTCAGCCTGTTGCAAATTTTTTCTGGGTAGTACATTGCAGTTCTTTTAATGCAACCTAGCTTCGAGATTAAGCGTAAAGCTGAATGTCCGAGGTACATCGCTGAAATGGCGTTGTGATTTTATGCCTTCAAACTTCTCTAATAAAATGAGTTAGCTGGAGATCTGAGGGGCTGGGGACCATTTTTTGGTTGTATTATTATCTTTTCTTTAATTATTTTCTATTTTCAGCTTGTTGCGAATTTTTTCCGGGTCTAAAGCTTTCGCAGCCCGACTAATACTGTGAAACACTCATGCAGCTGGTCAGAGAATAACTCAGGAAAATAACACAACAGAGTTAGTTTAGCACTTGAACGAGAGTTCCATTCGTTTTCCCAGTTACTTTTAGTACACTCTAGCCGTTAAGGTGTTACGCCTGTATAAATGGGTTAAATATATTGAACAAACTACTCCACATGACATTGTATATAATTATATATATAGCCGCTCGCTTACAGCAAAGTACAGGAGGTAATAGCAAAGCGAACGAGTCGAAATGGAACGGTCTGGAACCGTAGACTAAAGCAATTCCCGCGGACCATCTACCCACCCCGCTCCAAGGCGGTCCACCCACCCACCCACCCACCCACCCCGCTCCAAGACATCTAGCCTAGCGTCTTTCTTAAAAGCCGGACGCGTATAAAGAGACGAAAGAGAAGAAGAAGGTTATTTGGTGGCGTTTTAGGCATGTCGAGATTTTCTCCATTCGAAGAAGCGGCGTCGGCGACGGCGCTGAAGACTTCTTTCACAGTCGGTCAGAGTCGTTAATTTGCGGTGGTGGTGGTAGTGGTGGTGGTGGTGGCGGCGGTGTGGAGTTGGAGACGGCCGCTATTTTTACGTAGCCATGCAATGGCGTTTGGCACCGCGGGGCAAAGATCCAATCAGCCTTCGCCACCACCACCACCAACACCACCACCACCAACACCACCACCGTCCCCGTCGCTATGCACATCACCCACCGACGGCATCTCTCTCGCAGCCCCAACACCCCAAACGCCTCCCCGTGGCATAGAAATCCCCATCCCACCGCCGCCGCCACCACCACCGCCACCGGCATCACCACCACTACCGTACACTCGAGCGACACTCGATCAATTCTAATTATCGCCCAGTGTCCTATACTTGCGCATGCGCACAGCGGATGGGCCAATTTTCCGCGGCTCCGACGAAGCTTCTCGGCCAAACGCGGACGACCATAAAACAGCCGTTGAACTCGAAACTCCGCGTATACTATACAGCCGGTGTAACGTGATATTCTGTACCCCTGAAAGCTATCCGGGGGGAGAATTAATCTATCTCCCCGTATGGAATTAACCGGTCTAGACTATCCGGGGGGGGGGGGATAAACCATTCTATCTCCTTTCTTGAAAAACGCGTATAATTGAAAATTTTATGCTCTAATCAAAATTTAGAGTGACTCTAATTGTTTTAAGTGTCCTAAGCAATTATTAGAGTGTTCAGAGAAAGGTAACTCGAATTTATTCAGTGATTCTGAGTGTTCTTAAGTGTTTTAAATGTTCTAAGTGCTCCAAAACTAAAGCAAAAAATTATATAGTAGGAATAAACATATCTGTTAGTGTCATTGTTCAAAACAAAACAGATGAAAATTAATTTGCAAAAATAAATACACGCGGAGGTAGCTTTCTCGACTTTTCTTCAATTTGGGGGGGATACGATTAATACGGGGATACTCTATTTCGTGACACCGGCCATCCGCTCAAAATCGTTGCGGCATATAAACCTATAGTCGTGCAGTGTAGGCCTATATACGTCGGGACGCGTTCCCCCAGGCGGTTTGTCTGCTACACCAAATTGTACCGACTGATTTTTGCTGCTTGTGTTCTTTAGACTTCGAATCAAAACAGAGTGCACAAGAAATTAGATGGAGATAGTGGCCGCATATTTAGAGATAATTTGTCATTAGGTGATAGCGTAAAAACTATATATTACGGCTGTAACTTGACAAATGCCCTCACGTATACGAAAGTTCTGAAGTCCACCTTTCAGCCGGACAAACATCAAGAACCATGATACTGGAAGTATAAATCAGCTTTGCAGTCTAGAGCGAAAGACGCTATTATCAAGGGCGGATACAGAAATTTTCAATGGGGGGGAGCAAACATTTTGAATTTGGGCCAGGAAAATATTTTCGCCATGGTCGCCAAAAAATCTGATGACTTTTTAGTCATCAGTCATCCATGGCCTCTGGTGTCCAGCTTTTCTCTCCCGCTGCATTGATTTTATGGCTTGTTCAAACCAAATGGGACTGGGGGCTTCGTCCTATGCACTTTTTAAATGGGGGGGATGGCCGGTTTGGCCCCTGAATCCGCCCCTGGCTATTATCATATAATTATAGGAGAGATATACGAACATGAAATGGTAGAGTTCCAGATGAATGAGCTGCGGGCAACAACGACTAAACGTCGACCTTTGAAGAGATAATAATTCTGGATACAGGGATATGACCATCACTGTGGCTGAAGATAGGATCATCACTTGGATAAATCTGCTCAACTCATCCATCGTGCGATACTCCCAGTATAGTGGAGTAGGCTACGAGTAATGGTGATGAAAGAGATAGCAGCCAGATCTCGAATGGAGCGCACAATAATGATACAAGTTGCGAGACACTATAATTATGTGGAACTGGTTGGTATTATATTGCCTAATGGCGGCAGGGAGCGAGAGTACCATCGACAGCAAACAGCAGCTCGTGGCTATGATTCGAAATACGGAAATTCGAAATCTGTATATAACTCCAAACTTCGAAAGCTCTATTGAGCACAGGGCCACAGTTTAATCGCGAGCGCTGTGTCGTATCAGAGTTTGTTTTAAATATAGTATAGCCTAACTGAAGACCCTATAATCGTAATAGTCCGTTTGCCGGACAGACCATGGAGAGTAAAAGCAGAAGCTCAGAAGCTGCTTATAAGACGAGTTTCGTTGAGGACGAGAAGGATGGAAATAGATCGTGTGGATTAAGGATTACTGGGAGGAATTATTCTTGAGGGATGTCAGGTAGATGCGATTGTGGATGATGATGCATGGAGTGTGATCGGAGGTATTAGTGGAGGAAGACGAGAATTTGCTGAATTCAGAAACAAAATCGTTTCAGTGCCGGTCTGCAGTGCGACCGGTTGGAGAAAGTGTATACAGGTGGGAAGAGGTTTCAAAGAGGCAAAAAGATCCGTTTTTTACGTCTGAATTTGCTTTTTATCGTTCGTGGTCGTTTGTGACCTGTTGTCTGAACGTCGACACGGGCTCTAGAGTCTGGAGAAGAATCTGACTGTAATCCAACGATGTTACTTGCGGATAAGTTCACAAATACCAAGTATACTGCATGTGAAGATCGGGGTGAGAATTTGTCGGGGTTGGGGGTTTCAACCCACCCAGTCTTTCTTATAGCCTCATAGTAAAGTCTGTTTTTTCACACCCCAATTTCAAGTGGATAATGGTCCCAACCTCCTCCCGTTATTTTTCCACAATTCTTACACTGGTGAAGATCACTGACCAGACTTGTATGCAAGACAGTAAACTGCGAGACCGACAGAGTGGGTTCCGTGACCTAGACACAAGGTCCGAGAAAGTTCGAGGAGGCAGTTCAGAAATCAAGACTGAGGATTTCGGATAATTTTATTCGGAGAACGGACATTTTCTCCTGGACAAACCCCCCCGGACAAACTCCACTCGGTTAGGACAAAAAACTTGGTAGAACATATTGCGTATAAGTGGTATTCTTATAAAAACGGCGGCCCTAGTCTTTACCACTATGTTGGTCTACGCGAGTTGGATTGCTGAAAGAATTATCGCTAAATGGAAGCCGGATTTAGAAAAAATAGTTTTACTTAAATGGAAGCTGGATTGATGCCCTACACCCATTTTATTCCAGTGGTCAGGACCCATGATTTCGGAATAAAGTCAATAAACAACAAAAGCATTGTTTAACAGTTTTCCAACTTTCCTATATATTATAACCTGTTACATTGGTGCCTGCTAGCTATCTAAATTACCACATCGAATGAAAAAATAAGCAGCCACCATAATTATAGTACAGCAGTTAAGTCTCGCATTCAATTGCTCTTGCAAAGAAGTCCATGAACAGAAACAGGATCGACCAACTGCATGCGACGCATTGGACGCGATCTTACCAACAGCATCGTTGAAGCCAGCCTAGCTGTCTTTGTCTCTACATGCTGCTTGACTGGTCCCTCTTCCACTGTCTCCCAGTCTCTTTGCTACACTGGACGCACACCGTACACTAAGGGAATTACAGCCGTTCTCATTGCTGTCCTTCCCACTAACCTGACTGCCCAGTCAACTGTTTCATTGATAAGTCGCATGCTGTTAATTTGCATGTAATCATTCCTTCCTCCGTCCGTCCGTCCGTCCGTCCGTCCGTCCGTCCGTCCCTCCCTTCCTTCCTTCTTTCCTTCCTTCCTTCCTTCCTTCCTTCCTTCCTTCCTTCCTTCCTTCCTTCCTTCCTTCCTCCGTCCGTCCGTTCCTTCCTTCCTTCCTTCCTTCCTTCCTTCCTTCCTTCCTTCCTTCCTTCCTTCCTTCCTTCCTTCCTTCCTTCCTTCCTTCCTTCCTTCCTTCCTTCCTTCCTTCCTTCCTTCCTCCGTCCGTCCGTCCGTCCCTCCCTTCCTTCCTTCCTTCCTTCCTTCCTTCCTTCCTTCCTTCCTTCCTTCCTTCCTTCCTTCCTTCCTTCCTTCCTTCCTTCCTTCCTTCCTTCCTTCCTTCCTCCGTCCGTCCGTCCCTCCCTTCCTTCCTTCCTTCCTTCCTTCCTTCCTTCCTTCCTTCCTTCCTTCCTTCCTTCCTTCCTTCCTTCCTTCCTTCCTTCCTTCCTTCCTTCCTTCCTTCCTTCCTTCCTTCCTTCCTTCCTTCCTTCTCTGCCCACTCCATCATTTGTTATGTCTGCCACTGCCCGACTGCCTCTCTCTTCGTCTGTTCGCATTTTCGTCTAATTCCTTCTGCTTGACTGCCTGCCCGTCTAGCTTCACTGCCTACCGATTCGACTGCCTGTCTGCTCGAGTGCGTGTCTTAGAATGACTTAGGTCTGTCTTGTCTTCTGTCTGCCTACGTCCTACTTGCTTACCTGCTCAATATGTCCACCTGTCCTTCTGCTTCATCTTCCACCTGCAGAGAGAGATGCTCATATATATCCTGTTTATCTGTTTATTTGTCACTGACTCTCTCCCTCTCTGTCTGTCTGTTTCTGTCTCCCCCTCCTATCTCCCTCCCTCTAATTTGTCTCTCTCTCTGTCTCTCTCTGCCTCTGTGTCTGTGTGTCTTTGTCCCTATATGTCTGTTTATTTGTCTCTGTCTGTCTCTCTCTGTGTCTATCTCTCTCACTCTCTCTCTTGTCCTTCTTCCTCTCTCCCTCTTTCTCTCCCAATATACCTCTCTCTTCCTCTACCTGTTGTCCGTATAACATCCGCCTGTTTTCTCTCCACGCGTCCGTGCATCGAACGAAACTGCGCTTGTTGCGATGGATGCGGGATTAGATGTCGCTAGCGTCGGTCGGCATCGGTCAGCCGCTGCGTGACCGCTCAGGCCTCAGACCTCCTCGTTCTTCCGTTCGTTCGTTCGTTCGTACGTCCGGCCGTCGATCACCTGAGGTCGGTTGGTCAGTGGTCGGTTGGTCAGTGGTTGCTTGGACCTATAGGTCTACTGCTGATGCCACCTGTTGCGAATGACGTCAACGTTCCTGCATCATCACTCACTCCTTGTCTGTCACCATCAGCAACATCAACAGCAGCAGCAGCAGCATCACGATTGATGGAGTACAGCAATTATCGTTGGAAATAGGAACTTCTATTTATATACTGTCGACAATCTTCCTTCTACTTCCAACTGTTGAGAAATCACTCTAGCGGAAAGTGCGTTCGGTTGTGGATGAATGATTTGTTGGAGGGAGGCGCATTTCCCTGAGCAGCTGTTTCGGAGTTCCGGCGTACTTTGTTGGAATACTTGGTGGATACTTAACGTATTGACCATACATGTACTTAATCGAGTACTCGATAGAGGCGCGGACTCACATTCGGATATAGTTTTAGACGATGCAGATATTCGCAGCTGAATGTATTTCAAGGAATTGCTCCACAATTTGTAACAAGTAAGAAGAATTATCTACTTTAGAAAAAACTACTCGGGGCGCTATATAAATTGTACGTGACACGGTGACACCCGCACCATGAATGAATCAGTCGGTGATATACGACGACCGAGGTGTTAATCGGGAATGTATCGATAATGGAACCGGTGCTATATAAATCGTTGTTGTCATTGTCTCAGTGGTCCGGTTTGTTCAGATCTTCGAGCAAGATTTGTCGCAATTGAACCGCCGTCGAATGTGTTTGATGGTAGTACTATCCACCCCACCCATCCATCCATGCACCCACCACAACCCCATCTCACCCACCCATACCACCCACCCCAGCCCCATCTCACCAACCCATACCACCCACCCACCCCAACCCCATCTCACCCATCCATCCACCCACCCAACCCCATCTCACCCACCCATACCACCCACTCCAACCATCTCACCCACCCATACCACCCACCCCAGCCCCATCTCACCAACCCATACCACCCACCCCAACCCCATCTCACCCATCCACCCACCCAACCCCATCTCATCCACCCATACCACCCCCGTCCTCTCTGAAGTGTTTTGTCTCGCTATCGACGGGATCTCGTCGGCTGGGAACGTGATCTATGGGTCACGTGACAGATCAATGCGTTCCGGAATTCTATTCTGACTGAGAGCGTATAGTATACTCGACTGACCCAGTTCTTCCGCTTCCGATTCGTTGTTTATTAGGTCACGTTGTGACGTCGTTCTTCCGGCATTAATTTTCGTAACTGCATAACTTAACCATGACTATAAGCAGCACTTTATTTAGGTCTAATTTTATTATATTAGTTTTGGCTAACCAATATAAATAAATATATATTATTTATACACATAAAACTATATGTGCCTATGCTTGTATATATATAATTATATGTAGGCCTATAGTATGTATAGGTCTACAGCTCAGACGGAATCTATACTGTATAGTATCTACCAAGCCACAATCTCCTTCGAGTCTTTTGAAAACCGTCGAACTTAATTTGACCTCCCCCCATTATGCAAGTCGTCCAGTGATACAAAGTATGAGCTCTAACACACACAGCGCTCGGGAATAAGCGTGTTCCCTGCACTTGCACTTGGCTCTTAAGTAGCGAATTAGACATTTCGAGCGACGATTTTTACTGGTGGAACACAGCGACCAATGAAGAGTCGATATATATAGGGGCTGTTCAGTTAATCAAGACGGAAATAGTTGATACCTTGACAGACAATGATACATTCATGTAATTGGTGATTGTTGTCAAACGAGAAATCGCCTGAATATGCCAGTGTTATAGGTGTTATAGGTGTGCGACGACTTAATTATAGCAATCAACGCACGATGATGGGAATTTAAAAATATATCTGCCGATGATTTTCCAGCTTCGGTGGCTTTGTTGGGTACGGTTGCCTCGAATTACTGTGTAGACCTAATGCAGTGTCGTCTGCCATCTTGTCATCCGCCATCTTGCTATCTGCTATCCGTCATCTTGTCATCCGTCATCTTGCTATCTGTTATCCGTCATCTTGTCATCCGCCATGTTGCTATCTGTTATCCGTCATCTTGCCATCCACCATCTTGCTATCTGTTATCCGTCATCTTGCCATCCACCATCTTGCTATCTGTCATCCGTCATCTTGTCATCTGCCACCTGATCTTATTATCGTCTTGTCATAATTTTATTATGTCGTCTTGTTAATAATACTAAGTTGTTATCCGTCATTCTGTGATCTGCCATATTGTCATCTGTTGCTAGTCATCCACCATCTTCTCATCTGCCACCTTGCCATCCGTCGTCTTTCTCTCTCATCTTGTCATCTGTCACCCTTTCACCCATCATCCTGTCATCTATGCCCGAGTTTACTTTAAATAGATTTGCATTTTCATTTGTGTTTTAGGATTGAGATGCGTCCGAAGTGCGGTTGGACGTGATTCATCGCGGAACAACAACAATAACAACAACAATAACAACAACAACAACAACAACAACAACAGCAGCAGCAACAACAACAACAGCAACAGACGACGACGGCGATTAGCCGCCGAGATCGGATCAGCCTGCCCATCATTCCCATTCCATCCAACGCTGGTCGCTGCTGCCATCCAGCACTTCCGTCTACACCGTATCTCTCCCTCCGCTCACCACTCTCCATATCAACAGACAGATCTCTGCTTTCGCCTTTCCTCTTGACTCCTTCACCCCTCCACCGCTGCGGGGGTCGGTCCGTCTCGACCCCCACTCCACCCCAAGGGACCCTTCGTCATCGTCGTCGATGCGTCGCCCTGGAAGAGCGACGCGGGCCTCTCACACGTCCGCGCTCCATCGGGCGAAGAGCGATCGTCAAAGACGGGAGATATAGGCGCCGCTTGATTCGAGTGTTGGCCATCGCGGTCGGTGACCATCGAGACCTGTAGGGTTCCTGGCGACATCGAGGGCAACAGCGGCAGCAGAAGGATCGACTGTGCCCCTGTCAGGTTGAGCTGAGTAGGAACAGAGGGCTGCTTAGGTGGTGGTGTCGGTGGTGCATGAAGTGCATGGTGGATGGATTTATTGGTATGCGTATCAGGGTTGGTGTAAGTGGTGTAAGTGGTGGACATCGGTCAACACCTCATCATTATTCAAGCTGTCATAGACGCAACTTCCTGTGAGTGCTGGTGGAATTGGCGAGTGTAGTATAATGGTGTTAGGCGTGGTGGTGTTATTGGTGGGGTAATAGTTACAAGTACTGCTAGTAGTTGTGGTGGTGCTGGTGTTTGGCAGTATAGTCTTCGCTGGACTTTCGTGTTGCTGGTGGTGGTCCTGGTGTGGGGCGGAGTGGTGGTCCTGGTGCTATATGCGGTCGGATTGACTACCATCCGTATGGTCCGTTGGTATAGGGTCGTCGTTGTCCATGACGTATGGATGCCGTCGACCTCCATGCATGCTTCTTCTTCCATCTTCCGCGGGAGTAGGTCGTCGCTGCTGAGGGTGAGACATCAAGGGAATATCTGCGCCGCTGATGCTGCCACGGAGGGAGGACAAGAGGAGGAGGAGGAGCCACGTGACACAGATTATGTTGCGCCAAGGCGGAGGAGGAGGAGGAGGCGGGTGGGAATGATGGGAGGAAACGGATGGACTGAGCGACTGAAACCGTCTTCTGTCGTTGTTCTGATGCTGCTGCTGATTGAAATCAGTCTCGCTCGAAATAATTCATCGTCGAAGATGGGAAGTAAGTGAGATGCAATCGATCTCCTCGTCTGCAGATCTATCCCTGTCTGCGTCTATGTGTGTGTGACTGTCTTTCTTTATGAATATATATATATATATATTTCTTTATGAATATATATATATATAGAATTATAGATCTACATGTATGTATGTCTGACTGTCTCTCTTCATGAATATATACATATATATATATATATAGAATTATAGATCTATGTATGTCTGCCTGTCTTTCTTTATGAATATATAAATATAGAATTATAGATATATCACGCGCACACGCTTCTAACTGCGTGGGCGTGCTTGTCTTGCAACATATCTATAGTTTCTGCTGTCTGTGCGTATACATGTAGGCCTACATGCGACGACACGCGTGTCTGTCTGAGACTGTCTCTCTTTGTCTCTTTAGTTCATTCTGTCTGTGTGTATGCCTGCCTGTCTCTTTATATTTCTTTTGCTTTTTTCTGTGTATGCGTGCATGTCTTGTTGCACCAACATGCACTTCATTTCTGCTGTTTAAGTCACGCAGAAACGTTGCTGGTGGAGTAATAAACCTCTCCACGAACCAATCATTCTAAAAAGGATAACGCCTGATCCGAAACTGTGTTGTGTAGGTATACGCTGGGTCAGATTGTGTATTACGCATTATAGGGACTGCCCTGTGCATAGTGCGAGGCCATAAATTATATGATGCCGTGAGAAGCCGCATGATCTGTGTTTTTGCACATTCGAAAAGCGTTAGACAACTAGTTTGATTAAAATTAATTCATATTATTCAGTAGATTTCATATCTGCTGTTAAGTCATGCAGAAACGTTGCTGACCAGTTACCGGTAGTCAACCTTATTATTAGTTTATATGGAATGAATGGTTTTCTAATGAACTGCATGCAAACACCAAGACAGTTTTCGACGGCAGAAGAGAGAGACAGACAAGAAGACACACAGGCAGACAGACAGATAAGCAAATAGACACCAACAGATACAGTTTACAGAGATAGGAACCGTGACAGACGTACAATGACTTATAGGCCTACAAAAAATAGAGACAATTTTTCTAAACCACAAGCTTACAACTAATATTATTGCTACTGCTACTAATACTTCTGGGACTACTACTACTACGACTACTTCTACTACTACTACTACTACTACTACTACTACTACTACTACTACTACTACTACTACTACTACCACCACCACCACCACCACCACCACCACCACCACCACCACCACCACCACCACCACTAAAATCACCATCTGCACCGGATCCACCGAATATGCGACCCTGCGATATAAAATCATCATCATCATCATCATCATCATCATCATCATGTAATGTAATGTAATGTAATTCAGACAATTTGTATAGCATCGTCAGTAGCAAGCTACATGTACTTCTAGGATGCTTTACACGCATAATGTCAACTGTCAGAGTAAATGTCATGAGCTCGAGAGCAAGTGCAGCTTCAATTGTTTTTTAAAAGTTGATACAGTTTTGATATCCTGGATGGTTGATGGAAGACTGTTCCAGGCGCGTGGGCCTGCGACGCGAAAGGCGCGATCGCCCATTTTTGTTTTCGTCGCAGGAATGAACACGTCGGCGGTCTTGGACGATCGCAGCCGGGACCTCCTTGGATCGTCTGCTAGCGGTTTGATGTTGTCCGCGAGGTAGGCTGGTGCGCAATTGTTGAGGCATTTGTACATTAGGATACAAAGTTTGAAATTGATGCGGTCACCTATGCCAAGCCACTGAAGCTGGTCTCGAATCGCGCTAGAAATGTGGTCGATTTTTTCAATCGCAGGACCAGACGAGCAGCAGCATTGATGACCGCCTGAAGCCGAATGATACTGCACTGTGGCAAGCCAGCAAAGGCGACATTGCAGTAATCGATTCGGCCCAAAATTAAACTTTGTATCAGGTGGCGTGTCGCTTCCTGTGTGAGTGACCGAGACACAGATCTCAGCTGTCTCAGTATTCCGAAGCTGGTTCGTACAACTGCAGTGATATGTGATGTCATTGACAGGTTACTGTCGAGTAGAAGACCGAGATCGCGGACCTCATTCTTCGGCACGACAGCATCCCCACCAATGACGAATGGGCTGCGGTCTAGTTTTCCCACTCTGCGCGTAGACGAGCACCAGAGAAATTCCGACTTGGATGAATTAAGTTGCAGTCGGTTGCATTTCATCCAGTCAGCGATGTCACTGATGCAGCTCGTTGAGATGGATCGCAGATTCTGGACTTCAGTTGGACAAGGACGACAGAAGCCATAGATCTGCGAGTCATCAGCGTAGAGATGACCCTGCAGACCATGGCCCATTAGAGTTAAGATATCGGCGGTATAGAGGAGGAAGAGAATGGGTCCCAGGACTGAGCCTTGAGGAACGCCACAGGTAATGAAGGCGGATTTTGAAGAGGAGCCGGCATGGCGGACACATTGCTGTCTGTCAGTGAGGTAGGAGGTCATCCACTGTAAAGCAGTGGAAGACAAACCAAAAGAAAGATGCAGTCGCTGGAGCAGGATGGTGTGATCGACAGTGTCGAATGCAGCAGACAGATCCAGGAGTGAGAGAAGAGAGAAGTTGCCAGAGTCAATCGCAAGAAGAATGTCAGACAGAATATCTGCGAGAGCCGTCTCGGTGGAGTGGAAAGCACGGTAGGCCGACTGCCTGTCTGGGAATAGCTGGTTGATATTGAGATAGTTAACAAGTTGCCTGGATACGACCCTTTCCAGAATTTTTGACATAACGGACAAGTTGGAGATTGGCCGATAGTTTTTGACGTCCGCAGTATCTAAGCCAGGTTTCTTTGGTAGCGGAGTGATGGTTGGTATACTTTGAAGGCCGTTGGAACTTTGCCAGTTGCCAGAGAGTAGTTCACC
>OX457044.1:47301233-47328733 GCA_949752735.1 Lumbricus terrestris | reverse complement strand
GAGAGAGATGCGCAATGATCCTGCAGAAATGTAATTGCGGGCTTGATTTGCTGTAGGCTAGTTGTAGATGGTCTGCGCTCGTACGTTACTCAAGCGAAGATAATTATTACAATTCAATTTAATTTAATTTTCATTTATACTTCGGGCTGGCAGAATGCAGCCTGTTACCAAGGCCGTAGCCAGGATTTGATCTGGGGGGGGGGGGGTGTTTCTTCAGTTTAAAAAAACTGATGACCTTTTTTAGTCATCCAGCCGAAATCTTCGCAAAATGTAAGCAATTAATTTTTGAAAAATTACATTTTCCATTGGGGAGGGTGGGTGTTTTCATGGTTTTTCATGGTTTTTGCATCATGTGCTCGTAAATGCATTCTATTGTTTTTAACAATATCCATTTCGGAGGTGTTTTCATGGTTTTATTTCATGGTTTTTACATCATGTGCTCCTGAATGCGTTCTACTATTTTTAGCATTTCCATTTCGGGGGGTGTTCACTGTTCAAGCACCCAAAAGTTGGCCAAAACACCCCCTAGCTACGGCCTTGCCTGCTACATTTAATTAACTGATTTTACGAAGGTTTTATATGAATTTCCAGATCAAATGCGACACAAATCAAGATTAGGTTTGATTGATGATACAGATAATTATTAACGAGATTCAAAATAAAAGAACGTGGCACCGTATATACATTCTCTAGTATGCCTATACATCCGCTTAATGAAGATGACAAAACTGTAAAAACAAATGAAAATAACTTATAATTATTACAATACTTAAGCAATGCAACACGTAATGCCCGTGCAATGTGTGCATGAAGGCCTAACGCAGATTTTTAAAATGTTATATGACGTGTTGTGCCATATTCAGATTACACCATGTCCTATCCACATTACAATATACATGTACAAATCACATTGCAAACATTGCAGAGACTGCTACGCACGTCTTTAGACGTGTTTAGGCCTATACGGTTTATCTTTCAATGCAGCACATTCATATCACATTGTAGAAGAATCACATGTAATGCGTTACATTGAGAATAACATTTTCTCTTTAGATCAACTAACATTCCTTTAGAGCATTATCGTTTGTCACATTGAAATCAATGGCGAACATTTTAGGGACTCAACTCTAATTGAAGATCGTGGCAACTTGCTTTTGGCATTTAAACGTGCCCTGTGTAGTCTACCTTATAATAGCACGTTTAGCTAAAAACTGTTAATGTACTCGATTCTGATACGATGCTAACCTTATAGAAATGTCACCTGGGAAACTATTTATGAAATTTCGTGCAACGGATTCAACGTAAAATAATTATGTGAGGTACATAATTATAATGACTCTATATTATTCCGAGTTACATCATAGATGCTACAGTCATACATACACACATGCATGACATTACGTGGAACATTGCGTTACACTCGCAGCATCATTCTGTCATCTTGCAGTGTCCTGCACAATCTCCCTATAGCATACATAGCCTTTCTTGAAGGCTTTTAAGATGCGGACACGAAATTTCCCGGAATAGATATCGGATAGCCTACGTGGACCGGCATTGCTCCTCTTTCCCAAGTGACATTTCGAAAAGGTTGGCTTCGTGTTCAGACCATCACGAGAGTGCCTTATTAAAAGCTTTGACCTCTTCCCTACGCACAGACACACGCATACAAACACGTACACACATGCATACACAGGCGTACAAAGACATACACACACGCATACACAGGCGTACAAAGACATACACACACGCATACGCAGGCGGACAAGCCGACGTTCGACACGGAGACCCATATTAGGAAGATGATTCCCTAAGTCAGTGGAGATTACACGGGTGTCTCTATGTCTGGCGGGATGATGATACAGTACGTGTGTTGGTATTGCGTCGGCATAGCTGATAATAATGCAACAGAGCCAGCGCTATATAATGTACATGTATTGTATGTGCTGTGGCAGCTGTATGTGATCATGTGCTCTAACATTAACCAGCCCTAGAGAAGTTAATTACTGCAGTTATATGCTATAGTCAAAACAATCACATTTCTAATCTAGCCTTATCTAAGATCTAATCAGAAATCAAATCTAATCTAATCCATTCTAATAATAATCATAATCCTATTTTTAAAAATCTTCTAAGAAAATCTTATCAAGTTTTTTTTAGAGTCATCAAAGAATTTGTCTGCTTACTTACTAATCACGCACACGAACTAATCATACTCATGATCTAAATCTAATCAATCGCACTATCTTGTCATGCTCATGATCTAATCATACATGTACTCATGATCTAATTCTAATCATTCGCATTATCTTTTCATGCTCATGCATGATTCAATCATTCGCATGCTCTAATCACGCCCGTCCTCTAATCATGTGGGTATAATCCAATCTCGCTCACGATTTAATCATACGAATTATCTAACCTTCCTGCTCCTCTTCCACCTCCTCCTCCTCCTTTTCCTCCTCCTCCTCGTTTTCCCCTCCTCCTCCTTTTCTTCCCCTCTTCCTTTTTCTCTCGTCCTCCTTTTCCTCTTCCTCCACCTCCTCTTCTTCTTTTCCCTCCTCCTTTTCCTCTATCTCCACCTCCTCTTCCTCCTTCTCCTCTTCCTCCTTTTCTCTTCCTCCTTTTCCTCTTCCTCCCCTTCTCCTCCTTCTATTCTTCTTCCTCCTCTTCCTCCTCTTCCTCCCCTCTTCTTCATCCTATTCTTCCTCCTCATTCCTTTCCTCTTCTTCCAACTCCTCTTCCTCCCCTCCTCCTCCTCTTTCTTCTCTTCCTCAACCTCCTCCCCTCCTCCTCTTCCTCCTCTTCTTCTTCCTCCTTCTCCTCCTTTTCCCCGCCTCCTCCTTTTCCTCCCCTCCTCCTCCTCCTCCCCTTCTTCTCATTCTTCGTTTCCATATTTTTCTTCGCCATAATGTGTTTCCTTCTTCTGCTTTCTCACTTATGACCGCAAAGCTTATAATATATATAATATATATATATATGTCTGTAATCTGTATGACTATATGACTATAATATATATTATATATATCGATGCATTTTGCGTTTCGTTTAGGATTCATTGAGGCATCGACCGACTGCTCAGCATTTCTTATTAATACTATATTCGCATCGTTTTTCCGTCGTAGAATAATGGTCTTAATGGGGTTCATGCGTTGAAGTCTCTCAAGAAAATGTGCTAAAGTAAACCGGATAAGTCGTTACTCAAGACGTCAATAAAGTGCAATTTGTCTCCCATATATAATTATATGAGTATACATACATATATATATATATAATTCATATGTGTATTTATATCATGTGTATGTACTATGTATAGTTGTATACATATCATACATTGTATACCCATACGGATTTCTCTCCATTTGCTTTTCCTCCGTTATGTAAATGTATGTATACATATAATTTGCGTAGACTTATGTTACGTTTGTAAGATGCTTAAGGCATTAAAAATGTCGCTTATGGTCAAATATACATAATTATATATTATGCATATATATATACATTGTAAGTATGTGTACAAATACAATATAGATATATATATCTTCGTCACTACAATTTTTAAAAAATTGTGGTTTTTCTGCTGTTTCTCTGTTTGTCACTAAATTGTGTCAACCAATCTGTCAAACAGAGAAAAAGACAGACTAACACAGAGACAGACAGACAGACAGACAAGCAGACGGATAGATAGACAGACAGACAGACAGACAGACATAGAAATACAGACAGATGAAAGGAGGCTTGCATTGTACACATCTGTGTCTCTGATTCTGTCTGTCTGTCTCTCTCTGTCTCTGTCTCTGTCACTGTCTCTGTCTCTGTCTGTCTGTCTCTGTCTGTCTGTCTCTCTCTTTCTCTCACACACACACACACGCGCGCACACACTCTTCATCACAGTAGATATCTATGTATTCGTGCATACGTGTAGGTATACATGCATGTAGGCATATAGAATGTAGATGCATGTTTTTATGCAAGCATCTGGTCATTTATAAAGCGGTTCTAAAGAGCCTTATCTTATAGGAGCTGCGAATTCCATCCCACAGATTATGCGCCTCGCTGATCGACCAGCCATGCGAGTCGCAGACAATGGTCAATCAATTGTCTTTGAAGACTCTTATTGTCCAAACCCCACCGGCTCCTACCATCTCATAGATGAGGGATTCTCAAGAGCCACAGGTGTCAGAGAAGCAAAGATCCATTGCGATTGCATTAACAACAAATGACAGAATACACAAACTGCCATGCACGGAATTAATGAATTAATACTCGGCATACTTGCCCTCTAAATATATATCAATGCACAAAATTTCGGATCTAGATTCATCATCGTCGTCGTCATCATCATCATCATCATCATCATCATCATCATCATCATCATCACCGCCGCCACCGCCGCCGCCGCCGCCACCGCCACCGCCACCACCACCACCACCACCCCAACACCACAAACACCACCACCACCACCACCACCATCATCATCACCATCATCGCCATCATCATCATCGTCATTACCATCACCATTTTATTCCTCCTCCTCCTCCTCCTCTTCCTCCTCCTCGTCCTCCTCCTCCTTCTCTACTTTGCATCTATGTATACACCGCACAGTAATAATATTAAGGCGTTCCTCTATCCGGTTTCCTGTCTGTTTGTCTGTCTATTACTCCTGCTGCTGCCCCTTTCTTCATCCTTTTCCCCTATTCTCCTGCTTTTCCTCCTCTTCCTCCTCCCCTCTTCCTCCTCCTCCTCCTTCGTCTTCCCTTATCTCCATCTCCTCCGTTCTGCTTCCTCGTTTCCTTCTCTCGGCAACATCCTCTTCGCCATTCCTTTCTCTGTCCCCTACACCTCGATGCTGTATCCTCCAATCATCCGCCCTTCCTCCCCTCCTCCTCCTCCTCCTCCTCCGCATATATGGTTTCCGCATCCATTGTAGCGAACTGCGGGCGGGTGGGCGCATGGCTTTGTTGAAGTGGTGCCGCTGCAATAAACCGTGTAGGAAGCACCACCACCATATACATGTACATGTGTATGCCACCAGCTGCACAACAAGAAAAGCGCGACCAACCAACGACGACGACGACCACCCTCCGTAGCTTGACCATCTCCATCATCATCAAAATCAGCGGCAGCAGCTTTTAATGTCGCTGATGGGGCTGGTCCAGTTCCTGCCATTTGCGCGTCCGGTTTAAAGGGAAGAGTTTTAGATCGCAGTTCAGTTATGAATGGAAGCGGCGGGTTGGTGGGGGATTGGGAGCGGTGGGGCTGGGATTGGAGTTGGGACTTGGAGGGGAATACTTTTTGCTGTCTAGTAAACACTTCGATAGGGAAGACATTAAAACGACTTACGAATCATTCGTCCATTGTACTCGTCGCCCGGTTCGCGGGAAACAATGTTCAGCTAACACGTGCACACAAAGACTGATGGAATGTGCGGAGAGTGAACACTAGCATGTGCATATAAACAGGTGTAGACACGTGCATTCGTACATCAAAGATACGTTCACGCACACGTGCACATGTATGGATATATGTACGTTCGCACGTCGTGCTGATCTGTCTGTCTCTTTCTGTGTCTTTTTGTCTGTCTCTCTGTCTGTCTGTCTGTCTGTATGTCTGTCTGTCTGTCTGTCTGTCTGTCTGTATGTATGTATGTCGTCTATCTGTCAATTTGTCTGCCTATTGTCTATCTGTCTATCTACCTGTATGTATGCCAATTTGTCTCTCTGTGTGTCTGACTATGTGTGCGCATCTGTCTACCTCCCCACTTGTCCGTCTGTCTGTCTGTCCACCTGTCCGTTTGCATATGGCTCGGCATGACAGTTTCGACTGAGATTGATCGATGCGAGAAATCCAGATTTCCGATTAAAGCAGACAGAACGACTCATCTTCTGCGTCCGTTCTGTTACCGAGGATATCAGATGTCGCAATTTCGACGACTAACGACCACCACCACCATCACCACGACCACCACGACCACCACCACCATCACCACGACCACGACCACCACCACCATCACCACGACCAGTGGCGTAGGCAAGGGGGGGTTTCGGGGGTTAAACCCCCCCCCATTGGCTCCGAAAAAAGGTTTTTTTTTAAGGTTATTTTCCCATTTAAGTAAGAAAAAATTGCAAAAAACAGGGTTTCCGGCCATAAAACCCCCCCCATGAAAAATTCCTGGCTACGCCACTGACCACGACCACCACCACCACGACCACCATCATCACGACCACCACCACCACCACCACCACCACCACCACTACCGCCGCCGTTCTTGCTGCCCGCATTGATGCTCACACACAGGATCTGCACCTCTGGATGCCCTCAAAACGGCTCTCAATAAACCAAATTAAGACGCAGTTCATCTGGTTTGGCAGCCGCCAATAGCTTCTCAAGCTTTATTTGTCCCTTCTTACAGACAGATTTCACTCGTTCACTTTCCGTTCAAGCGTTCGAGACCATAGCGTATAGTCCTGGACAGCACTCTCACCTTTACTCCACATGCATTACCATTTATCAATCTCACTCGATCTTCCAACTTTCATCAGAGATGGTTTAGAGCAATCCGTCGTTCCGTCTCATCCTCTGTCTTTACCTCAATTGTTCATGCCTTCGTTTGTTCCCGAATCGACGATTGCAACTCTCTATTGGTTGGCCTTCCTAAAGTTCGTCTCTCCCATTTTCAGTCTGTCCTAAACTCTGCGGCCAGACTAATGACCCGACTTCCTCGCTCATCCCACATCTCTGCTCATATACTGTACATTATGACCACCTTCATTGGCTTCCCATTATTGCCTTCGTTCAACTTAGGGTTCTGGCACTAATTTACAGTTCTTATACTGTCCGTAGGTATGTATGAATGTATGTATGTATGTATGCATGTATGTATGTATGTATGTATGTATGTATGTATGTATGTATGTATGTATGTATGTATGTATGTATGTATGTATGTATGTATGTATGTGTGTGTGTATGTATGTATGTATGTATGTGTGTATGTATGTAGGTATGTATGTATGTATGTATGTATGTATGTATGTATGTATGTATGTATGAATGTATGTATGTATGTATGTAACTATGTATATATGAATGTATGTACGCACGTAAGTATGAATGTATGTATGTATGTGTGTATGTATGAATGTATGTATGTATGTGTATATATGTGTGTATGTATTTATGTATGTATATATGTATTATGCATGACATTCGTTTGTATGTATGTATTATGTATGTGAGACTTGTGAGTATGTTTGTATGTATGCATGTATGTATGTATGCATGCACGCATATGAATGCATATGTATCCGCTTGTATCCAGGCCCCAGTATATATATGAATGTGTTTCTCCTGGCAAATGGATGCATATGGTTCGCATGCATGATTCGTATACAGTGTTGAGTTGCTCCGTATATAGATGGCAGCACGAGTAGCGGCAGTTTCGTCTCTGTCCCTCTTCGCTCAATCCATCGTCCGATACTTAGTTCTGTTTTATGGCGACGTCGTCGTCGTTGTAACGACAATGCTCGTTCATAATGCTCTTTGCAGCTCTTCTGCCCTGGACATAGTACATGTAGTCTATACCACCGTCTGCTCTTCCGTCCATCCCGTTGGCCTGCTGCCTCCTCCGATGCTGCTGATGCTGATGCTGCTGATGCTGCTGCTGCTGCTGCTGATGCTGGGGCTCTAATACCCTGTCCATCTCCAGACCGGGTCTTCCTCCTCGGTTGTCGTTAAACGTATCCGTCGTCGTCGTCGTCGTCGTCTGTCCGAAGTCCGGAGACCGGAGTGAGCTCCACGTCGACCTGGCAGTAAAACGGATCCATCCATCCTTCGACCACTCTGCTTGACATGTGTTCGTAAAGAACGTGCAGTGTGGAGCAGCATTTCTGTAGCGCCCTAGAAACAATTCTATTCCCAGGAAACTCTATTCAGTCCAGCGCGCGCGCGCGCACACACACATACACACATACGAACGCACACACGCACGCACACTGACACACACTCATTTACAACCATTAGTGGGGCGCGGTGGAATAGTGGTGGCGTCATTGCCTTGAAGCCGGAAGGTTCGAGGTTCGAATTCACCTCAAGTCGCCGCGTAGGGACCTTGGGCAAGTCCTTCACTCGCAATTGCTCAGCGCTTCGGCGTGAAACTCCGATGCAGTGTCGGGAGCGCCTCTGAGTAGGGAGCTTGAAGGAGCGCTATAACAAGTGCACATATACAAATGAATTAGAATTGCGCGAACTCCGTATTGGCTTGGTTAGAGTGCCCGACTGATAACTCGGAGACGATATAGGTTCGAACTTACATCTCCAAGAGGGTTACTGCAGCGTACCAGGTCATTACATAGTGGCGCTATAATTATAAGTCCGTCATAACAATTACTATAATCATCATGATAATTGCAATACTTCTACTACTACTCCTATACTACTGCTGTTGCTGATGCAACTACTACTACTACTACTACCACTAGAGATCCTCGGTGGCCGAGTGGGTTGGTAGCCCGCTCGCCGCGCCGGCGGCCCGGGTTCGATTCCCGGTCGGTCTGTTTATCAGAGATTAATTTCTCGGATCTTTACTGCGGGTGGCTCGGTCGCAATATAAACGTGGAGTAGCGGTGGTGAAGGATCTCACCCTCAGGGTCGAAGCCATAACACAGCCGCTATATAAATATGCGATTACATTTACATTTACTACTACTACTACTACTGCTACTGCTACTGCTACTGCTACTGCTACTGCCACTGCCACTGCCACTGCCACTGCCACTGCCACTGCCACTGCCACTGCCACTGCCACTGCCACTGCCACTGCCACTGCCACTACCACTACCACTACCACTACTACTACTACTACTAATACACTACTAATACTGCTACGACTTCTGAGCGGACGTTGAATTGACAAATGCAATGGTTGAGGACAAGACATGACGACGGTGACCAGTTCATCATCAACGCCGAACAAGTCGCTGCTTACATCCGATGGCCTCACATTGGTACACGCCTACAAGTGATGGATCTCATAGCCTTTTAGGATGATAAAATGCAATGCAGTACGTGTCTACCTGCTGGTACGTGTGTATACCTGCATGTACTAACGTTCATGCATGTACGTTCGACGTTCGTACAATTTATTGAATAAGTCCATCGCTGGGCCAGTAGAGACCGTGGCTGGTTGCAACAGTTCATACATTTTAGTGTTCTACAGTCGACCTATTCCTCCATGTACGTACGGCAATAATTCTAACAGCGAAATCCTCCCTAAAAGCATTATAATTCGGCAAAAGTGTAAAAAGAATGCCTAACCGCAATGCTTTATAAAAATAAATGAAGTTGGAGACTTCAAAAATCGTAGGCTGCAACTTGCCCGGCTTGGGGGGATGGTTGCAATAAGACTGGGTTGATTTGTAATACCACCTCTAGTATTGAGATATACGTTGTACATGTATTTTGTTGCAATACAACGCAGTGTTATGTACTCTACTGTTATAACGAGTCGTCTGAATCACAGTTATGGGCCATCATGGCAGACATTCATAGTACCACAGAGAACACTTCTTACAAACTACGCATTTGATCCACTTTTTGTTTCTGAGAGACTCAAATTTCCAACCGCAAACAAACTAAGAGTGATGATGGCCATCTACCGAGGAGGATACTCTGCAAGTTTTTCTTCTTTCTGAGGAATATTCTTCTTGGTGGCAACTTTCTGTAGGCCTATTTATTTCTGTATCCGTTGGGTGCCATGCACTGCTCCAGTTAGTCTGTCTTGTTTTATTTCACCAGTCGATTAATTTTTCTTTCCAGCACGGTTCTTCATTGTAGTCGTAGTCATATACTGATTTGAGTCGGTTTGAAAATAAACGAAGACTATTATTTGGGTTTTTTGGTGGACTTCGTTTGCCTGTTTTATCTTCTAGAGATCGCTTTTCTGGTGTGCTTGTTATAGACTAATTTCAATGTGTGTCTGCTTTCTTCCACTTTCGGTGATTTTCACCCCCCCCCCAAATGACAGGCTTTTAGGTGATCAAAACTAAAGCAGGATCAAAAGACGACGAAGACTGAAAATTTTTGACCAAAAAACTCTCACATTTCATCATCAAATAGAAATGGATTATTAGCCGGAAACGACAGGAAACCAGTTTTATCTAGAGCTGTATGCGCTGGTTCCCTGAATTTCAGTCTATGTTATATATATATATATATATATATATATATATATATATATATATATATATATGCTGTGACCCTCTGCCTCTATTGCCTCCAGACCCGGTCTCCTCTACATGCGCATTGCGTATATATATAGTTTGTAAAAATATAAAATAGATTTACAAATTATACATGTTGTCTATAACAGATGCGAGAGCAGCTTGTTCAAATTCCTATAGTCTGTACAAACCACAATCGTTGAATGACCGAAGCAGCTCTAAACAAATGGATCAGCTTGCTACAATGTCATGTATAGCCTTGAACTCAGTCCTCTGAGTGCAATATTTTATTCTCTATGATTCCGTATCATCGTATAAACTCGGAACTCAGTTCAGTTTCCTACCATGGAAATCCATACATATCTGCACCACACGGTAATCTGTTGACCATGCAGGCCGAACGTTAGGCATTCGCCCCGAGATGATTTAGTAGTTGTCCATTGCTCTGGTAAAAACGGAGTAAGACAGGTGAATACAGTTACTCCACGCACAGTGTTTAATCCAGACATCTCCAGGGAGGAAAGTTTGCCCAGCAATGACATTCCTCCCCAAAAAATAATTGACAAAATGACGGTATCTTTTAGTTACTGTTTACATTATTGCAGGCTTATTACATGAAATGTTATAACATATCATGGTATTATTTACTACTACATGATTATAATGCTATTATATAATTTCATATTGTTTTGTATTATATCTATTTAGTTATATAGCGCCTCTCCCCGAAGTATAACCCACTGTTAGAAGTTGTACATATATATTTTGTACAACTAAATGACTTCTCTCCATAGTGCTATATTTAAAATTTCTAACTGTCAAATTTCAAAATGTTTTGTTCCTTGAGTACCTATAGTAAAACAACATCATTAGCAGAACTGCATAAGGGTGCCCAATTTTGGTATTGTGGTAGAGCCTACTTTGTTTGTATACCATTTTTTACAATTTCTGCAAACTGTGTCTTGGTCAGCAATTAAGAACCGTCTTAGGCAACAGGGTTAAGCTGATTCTGTAGTAGTCAGTGGCGTAGCTACCATGTGTGCAATGTGTGCAAAGCACACGGGCCCACGACCTTCAGGGGCCCACGGAGATTGTTGAATTATTAGCCTATAATCTAACCTAATTTGTAATTCCCATTATTTTGTGACAGATGTAGTTTCCGTGAACATATACTTGCATTAGGCTGTACTTTACTGACGCCTGTCAACCGCCGTGCATACATGCAGGCAGGCAGGCAGGCAGGCAGGCAGGCAGGCAGGCAGGCAGGCAGGTCTATTATACTGAATTCCCTTTAACTTGCTTTTCATCTCGAGTTATGGCGGTCAAAACTTGATTGCGCAATTTCGCTAATGTGTGTGAACGACAATAAATAATACAGGTCTAGATCTAGTTCAGTTTTTAGTTGAGAACAGTAAACGAATCATACTCGAGGCTGATTTTCGTTCACAAGCTTTCCTATGCAAAGGTCAAAGGCGGGACTATGCTATCGTTTAGGATAGGTGTGATCATATCCACCTATCTGTCACGTTCTTGTATACCCTGTTGCAATAAAATGGTGCGCTGCAGAAACTTCATAGGCCTACTTGTCACAGGCATGCTCGTGTATTCGGGTCATATGCTGGATATACATGTAGTAACGGTAGTAAACTGACATATCCCTCAACCAGCGTGAAGATTGCCCGGGCTTTGAGGTCGTTCAACCCTCGCTAGTCTTTCTTAGGGTCACATACAATGTAGTTAAGTCTTTTCACCTTTTCACAAACCAACTCCACGTGGATCATAGCCTAGTCCCCCCAGTTATTTTTCAACAATTCTCACACTGCTCTCAAATCTTATCAGCTCTCGCCCCCAAATCAGGGAGACACCAAATTGAGCAAGTGTGGATCAGGGTTCTAGGGAATCACGTATTTTCCCCAATTTTTGCAATTTAAAAGAATATTGCTAACTTATTTTTAGGTAGGGCCTACCTAAGAAAAAATGATTATATGGTTTTTGGTGTGCAAATTGCAAATCATGGACCGGAATTGATAGATGGTTGAAATTTTTTGCAGAAAAAAATGCTACAAAGAAAACTCCATGATGCCACATGGCCATGGCATTGTTTTAAGTTGGCAGCTAATAATAAAAATGGAAAAGTCTTCAACGTGGTAGATTTTAAATTCTACTGGGAAATCGCTTCAGTTAGGCCTATAACACTTTAATTCATCTGTCTCATTCGTGCAGCTGCAGCATTCATGTTTTTTCTCTGAGTGGGTTGTATTACATGTGTTGGGTCTAATAGCAAATGCCATAGATTAGTTTTGCGATCTTGATTGCAAGAACGAAAAGATACCCGCCTTACAGGGCCAAACAGGGGCCCATGCAGGACCCTGCACACGGGCCCACAAAAGCTAGCTACGCCGCTGGTAGTAGTAATATTAATGAAAGCTTCTAATTATATTCACTTTGCAGTTATTCATCATAATAGTCTATAGCAACAAGAGAACTGAGTTGATAAACTTGATACATTAAGAAACGCTTGTTGTATTAATAATAATATTCATTGAAGTCTTAATCCACTCTTTTTTCAGCACAGAAATAACAGAGTAATTTTGCTAAGATGGCATCTTAAAATTGTACCATTACATTATATTAAGGAGGCCTACAGTATATATTTTGAAGTCAAGCCACTCCTATCAGTACTGAAAAAGTACAGCTATTTTGTTATGATTACAACTCAAAATGCTGACACTACAGTGTGGAAATTCAAGTAATGTCTAACGGGGAGGGGACATCCCCTTCCCATACCCTTCCCCTCACGGCGCTACGCGACTCGGTGTTCGTCCCTCACTTCCAGAAACTTGGATTCCCAGAGGAGGGGCAACTACATAAAAACACTATTCCATGCACAACCATCCGTTCCCGAGCATGCAGAGATTGCAGCACAAGATTTACTAATAGATCCAGCAAAGGTCGAAGAGCGGATAGACGATAAAGTAGACACGCTTTTGCACGAAACCATCTTGCCACCAGGAACATATTAGACTTCGGGCAAAAAGCACCACCACCCCATTGTCCCCATCACTACTATCACGATCACCGCCGCCACCACCACCACCACCACCACCACCACCACCACCACCACCACCACCACCACCACCACCACCACCACCACCACCACCACCACCACCACCACCACCACCACAATCACCGCAATCACTACCACCACCCCTGCCACCACCACTATACTACTGCTACTACCACCACCACCACCACCACCACTTCCACCACTACTACTACCACCACCACCACCACCACCATCACCACCTCCACAATCACCGCAATCACTACCACCACCACTGCCACCACCACTATACTACTGCTACTACCACCACCACCACCACCACCACCACCACCACCACCACCACTTCCACCACTACTACTACCACCACCACCACCACCACCACCACCATCACCACCTCCACAATCACCGCAATCACTACCACCACCACTGCCACCACCACTATACTACTGCTACTACCACCACCACCACCACCACTTCCACCACTACTACCACCACCACCACCACCATGGTGCACCACCACCACCACCAACAACAACAACAACAACACCATCACCACCATCACCACCACTACCGCCACCACTACCACTACCACCACCACCACCACACCACCACCACCAACAACAACATCACCACCACCATCACCACACTACAGCCACCTTTGTCACCATCGCTGCTATCGCCGTTGCTACCATCGACGCAACCACTTCCATCACCACCACCAGGTTCGCACCACCGCTGACTTAAGTATCGCCAGCAAAGATGCTGTATAGATCGGATGTCCGTGAAATTGATTGGCACGAAAACCATAAAGCTTTGTCTTTTACAACCCGGTGTCCGTCCGAATCTACTTGACCAGCAACTCAATTGGATCCATAGTGTCTGCAGAACACTACTCACGACCCACAGCGTAGTGTTGAGTGTTGACTGCCAACACTTCTCTGCTATATTATACGCTCAGGTTTGTCGGAGTCTTTCGAGTGAATCGTGCAGGCAACAAAAGCAGTGGCAAGAAGAGCTGTATGTGTTGATATAAAAAAGAATTAACACCTGAAGACCTTTGTACGTATGTGAATGAAAGCAGCAGCTCTACAAATGCTGGTCGTATGAAATTCATTGTGTGAGCGAACGCACGAATTAATTAATTAATTAAGCTGCCATCTAGCCATTCGACAGTCAATTATCCCCGGACGAATACCCCAACTAATGACTATAACCGCACCCCCTCCAGAGCTTTGTAATGACTGGACGCAGGCTGGAAGCACGTAGCCTACGCCCCCACCTAGGTTGAATCTGAGGGACGATCTAGTCACGGCTTTGAAGAGAATAATTAATGCCCAGTGCGAGTTGAGCGCACCACTCATTGAGTCACAAACAGGAACATCTGTTAAGAGATAACTAATCACAAGGGATGCTCCAACCTCATCTTTAACTGTGTCAGTCATTAACTGGGACGTCCTGGCGACTCCTGCTATGACCCGAAACCAGAAGACCAGCTTGGCACCAACCAATTTAGAGGGGATGTTTGCTGATTCTTATCAGCTGCTCTGCCGTCATAGGCGGCTGCTCCGGCTGGTAAGTTAGTTCCAACAGGTGGAGCCAAAGACCCCTCCAGTGATCCACTATAGGTGAGTGGAAAACCCTAGGCCTAGGACGATGCCGTATATTGCAGGCCTGTCTGTCAAATGGCAAACAGATCCCCAGAGTTGGATTTCACTTTGGAGGTCGGTTTAATACAGGGTTATTTCTTAGTGAGTGAAATTTGTAAGCTATGCCGAAACGTAAAGCGAATGAGAGTATATGAAACAGCATTTTCAAAGAAAAGCTATTCTTCTAATTTTAAAACTGATTGCATGGCTTAGCGAGATCGTAAAGACGGAGCTTCCAGCGTCAGCAGAATAGAAACAACGAGACTTGGCCTGGCAGTCAATATCGACAGGATTAATTTTATCAACAATTATGATCGTTGCTGAAAGATCGGAGGCAGCGATATTTTAGCGCTGAACATTATTTTGTTGCTAGATTAAGAACTACATGTATCCTCCATCATTATAGTCTCAGGTAGGTCTCAGGTAGGTTTAGTTCAGATTTTGCTTGGTATTATTTATCGTAGACTATCATTAATATTTTCGTTTGTGATAACTGATAAGTATTAAAGCCATATAGGGCCTACGTGATTTCTGCGCAATAGACTACATCACCTTTAATCTAAAAATGGACATTAGGCCTATTACAGGCGTGTAATTAGTGTAGTTTGGCCTGTAGATTTTTCAAACACAAATTTAGCGTATCTGAAAATATGGTGCCCAGGCGGAAATTTGGGTTGCTCAAGCAACCGTCAGCTCCGCGCACACAGTAAAAATATTAGAGGGAACGTTGACCTTAACAGTATTGAAATTTGAAAATTAAACAATAGGCGGGGATTTTATTGAAGTCTTAAATCATGTATTTGCGCAATGAAGTTATGAGAAATTATTTTCAGATGACGGCATAAGAAATCTGAAATTTTTTAAACAACCGCAACTATCAACACTGAAACGATTTGGCAATTTCGTTCAAATGATAGCCTAAAATGCTGCAATAAGTTTTAAGAGATTAAAAAAAGTAAACAATGTTTATACGGTACAATCGGTACATTTATTGAAGTTTAAAAGCATGTCTTTCAGCATTGAAATTATGAGGCATTTTGTTGAGATGACAGCTTAAAAATGTTATCAAATTTTACAGGGTGGAAATTTAACGAAGCTAACAATCGGAGGAGACGCTTTTGAAGTCTTAAAGCACGACTATCAACAATGGAATGATGAGCAATTTCGTAAAACGACAGCCTAAAATACATTGCATGCATAATTGTGGGGCGCGGTGGTCTAGTGGTGGCGTCGCTGCCTTGAAGCCGGGAGGTTCGAGGTTCGAATCCTCCTCAAGTCGCCGCGTAGGGACCTTGGGCAAGTTCTTCACTCGCAATTGCTCAGCGCTTCGGCGTGAAACTCCGATGCAGTGTTCGCTCTGCAGTCGGGAGCGCCTCTGAGTAGAAGCTTGAAGGGGCGCTATAACAAGTGCGCATACATATATACATACATGCATAATTATTATGTCTGTATCTAAGCATCTGTCAAAGACAGAAACGACTGTTCAGATTCAGTTATTTCTCACGCACTGACCAGTCAGTCTGTCCGTGTGTGTGTGTGTGTGTGTGTGCATGCGTCCACGTGACCGCGTGTTTCTATGCGTCTATATAAATGTATCTGCATGTAAATCACCTGTCGTCTTACAGAACAGCGTACGACGTGGAAGAAATAAGTTTCTTAATTTTTCACGTGCGGCCAACGTCATCGCCGCACACAAGAAATCGTTGCCAACGACGACTACGACCTCTAGCGAGCATTTAGCCACGGACTGCTTCCTTCCTTGTTAACCTGTCTTCTCGTGAGATATGACTTATGGCGGGTTTAGAGGACTTAAGTGGCCGACCGACAGACACGTTGCGCGGTTCCGGGGCACAGAACCTGCTGCCGTGCGAATGACAGACGACGGCTCCAATTATTCCGACAAGACCCGCGTTTACGGAATTGCTTTATGTTTCACATAATATAGCCGCCGCAGCCACCGCCTGATATTTGGAAAAGAAGTCGGAGAAATTGCTTCAATATTTCACACAATGAGTGAGACGGGATCCTTCTGAAATAGGAGTCGGTGTATTGCTTCGATAGTGTATTGCCTCGATATTTCACACGGTGCGGCGGGATCTTTCCTAACATAGGAGTCAGTGTATTCTTCAATATTTCGGCGGGAATTTTTTCTAATGTAGGAGTCCGTGCCGTTTCCTCTATTTCACACAATGGCACTGTATTTTTTTCTAAAACAGGAGCCAGTACACGTATTCTTCAAAATTTCACACAATGAGGCGGGATAGTTTCTAAAAATTAATAGGAAGGTGTCAATTTAGGCTATGGCTTCAATATTTCACACACTGAGGCACGATCTTTTCTAAAATGGAAGTGAGAGAATTGTTTCAACATTTTATACAATGATACTGCTTATAATATTTTCATATCTTTATCTCAGATTTGGAGAATAAGATTGCAGATTTACATGATGGGATTGCAGATTTACATAATAGGATTGCAGATTTACATGATAAGACTGCAGATTTACATGATAAGATTGCAGATTTACATGATAAGATTGCAGATTTACATGATAAGATTGCAGATTTACATGAAAGACTGCAGATTTACATAAGATTGCAGATTTACATGATATGATTGCAGATTTACACGATACTGTTAAAAAAAATCGTGGAAATTTCCACTAAAGTTGGTGGTCCACAAACAACACCCTAGGGTGGAAATATTTCCACCCTGTAGCAAGGGTGGTCCAGTTCCACCCTTGACTTTTGGTGGCAAATTCCACCACGTCTGGGAAGTTTCCACCGCATCTGAAAGGTGGAAAATGCCGTCCCTCTTAGGAAATTTCCATCTTTGCCCAGTGGTGGAAAAAGCCACTCCATCTTTTGGAAATTTACACTTTGGCTCAATCGTGGAGAACACCATCAATTCTTTGGAAACTTCCATCCTTGCTCAATCGTGGAGAAAAACACTAATTCTTTGGAAATTTCCATCTTATCTCAATGGTGGAGAAAACCATTAATTCTTTGGAAATTTCCATCTTAGCTAAACGGTGGAGAAAACCATTAATTCGTAGGATATTTCCATCTGGGCTCATTGGTGGAAATAACCAATAATTCTTTGGAAACTTCCACTTTGGCTCAATGGGGGAAATTGCCACTCCAACTTTAGAAATTTCCACTTTGACTCAATGGTGGAAAATGCTACTTCTTCTTTGGAAACTTCCACGTTGACTCATTATGGAATGTGCCACCCTTTCTTTGGGAATCTCCACTTAAGCTCATTATTGGAAATTTCCACACATTTGGGTGGTGGTGCTTAAAAAATATTTCAAGGGTTTGCCCGTCAAGTATGCACGAGATATCATATTCACAATATTTAATGACAGAAAACGGTCACAGTGTATAATTTGAAAAGCTTGATACAAAAAATTAGCCTGCGTGCACAAAGCGAAATCCTAGTCCAGAACATACAGTAAAAAGTTAAAATGTTCAAAGGAATAATGCTGCAGCTATCATAAAAACCATCATCTGGCTTCAAACTATTATTATTCCCCAATTATCGATTATGACATCATGCAATTACATCTTATCAGGTACCCAGTGGATAATCCTATAAGGCTGACATATTTATATGAATATTGATGAATAATTAGATATGATTCTGAAATGGTGCCATTCTTCATATCAGTTATCAATAAACAACTAACAAAACTTTGCTGCCAAATTATTAACAAATATTTTGCCATAAAAAATAAGAAATTTATTACATGTACATAATATTTTTACAACATGTGCAGAACAAGTGATTTTTAGAAATACAGCACGTACTATTCCATTATAGTCTTTATTTCAAAATACATGTAGCTAGTGAGGAAACGAAAATACGATTTTGAACTGTAACATCAACTATAAAACTGGCATTTGCAGAACGAAGTCAATACTTGCGATGAATATCATTCAACAATGTAGCATACTGTAAGGCTAGTCAGTCCAAAACTTCTATATCGTCATTATCATAATGCATAGAACAACAATAAAATTCAGTCAGAAATCTGGAAACAGGTAGACAAGTTGAAACAGAAGCATCTTATTATCAGCTCTGAATAATATTCCGACTTAGAGATTGCACAATCAGAGTGGTGTTCATAGTTCATGCTGCGGAACATTGCTTATTATCGGTAACTTTGACGTGAAACTTGGAAAAGTTGATGGAGAATTCCGGTCATGTGATTTTGAGTTTTTCAATCACGTGTTGATAAGTCCTGCAGCAGAATCACAAACAGCACAAGTCAGTCACGAACATCATAGCTGCATAACATTCTCGCAAAATCCACCACTTAAAATGTGGCATAACAGTAATGGTATCCGTAAGAATACTTAACTTTAATAGAATTATTAGCTCTATGTATGAAAGTAGAACGCAGCATCATAATGATGGTAGGTTACAGAATAATTTAAAATGGAATTTAAATTTTGCAATGCTGATAATGCAATGTAATGTAATTAGCAATTTCTCTAGCACCGAAGAAAAGAGAGCCATATTTAACAAAACAGCGATCCAGAAAGAAGAATCCCAATGAGAGTGGAGGGAAGGAAAAAGAAGTCAATAAAGAGGGTAATTGGACCTTATCTGATTGTATTCTGTTCCCACTAAGGAGGCCCAATGACAGTAGAGAATTGAGCTCGAGCAATTTTTTTCCCAGATCTTGGGATAAGCAAGTCTGAACTGTTCAGAGAACGGAGCGGTTTAAGAGAAGACACAGAAGAAGGAAAAATATTTCTCGGAGATATTTTGGCTAAAATCACACAATATCTATCACTCTGACTTTCAAGCACATGGATATCTAACGCATGGTGGCTAGCTATCCGTGCCTCAGATTGACATTGATGTGAATTTTCGCGAGTTAAAATTTATTTAATAATAACAGTAATAGTAATTACAATAATAATAATAAAAATAATTATAATTTTCTTTATTGAAGAATCTGGTTGACAGACCGCAATTGGCTAAACAGTGTACAGTTAGCTTATATAGGCTATAATCGAAACAATACACAAGAATATTAATACTTAATACTGAGCAGGGTAGACGTCCTGCAATAGAAGAACGCTAGTAGAAGTCTACAAAGCACGTTTATCCTACGGGGACGTCGGGAATCAAACTCGAGTCCGCTGATCTCCATGCCGGTGTGCTATTCAATGTGCCACCGGCGCCCACCCCATCACTGCACATATCTGTGGAAGGAAAGACGGCAAGACTTCGGCCAAAATTGCCCCAATTGCGGAAGATCTTGAAGCTCCGGCTTCTGAAGTTCATGTAGAAAAATATTTTTCTGGGTAAAGCCGTGTAACAACTGAGATGAGTAACAGTAGGTCTATGCTAAGTGTCGCTCAAAAAAAATTCTATTTAAAATGAAAGAAGCACATCGATACTGAAAACCTTGAACTTGTTTTTATTTAAATTAGTTTATCGCTAAAGAAATATAACTTAAATTATTTTCATATAGGGCCTACAGTGGTGTGAAAAAGTTTTGCATCACCCATATATTTTGCGTTTCTATGCATCATTTCTTCTGTATTAAGTTGAAAAATGTACTGGTAAGCATGTGGGCGTTAATTAAAGGTTTTCTTATTGTTTGGTTCGAGTTTACAAGCATATTTCTTTAAATTTGACGTGATGAAAGTTCGTTTACCACCTCGTGACTATACCAGCATGAGTAAGACCATACAGGCTTGTAACCTGCTAACGCTTGTTCTGTGCATAGTGCAATGTGTTGGGATGAAATGACCGGTTATGTGTGGTCGTAGGCCTTCTTTATGATTTAGAGGCCTGGAAAAAGCCATTTCCGCATGTCAGTGATGCACCAATTTTTTGTCCAGCCCTTGTTCTTCACCACTTGTCTGCAACGTTTCGGCATCGAGTTGACCAACTTGACGAGGTGGTCGTGGGACACAACGCGGCTCCAGGCGGCGATGAGCGATTCGATGAGCTCGCATTTGGAAGTTGGATATCTCTTGGATATCTCCAAGGCTACTTTATGCCACAGATTCTCAATTGGATTGAGATCCGGGGACCGGGCGGGCCAGTGCAGCGTCTTAACATTGTTCTGTTTGTTCCAGTTGGTCACCAGTTTGGCACGATGGCATGGTGCATTGTCATGCTGAAAGGGGAACTGGCCTGGGAAGAGTTGCTGAACTGATGGCACCATGCACTTCTGCAGTATGCCGATGCACTTGGTTGCGTTGACCATTTCATCAACGATATGCAGACGTCCGACGGCACTGGCAGCCATGCAATCCAAACCATAACGAAAGAAAACAACGTTGGACTGGTCGATCCAGTCCCCGGATCTCAATCCAATTGAGAATCTGTGGCATAAAGTAGCCTTGGAGATATCCAAGAGATATCCAACTTCCAAATGCGAGCTCATCGAATCGCTCATCGCCGCCTGGAACCGCGTTGTGTCCCATGACCACCTCGTCAAGCTGGTCAACTCGATGCCGAAACGTTGCAGACAAGTGGTGAAGAACAAGGGCTGGACAAAAAAAATTGGTGCATCACTGACATGCAGAAATGGCTTTTTCCAGGCCTCTAAATCATAAAGAAGGCCTACGACCACACATAACCGGTCATTTCATCCCAACACATTGCACTAGGCCTATGCACAGAACAAGCGTTAGCGGGTTACAAGCCTGAATGGCCCTACTCATGCTGGTATAGCCACGAGGTGGTAAACGAACTTTCATCATGTCAAATTTAAAGAAATATGCTTATAAACTCGAACCAAACAATAAGAAAACCTTTAAATAACGCCCGCATGTTTACCAGTACATTATTCATCTTAATACAGAAGAAATACAGAAAATATATGGGTGATGCAAAACTTTTTCACACCACTGTACGAACTGAATTGAGAACGGATAGTATTTTTGTAAAATGAAATTAGAAGTATAACCGATAATTTTTGAAGAACTGCAACTGAATTAAAACGTAAAATGTGGACTTCCGAACAGCTTTAAAATTTGAGCAAAAACCACTTCCCGAAGTAAAATATAATTGGTACGGACATTTGAACGGACATTTGAACGATGGTCAATTGAACGGACGACAATGGACTGGCGAAATTTTAACATGACAAAGTAGAACGGGCATACAATGGAGCGGGTGACACTTGACCGGCACATTCTATGACTGGGCCGACCAATGAACAATTCACACAAGGTGTGGCAGGCTCAACTCTTTGCGTAGGCCTACTCTGAGCTTTGACTGAAAGTTGAGTGCAACGTTGCCTTAGTGAGGCTGAATTGTAGAGAAACGACGTTTTACTTTACGCCATGGCGTATTTGTACCGATGTTGTACCAAATTCATAAGTATTTGAAAGACAATCAATAGAAGAATGGCAGGCTATCATCATCCCACCGTATGGACCATTTTGGCAGGTCTAAAGACAGATTCAAATGCAAAATGTTTTTGCCACAATGGATCAAGATGATTCAAAGGATCAGGAAGAAATAGCGAAAATTAGAACGAACGGTTCACACGTGCAGTCACCACTTACGGTAGAGTAAATTTTTAATGTATTTACGTTCAATTACCCATTTTGTCCATCAACTAGACATAGAGCTTGGTATGTATAATATTGTATATGCTCATAGCCCAAGACAGTAGAATCTTGTTCGATTGCTTTTGAATTTAGCAAACGTCGTTGATCAACAATATTATTGTTCACTGGCTATCTGTCACCCGTTCAACAGTCCAGCCGTTCAATGGCCTCGACCGATCTGTTGTCGCCGTTCTACAGTCGTGCGCTCTTTTACATCCGTTCAAATGTCAGTGAACCAACGAAGATATAAGAGTATTCAGGAAGGGAAGCAATCACTTGGGCAGCAGCAATAAGAACATATTGAATAGATAGACGGACCTTCGGACGACCAAAAGTAAATGATAATTATGCAGTAATCAATTCTGAAGCAGATGTAGACCTATGCAATTATGCGTGGACTGTGGATGACATTGTGTAAAGGGAAACAGAACTTTTAATGACCCTAAGACAATGCTGATGAAAGACGAGCTTGTCAGGTTGGTTACATGTGCAGAGAATGTGAGTGAGCTGTAAAAAGTGATACCTAGGTCGCGCACAGAGGTTAAATTTCACAGAGACAAACAAAAAAACAGTTGTTTGAAGGTGTCAAGCCAGATGAGTTGAGTTATGGAAGAGCTTAGGGCAAATAATGAAAAAGGTCCTCAGACCGGCCGACTAGTAGGCCTATGAGGTAAGTAGACGGAGGACCATGTATATAGGCCTGAACGTCATCCACAAAGAGGTGACCATCAGCAGAGCAACATGGAAACCGAAAAGTAAACTTAGCCATGAACAAAATGACAAGTATAGGTACAACTTCCAAAGACTCGTCCTTATGGAACACTTGTAAAGACCGGTACCTAGTTACATCCGGAAATACCAGTCATAAACTTATAAGCGTTTGGGTCCCACCAGACAGGTAAGATTGAGGCCAGAGGCGAGGGACGCACTACCCTTACTACCATAACTATGGGGATTCAAGGCGTTGGACTACAATTTTGTGGTCAACCATGTCTACGGCTGCTAAGACATCACAGAGTGCAGGAAAGGAACCTGAGCTTTATCGATACGTGCATGAGAGCAGGGCTGTTTCATTTGACTGGAAGGCCCGGAAAACAGATAACCATGAGGGCAGAAGGCCTGATTAGTCACGGTAAAAATCTGAACAGAGAACAGACGCTCAAGAATTTTATATAGATGGACAATTTATAAATATTCGATATTTCTGGAGATGATTAGGGTTAAGATAAGCTCAAGCATCTTCCTTTGGCGGTCGGGTATCCGTGCCTCAGATTCAGTTTGGTGACTGTGAGCATTAAAAATTTATTTGATAATAAAAATTATTATAAGAGCGCTATCAGAGAGGAGCTCTCAGAACAGGCAGGATAGTCATACATGCTTTGTGGTTTATGAAAATCAGTAGATAGAGTTTATTTGGGGAGGTTTGTTACATCACTGAGACGAAATGGGAATACTTTGGAAAGACGGAAGGTTCCATTGAAAACTTGTATATAATAGGACAGGAATCAGTGATATTTTAGTTCTCAGATAAAGGAGTTAGGTATAATTAAGTTCTCAGATTAATTTTCATTCTAGTTCTAATTCATTTCAATTGACGTGATTTTACTTCCACTTCTACTTCTACTTCCAGTTCTCAAATAATTTTACTTCTTGTTCTTATTCACTTCAGTTGACGTGATTTTACTTCTACTTCTACTTATAGTTTTCAAATAATTGAACTTCTTCCAGTTAGAGTTTAGACATAATTTTACTTATCCGTGCACTTTTCAGTTTTTCTCGCCCTTGCAATTTGCCAATTTAGCCCATATTCACGATGATAGACCTGTAGCTTTCTGAGTGATAACACTTTCGGGTAGTGCTTTATTAGAGCTTGGAATTTAAGGCTATGATATAAAGCTTCAAATTTGTGGGTTTTTCTGGGGATTAAACTCCATGCCTGGGACCAGTTTTGTCGAATACATGGTTTTCATTTCCAAGAGACGACCATTCTCCTTTTCGTAGCCAGTCTTACCAAGACAGAGTCTCCCTTGCCAGCAGACCAAAGTTCTATGACTGCCTCTGTTCAGTCTCAGGTGCCTGAATCTTGTCTCTCCCTATTCACCGGCCAATCATAATTATACCTAACTCCTCTGGTCACTCTGCCGATCGGTATTGGCTTCCTCAGACGACCGGTGTCAACCCCTCACCCCTGCATTACCCCCAATTTGCACATCAATACAAGACCCTAGCTAGGAGAGTGTTTTGGGTGTTTGAACACCCTGCGAACACCGGCCGACTAGTAGGCCTATGAGGTAAGTAGACGGAGGACCATGAATATAGACCTGAACGTCATCCACATGTAACAATGTATAATGCATTTACGAGCACATGATGTAAAAACCATGAAATAAAACCATGAAAACACCCCCAAAATGGAAAATTGTAAAAAATAGAATTGACTAATTGATGACATTTTGTTCAGATTTCGGAAAAAGGTCATCAGTTTATAAGAAATTATCGAAAGGTAATGACAACATTAGATATTTGTGTGGAAACAACAGGAGCAGTTTATGATAGAATTATGACATAGATGCTAGATAAAACCAGAGCATAAGGATTAAGGAGAAACATAGTTGTAAAGAAACACATTGCAAAGTTAGGATTGCAATTGATAGAAAATTCTAGTTACCATTGAACAAATTCTAAGGTGTTCATGCTGGTTCCAGTATATGGGAGTGCACTGTAATAAAAACACACAACGTCACAATTAACCAAACACTATCATCAATATTGTTTCCCAACACTGGCACAACACTGCTCCCCGAGCTGTGAAAGACATTCAGCTGAACGCTTTCACACCAGTTGGGGACTTGGACTGATTTAGTAAAAATAATAATAATAATAATAATAATAATAATAATAATAATAATAATAATAATAATAATAATAATTAATATTATTATTATTATTATAACTGGAATGTTAGGTTTAGAATTCGATTCAGTTTTTACAGAACAATTTTAGTTTGTTTTAGTTTGTTAATAGGCCAAATAATAATAATAATAATAATAATAATAATAATAATAATAATAATGACAATAATAATAATAATAAATGGTGAAAATAACAATAATAATAATACCCATAATAAAACTCATAATAATACTCATAATTATAATCATAATAATAATAGAGTACCTAAAATTATTCTTAGGAATTGTTGATAGAATAAAAACGAGTCTGCTTCGCAATAAAGGAAACCACAACAACACCGACATCAACGACCACCACCAAAACACCAACAACAACAACATCAACGAAGACAACGACAATAACAATAAAAAATTAATAAAAACAGTAATAATAATAGTAATAATAGTAGTAGAAATAATAATTATAATAATGACATTAATGATAATTATGATAATAATAACACTGATAATGATAATAATGATAATTATAATTATAATAATTAATGTATAATAATTATAAAAAATAATGATTATAATCATAATGATCATAATGATGATAATAATGACAATGATGATAATGATAATTATAAAATTAATAATAATAATAATAATAATAATAATAATAATAATAACAGTAATAGTGATAACAATAATAATAATAATACTGCTACTGCAAGTACTACTACTATTACAGCTGCTACTGCTACTGCTACTGCTACGACTACTACTACTACAACTACTACTACCACCACCACTACTACTACTACCACCACCACCACCACCACCACCACCACCACCACCACCACCACCACCACCACCACCACCACCACCACCACCACCACCACCACCACCACCACCACCACCACCACCACCACCACCACCACCACTACTACTACTACTACTACTACTACTACTACTACTACTACTACTACTACTACTACTGCTACTACCACTATTAATAGTAGTAGTGATAATAAGGATTAATAATAATAATAATAATAACAATAATAATATTTTGGTGCAGTTTCAGATGCTTTTTATTCCGTTCCTAATTAATATTACAATCCCTGAGGAATCCTAAATACCTCGTGGCAATAAAAAAACCACACCTATTCTTCCTCTTTTCCTTCTCTCCCTCCTTCTCTTTCTCTTCTGCCTCCTCTTCTTCCTCCTTTTTCTAATCTTTCTGGTCCTCCTCTTCTTCTTCCTGCTCCTCCTCCTCGCCCTCTTTCTCGTCCTCTTCATCCTTCACCTCCTCCAATTCCTCCTCCTCTTTCTCTTCACTTCCTCTATCACCTCCTCCTCCTGGTCTTACTCTTCCTCGTCCTTCTCTTCCTTGCCCTCCCCTCCACTCATTCTTCCTCCTCCTCTTTCCTTTCTTCCTCCTCTTGCTCCTTCTTTTTTTCTTCTGACTCCTCCTCCTCCTCCTCCTCCTCCTCCTCACCCTTTTGGTCTTGCTCTTTCTCGTCCTCCTCTTCCTCGTCCTCCCCTCCATTTATTCTTCCTTTTTTCTTCCTCTTTCCTTTCCTCCTCCTCATCTCCTTCCTTCGTTCCTATTCCTCCTCTACCTCCTCCTCTTTCTCTTCTGCCTCCTCCTCCTCTTCTTCCTCCTCTTTCTCGTCCTCTCTCGTCCTCTTCTATCTTCACCTTCTCCTATTTCTCCTCCTCTTTCTCTTTCTTTCCTCTTCCTCCCCCCTCCTCTTCTTGCTGTTCTTATTCTTCCTCTGCCTCTTCTTCTTTGTGTTCTCCACTCCACTTATTCTTCCTCCTCTTCCTCTTTCCTTTCGTCCTCCTCTTCCTTCTTCTTTCCTATTTCTTCTCTTCCTTCTTTTTTTTCTTCTGCCTCCTCTTCCTCTTCTTCCTTCTCTTCCTCGTCTTCTTTCTCGTCATTTTCTCTCTTAACCTCCTCCTATTCCTCCTGTTCTTACTCTTCCTCGTCCTCCTCTTCCTTGTCCTCCCCTCCGCTTTTTCTTCCGCCTCCTCTTTCCTTTCCTCCTTCTTTTCCTCCTTTTTTCATATTCCTCCTTTTCCTCCTC
>OX457044.1:47271233-47296233 GCA_949752735.1 Lumbricus terrestris | reverse complement strand
TTTCAAATATCCGCGGAAAAATGATCGTCGTTTGTAGATTTCCATGTTAAATAATATCACTTCTCAATACGACCTCTGTATTTTGTTTTACAGTTTATTGTAAAGTATGAAGGGAGTGTCCATTCCCTGCTTTAACACGAGCTCGAATTATATTTGTGAAGCTCAGTATGGCCTTGTTGATCAGGTCCTGTGGCAACTGACCCCACATTAACAGCAAGACTTCCTTCAGCTAGCCAATATTCTCCAACTTGGGATGAAATGTCTTGCAGCATTCCAGCATAGCTCCCCAGACATAATAATTAAGAGGGTTAATGTCTGGCGAGTGTTAGTCATTCGTCTTTGTCAAATACATGTACGGGTAAATTTACTGCAGTTGATAGCAAAAAGGTAGCGTCATCATAATCAACCTTGCTGTGCGAGCAAGCATGCAGGCGCACCGTCCCGCTGGAAACTAAAACCAGATGTTGTAACATACCTGTAGTCTTCAATGAGTCTGGGTAAGAGAGTTCAACAATAAGTTTGACATTTAGCTTACTGAATATGATGAAGTTCAGTCTTTCCTTGCAGCCATAACACAAACTAGCAGATCTGATGCCGAAACCACGACGTGCTTTGCAAACTTGGCCCTTTCAACAACCAAGCGAATTTTGTAAACATCGCGCTCTTTTCCGTCATACCAAACGACCACGTCCTGCTTCTCTTCCGACATTTGGCTTCCATTACATAAACACATTTGCAGATAGCCTTTATTAAGTTTATTGTACTCAGGCTCTGCTTTTCACTGGGCATTTTGCATGATCACGCGATGTCCCAGTCTCTGTTCACGCAACGTCCGAGTTCCCATTTCTTCATCGGCAGAAACTTTGCCCATGACGCTTAGTACGGCTTCACAAATAGAGACCTTAATATATAAAATCTCATCAAATATTAACAACTTGCCTCATAAACAGCTTCTTTACAGCTGTTAGTGAGGTCATATGACATCATACTCTTTTTATGTGTTGTAATTTGCAAAAAAATCTTAAAGAAATCACATGTATTGGAACGTCATTCTGCGGGAAATTTGAAAAAATGGAAAAACGTTTTTAAACGGCTGTAACTTCTGAAGTAATGAAAATTCATTATTGAGATTTTCAGAGATTGTTGCAAAATCTTTCCTCTATAAATCCTGTTATTTTCATAAAATTATCTCAATTGGTTGCGGAGAAATTGCATTTTTGCTGGTGGGACATTTTTTATTGAGCCACCCTGTATATGCTGCTTTTGACTGTGTTTGCGACTAGCAGAAATTCATGTTTAATGACACGCGCCATAACCCAAACGATCAGAGTAGCCCTCCTACTTTCTCTAGGATTAGGACTGGCACTTCCGGCGTAAGACCAGCGACAGACTTTTACGAGTAATTCGAATAATCCTGCCTACTCGAACAGTGCCATGTAAATAAGGATGTTTACCGCATTTATTAGCAATTTCCCACTTTTATTACAGTGCCAGGATTAGACCTCTGTATCCACACCTCTCGCGTAAAGCCATCTTAACTGCACAAGTCTAAGGTTTCATGAGCAGGACATTTTCGTAATGACCAACGCGATTGAAAATTAAGCTATCATGGATGAAAATAGCAGTGCTGTTTTTAAGGAATTTTTAGAGCTGCACAACTCCTTCTTTCCTTTCCCATCATCCATGGTAAATTACTTAGAATCGGAGAACAGTGACCTTTTTTTGCTAGTTTTAACTGTACAGAAGTGCTTCTACAACTGCACATTTTGTGTACAACTGCACGCTAAAAAGCCCTGGAAAATAGTAAAGGCTTAAATTTAATTAGAAAAGTGCTACTAGATTCTGAAAATTTTCTCACGTGAGCTCAGTTCGCATTGACCGGTTTTTGCATAGGCCTAAAGATGGCTGTTTCTATAAAATGCTCTGTAAACAGTGACCGAAAAAATTCAATTGCTTTTGATCTATGTAAGATAAACAAGCGCGATATTGATTATACGGCGATGTTTGACAAGTCTGTGTATCTCCTCACTGCTTCCTGTACGTAAAGTAAAACACGTTAATTTCATGGCCTCTGTATATTAGGCTACGTTTTATCAGGCACCCTTAAAACGGACATAAGCGCTGCTTTATGTGGCAGTGTATATTATATCATTATGGGTCTGCAGATGGGTTGCCATTAGAATCGATTATTAGGCTAATGGCTGACGGTCCGTGCTCATATATTTTAGAGCATTTTAACTGCTTCCATCCGGAACCTATAGCCCTATATAACTATATCATATGATGTATTACATATATATATAACATAGCCTTATACCTGTGTACATTTGTCTCATATGTGTATATATAAAGACATATTGGTTCATAGCCCTGCATGATATATTATATTGCCAAGAACCGTCCATGTCTTGACCTTTAGACATCGTGCATGACGCAAATTACGCGCGGCGTCATACGTTAGTGGGGTGTTGATGGTCAAAGTAAATGTGCCGAGCTACATATACAAGTCAAGAGTCGAGAAGACTACACCATGGGCGACGGGCGTAGATCAGAGGGCAACGGTGTCGGTCATCTAAACAAATTTGTGGTGTGGGACGGAGGTGCTTTATCCCTCCTCCAATATTTCACAAATATTTCATAAATAATTATATCAAAAATTTCTGCAGCGTTACCCAATATTTATCCATAATGAGCAATTATGTTAAGATGACAGCTTAAAATGCTATACCTTAACCAACGTTCCCTCTAAGCTGCGCGGGTGCGCGGCCGCGCACCTCATTTTAAAACCCCGCGCAGCAGTTTCAAATCTCCGCTCACAACTTTTGTAGGAAGTGCATATAAACTAAGGTTTTGTTAAATTTGTTTAACTTGACGTAAGTCATTGATTTTTGATCTCATATTTTCCCACCGAGTGGTCAAAATCTGTGTGCGCGGACGACTACCAAGCTGCCATCTAGCCATTCGACAGTCAATTATCCCCGGACGAATACCCCAACTAATGACTATAACCGCACCCCCTCCAGAGCTTTGTAATGACTGGACGCAGGCTGGAAGCACGTAGCCTACGCCCCCACCTAGGTTGAATCTGAGGGACGATCTAGTCACGGCTTTGAAGAGAATAATTAATGCCCAGTGCGAGTTGAGCGCACCACTCATTGAGTCACAAACAGGAACATCTGTTAAGAGATAACTAATCACAAGGGATGCTCCAACCTCATCTTTAACTGTGTCAGTCATTAACTGGGACGTCCTGGCGACTCCTGCTATGACCCGAAACCAGAAGACCAGCTTGGCACCAACCAATTTAGAGGGGATGTTTGCTGATTCTTATCAGCTGCTCTGCCGTCATAGGCGGCTGCTCCGGCTGGTAAGTTAGTTCCAACAGGTGGAGCCAAAGACCCCTCCAGTGATCCACTATAGGTGAGTGGAAAACCCTAGGCCTAGGACGATGCCGTATATTGCAGGCCTGTCTGTCAAATGGCAAACAGATCCCCAGAGTTGGATTTCACTTTGGAGGTCGGTTTAATACAGGGTTATTTCTTAGTGAGTGAAATTTGTAAGCTATGCCGAAACGTAAAGCGAATGAGAGTATATGAAACAGCATTTTCAAAGAAAAGCTATTCTTCTAATTTTAAAACTGATTGCATGGCTTAGCGAGATCGTAAAGACGGAGCTTCCAGCGTCAGCAGAATAGAAACAACGAGACTTGGCCTGGCAGTCAATATCGACAGGATTAATTTTATCAACAATTATGATCGTTGCTGAAAGATCGGAGGCAGCGATATTTTAGCGCTGAACATTATTTTGTTGCTAGATTAAGAACTACATGTATCCTCCATCATTATAGTCTCAGGTAGGTCTCAGGTAGGTTTAGTTCAGATTTTGCTTGGTATTATTTATCGTAGACTATCATTAATATTTTCGTTTGTGATAACTGATAAGTATTAAAGCCATATAGGGCCTACGTGATTTCTGCGCAATAGACTACATCACCTTTAATCTAAAAATGGACATTAGGCCTATTACAGGCGTGTAATTAGTGTAGTTTGGCCTGTAGATTTTTCAAACACAAATTTAGCGTATCTGAAAATATGGTGCCCAGGCGGAAATTTGGGTTGCTCAAGCAACCGTCAGCTCCGCGCACACAGTAAAAATATTAGAGGGAACGTTGACCTTAACAGTATTGAAATTTGAAAATTAAACAATAGGCGGGGATTTTATTGAAGTCTTAAATCATGTATTTGCGCAATGAAGTTATGAGAAATTATTTTCAGATGACGGCATAAGAAATCTGAAATTTTTTAAACAACCGCAACTATCAACACTGAAACGATTTGGCAATTTCGTTCAAATGATAGCCTAAAATGCTGCAATAAGTTTTAAGAGATTAAAAAAAGTAAACAATGTTTATACGGTACAATCGGTACATTTATTGAAGTTTAAAAGCATGTCTTTCAGCATTGAAATTATGAGGCATTTTGTTGAGATGACAGCTTAAAAATGTTATCAAATTTTACAGGGTGGAAATTTAACGAAGCTAACAATCGGAGGAGACGCTTTTGAAGTCTTAAAGCACGACTATCAACAATGGAATGATGAGCAATTTCGTAAAACGACAGCCTAAAATACATTGCATGCATAATTGTGGGGCGCGGTGGTCTAGTGGTGGCGTCGCTGCCTTGAAGCCGGGAGGTTCGAGGTTCGAATCCTCCTCAAGTCGCCGCGTAGGGACCTTGGGCAAGTTCTTCACTCGCAATTGCTCAGCGCTTCGGCGTGAAACTCCGATGCAGTGTTCGCTCTGCAGTCGGGAGCGCCTCTGAGTAGAAGCTTGAAGGGGCGCTATAACAAGTGCGCATACATATATACATACATGCATAATTATTATGTCTGTATCTAAGCATCTGTCAAAGACAGAAACGACTGTTCAGATTCAGTTATTTCTCACGCACTGACCAGTCAGTCTGTCCGTGTGTGTGTGTGTGTGTGTGTGCATGCGTCCACGTGACCGCGTGTTTCTATGCGTCTATATAAATGTATCTGCATGTAAATCACCTGTCGTCTTACAGAACAGCGTACGACGTGGAAGAAATAAGTTTCTTAATTTTTCACGTGCGGCCAACGTCATCGCCGCACACAAGAAATCGTTGCCAACGACGACTACGACCTCTAGCGAGCATTTAGCCACGGACTGCTTCCTTCCTTGTTAACCTGTCTTCTCGTGAGATATGACTTATGGCGGGTTTAGAGGACTTAAGTGGCCGACCGACAGACACGTTGCGCGGTTCCGGGGCACAGAACCTGCTGCCGTGCGAATGACAGACGACGGCTCCAATTATTCCGACAAGACCCGCGTTTACGGAATTGCTTTATGTTTCACATAATATAGCCGCCGCAGCCACCGCCTGATATTTGGAAAAGAAGTCGGAGAAATTGCTTCAATATTTCACACAATGAGTGAGACGGGATCCTTCTGAAATAGGAGTCGGTGTATTGCTTCGATAGTGTATTGCCTCGATATTTCACACGGTGCGGCGGGATCTTTCCTAACATAGGAGTCAGTGTATTCTTCAATATTTCGGCGGGAATTTTTTCTAATGTAGGAGTCCGTGCCGTTTCCTCTATTTCACACAATGGCACTGTATTTTTTTCTAAAACAGGAGCCAGTACACGTATTCTTCAAAATTTCACACAATGAGGCGGGATAGTTTCTAAAAATTAATAGGAAGGTGTCAATTTAGGCTATGGCTTCAATATTTCACACACTGAGGCACGATCTTTTCTAAAATGGAAGTGAGAGAATTGTTTCAACATTTTATACAATGATACTGCTTATAATATTTTCATATCTTTATCTCAGATTTGGAGAATAAGATTGCAGATTTACATGATGGGATTGCAGATTTACATAATAGGATTGCAGATTTACATGATAAGACTGCAGATTTACATGATAAGATTGCAGATTTACATGATAAGATTGCAGATTTACATGATAAGATTGCAGATTTACATGAAAGACTGCAGATTTACATAAGATTGCAGATTTACATGATATGATTGCAGATTTACACGATACGACTGCAGATTTACATGATAAGATTGCAGATTTACATGATAAGATTGCAGATTTACATGATAAGATTGCAGATTTACATGATAAGATTGCAGATTTACATGATAAGATTGCAGATTTACATGACAAGATTGCAGATTTACATGATAAGATTGCAGATTTACATGATAAGATTGCAGATTTACACGATAAGATTGCAGATTTACATCAGAGGTTCTCAACCTTTTTTGTCCCGCGACACACTTAAACTTGCTATCAAATTTGGCGACACACCATTCAATCGTCATATGTAAATGTCGTAAAAATATAAAAAGTGTCAAAGTTAGACATGTCTATTTATTTCAAATTTGCTCTCAAACTTATTTATCCTTCTAAAATGCTAAACTGCTGACATTTTTAATAAATGAAAATAATTATATTGAATTTCTGTCCAATTTTTATGATTCTAAAATTCTAAATTATTCTTCTGATCCCAATCTATAGTCGTTTCTACTACTCGACGTCAATTTAGTCACCTAATTACTAAGACCTTGTAGTCCTAACAGTTAATGGGATCTTTGTTCTTGAATTTCTCTTTAGATCATATTTTTGTAAGTGCAACTCGTAAGCAGGCTGAGAGGGCACCTCCGACAAGTTTGTTCCGATTCTTGTTCTTTATGTTGATCATCTGAGGAAAGCCCTGTTCAGATAAGTAGGAGCTATGAAAGGAAACCAACTCCTTGATAAGTTTGCTTGCAAGTGATTTGTAATGTTCTTCCTTGTACGTCTTTGCCCAGAACTGAGTTCCTGATAATTGCTTACACGTGTCCTTCATTCTGAAATCACATTGCAGCTCAACAAGTGTTTCCTGTTCATTGTTGTTCAATTCTGCTCCATTGATGTTTTCTCTGAGGAATGGGTTCAATATCCAAATTGCCTTCTTAATATCAGCATCTGAAGAGGATGGCTAAATTTACGTTTTCTTACCCATAAATATTTCCATTTCGATTGCTGACTCAGCCTAGGTAAACAGGTAAAAGTTTTCTAACAGGTGCGATCGCAAACGTGTTTACATAGGCCCTATGTCATATCCGTTGAACATAAACGTCATAACTACCCCAGACCGCGGTAAAATAGATAGATAAATAGAGCGCAACAAATTCTCATTGCAGTCATCCGCTAAGCTTCTAAATTACATGTAGGTAAAGGAAGTCAGTGTATAATGTACGAACAACGGACGTGTGCTGTGAGAATTTAGTAGACTGATGTTATTTAGGATTATTTCGAGTAATCATTGGCCTACTGCGTTGTGTCAGTTTGGAAAACAAACGAAGATAATTTTTATTATCATTATTATTAATTCGCGATACACCAATTCTTCGCGACACACCAGCGACACACCACTTTTACGCGACACACCGCCGGTCAAGTCGCGACACACCAGTGTGTCGCGACACACCGATTGAGAACCCCTGATTTACATGACAAGATTGCAGATTTACATGATAAGATTGCAGATTTGCATGATAAGATTGCAGATTTACATGATACGATTGCAGATTTACATGATACGATCGCAGATTTACATGATAAGATTGCAGATTTGTATGACAAGATTGCAGATTTACATGATACGATTGCAGATTTACATGATACGATTGCAGATTTACATGATAAGATTGCAGATTTACATGATAAGACTGCAGATTTACATGATAAGATTGCAGTTTTACATGATAACACTGCAGATTTACATGATACGATTGCAGTTTTACATGATAAGATTGCAGATTTACATGATAAGACTGCAGATTTACATGATAAGATTGCAGATTTACATGATAAGATTGCAGATTTACATGATAAGACTGCAGATTTACATGATAAGATCGCAGATTTACATGACAAGATTGCAGATTTACATGATAAGATCGCAGATTTACATGACAAGATTGCAGATTTACATGATAAGATTGCAGATTTACATGATAAGATTGCAGATTTACATGAGGATGCATTCATATTTAGACTTTAGTTCTAAGCTAGGCTTCACTATAGTAACTTGTATTCCCTATAATACCTTCTTAAAAGGATCATGTCTAATAGATTCCTTCTCCGCTCTCTTCTAAGAGGCCCAGATTCTGTGAAGTCAGCGAATCAACGGAACCGGAACGCACTGGAACCGAGTCGTTCCGAGGTTCCGCTTCGCTGATCGGCCATTTGTATGCATCGAAGCAAGTTGCCGGTCTGCGTCGTTCACGTTTCCCTTCACATCGTCCTAAGTACTGTTTGTCTTGCCAACGTTCTTAAGACTGTCTCATCCTCTCCTTCCTTTGGTGTGTTTGTTTCTGTCTCTCTCTTTTCTCTCTCTGCCTCTCTGACTGTATCTGTTTCTGTTTCTGTTTCTGTCTCTGCCTCTGTCTCTGTCTCTGTCTCTCTCTCTCTCTCTCTGTATCTCTCTCTCTCGCCTTCTCTCTCTTTCTCTCTCTGTCTCGCTCTCTGTCTCTCCCTCCCTCCAGTTCTCTCTTGTCCCTCTCTCATTCTCACTGTCTGTCTGTGTGTCTGTCTGTGCATTCGTACATCTGAAAGCAAGTAAGTATATTCTTTATTAACCCAATGTTGATCGCCATTTATGTAGGCCTACAGGCATCCGAAACACAGGGACGCTGCGCGTCTATCTGTCTGACTGACTCTCTGCATGTATGTCTGTATGTCTGTCCATATCACTCTCTCTGGATCGATTCTGTCTTTACTTGGCGCCACATAATCTTCATGAACGACGGATTAGTTAGGCTGAATCCACATTCGCTTCAATCCGCTCATAAACTCACTCTTCCGTCTGACCGGGCGAACGGACGAAGGCGGCTACGGCCTCGAGTCGAGGGTTCGAGTCCGACACGTCCTACGAGGTTTGAAATGATTGTCCCTAAATAGTTGGTCCGGTAGTTTTACAGTGGATGCATGGTAGAAGGCGCTATGAAAAGCTTTAATTACGTTGGCTTGCATTGGGCTTCTAGATCATCATTTAGCGCGAGGTGACCAAGTGCATTGAAGACATTCAAACATAAAACTGAGACTAGTCTCTTTGAGCTTTCGCCCGCCAACCGCAGCCTCGCATTTCTGGCTTCGCTGGTCTCACGGATTTCGACCGGTGTTCATGCAGCAGGGTATCTCCACCCGTCGTTTACTCCTCACATCATTTACGACTGTTGTCTAAACATGCTCCCTGGAGGCTGCGGCTGCCGTGATTTATTCATATTAAGGGCGCTATGGAAGTCATTAGATGAAATCACATTTGATTAGATTTGATTTGATCAGATATTTATATATATATATATATAAAACTGGTAGATATATAATGGTTAGGAATGAACGTCGTATCAAGGCGATGCACAAATTGCGAACATGAGAATGAAAGATTTTGTTAATCAGTTTCGCGGCCTTAGGGTAATTCATAATATATTTCCTACATGCGTACAACAGTCAAATTTCACCTAACGTGACCCAAGCATGTCAAACAGAACAAAAGTTATGCCACGTTTAGTGAGTGTTTTTTGGCAATACAAAAGCAGGACACAGGAACAAGGAACAATTATTAAGTTACATCCCAAATATTTGTTTTAAAATAAACTTGATATTGCCAAATAATCATTAATATTGTTATTCAGAAAAGAAAAATGTACCAGCATAGCTGCAAGTCATGCACTGTGAAATCATTTAGTAAGATGACCATCAAGTTGGTAAATAAAAAAATCAGATTAATAATTTTGATATTAAAACAATAAAATTGAAATCTATACAAAATTAAAATGGCTAAGGTGTCATTGGCAGACAAAATATATATTCAGACACTTCATGAGCAAAGTCTTGGTCTAAAGCTACAATAACCGCTTACTCTGATAAACAGCGAGAGTAGAGAAATTAAGAGTTCAACATGCCGTTGATGAAAGGAGATCAGCTCAATGTCAATTGTCCTGGTTTCATTGAGAAGAACCAATGGCCAAAAAATCTCCGGATTTGAACCCGATTGATCATCAAGTGGTGAGAGATGCTGGAGAAATACCACAGTATGTGGCCAAAATCAAGAGTGATAAGAGAATTGATTTTCGCATGGAAGTTGATATGATTGATTTCGGAAGATTTACCTCTGGAACACATCAAATAGGTCATTAAGAACTTTACAAAGAGACTCGGAACAAGTGAAACGCAATAGAATTGGACACATTGAACACAAGCTGTGAAGCAGTATTAATATTTATTTGACATCAATTATTTATTTTAGGTGTGACTTGAGAAATTGTTTTTTATTGCTTTTTGTTGCATTAGGTCTTTGACTCAACAAAAAAGCAGCGAGTGCACTCACAAAAACAGATATAACTTTTGCTTTACTTAAAATATTTATATGTAATTGGCTGTTGTAGGCTATATGTTTAATATAAATTGCCTTTAAGCGTGTGAAACGTTACTTAAAAATTCTTACTTTTGACCACGATTTTGGAAGAACTCCTCAGGGAATTACTTTTTTTTGCTCGACATATAAATAATACCATAAAGATCTATTTTTCGAGAGAAAAACATGCATTCTGATAGCATATGACTTAATGCGCTATGCAAATTTTATGAGGTTCTTAACATTAACGAATCAGTCTTGTAGAGATGCTGCCGACATGTCATAAATGTCGACATGCTCCGTAAAAAGCTCCGATGGATTCAGAGTTTAACGGCATCTCATGACAACAGACGACGTTAAAACATTTTGAGCAATCACCGCCGTTCCTTTGTTTTTACAAATCCGCGAAGTAGCTGAACGAAATAACTTCCTATTTGTAGAAGTAAGTACAACACGCCGGGATTGGCGTTCAGCATAAAAATTCATTGCTGGACGGACAGACAAAGAGATGGACAGACAAAGACAGGGGAAAAGGAAGACAGACTGACAGAATGATACACAGAGATAGAGAAACAGAGTCAGAAACAAAGCGAGACACAGGTTGAGACAAAGGAAGAAATAGAGACAGAGACAGAGACAGACAGAGAGAGAGAGAGATAGGGAGAGAGAGAGGCAGAGGGAGAGGGAGACAGAGACAGAGAGGGATAAGAAAATGAGGACAGAGACAGAGAGAGACAAATACAGACAGAAAGAGGGAGGGAGAGAGATGCAGAGGGAGAGGGAGAGAGAGGCAGAGGGAGAGAGAGAGACAGATACGGAGAGGAAGAGGAAAATGAGGACAGAGAGATAGAATGGTATACAGAGATAGCGAAACAGAGTCAGAAACAACGAAAATGCACAGGCAGAGACAAAGAGAGAGAGAGAAAGAGACAGACAGACAGAGACAGACAAACAGACAGACAGACAGACAGAGAGATTTTGAAGCGACGACGCGAAGTCGTCATCGGTAAGTTGGATCAACATGGAGATTATCTTCTCTCTATTTCATGCATATTCATCGTTTTGCAGACGAATTCCACCGAATGGCGGCGCTCCATCAGCCAGACGCCGAACCCCCCCCTTCACCCCTTCACCACCCCCCAAAATACGTAGATCCAGTCTTAACCACACATTCATTCCTCATCATTCGCCTTAAGACCCGGATGACAGTTTGCTAAATGCCCTTGCCTTTCAGTTCTACGTCTTGAGTCGTTCGAATCGTGTCAGACCTACAACAACCTCTCTGTCTCTGTCTCTGCCTCTGTCTGTCTCTCTGTCTGTTTGTCTGTCTCAGTCTGTCTTTGTCCCTTCGTAAGCCATACTCATCCGGTGTATAATACGCAGATGTTGTCCAGTGTAAGCCGAAAGATCTATCAACCGCCGATTAGTCTTCGATGCACAGAAAATGTAGACTAATGAATGTGCGATTACCTGCATAAACAATGACCAATGACCATTGACCATTGACCATAATACTTGCACCTAAGCCCCTGCCCTGTCCGTCTTTTGTTTGCAACAAATTGTAAATAACATTGATGCAATCAGATCCAGGTTTTGTTGATTATTACTTCAAACGAGCTCGCAATGTGTACATACATAAATACACACAGTCAAACATTTGTAATATATTGCATTGCATATAAGAATTTATAAAGCGCTTCTCACAGACTAGCTAATTAGAGGTGCTCTCAGCGTGACAAGTCATGCATATAATACAAGTCATGCAGTTACGTGCATGTTACATATAATATTAATTAATATTATATTATATACATAGATACACAGACACATAGATCCATCCATCCATCCATCCATCCATCCATCCATCCATCCATCCATCCATCCATCCATCCATACATACTGTACATACATACATACATACATACATACATACATACATACATACATACATACATACATACATACATACATACATACATACATACATACATACATACATACATACATACATACATACATACATACATACATACATACATACATACATACATACATACATACATACATACATACATATACAATACAATACATTACAATACAAAGCATGCATAAAATACATACATAAATGCATGTATAGATACAGTGGCGACGCTACCGCAGGACAAGCCATGGCCAATGCCCTGACAAAGAGCTTTTTTGCTTTGGTCGTTGCCTGCCACAACACGACCAGAATTTTTGCCCAGCCGATAATTTACTATTGAGGATTACATCGACCTTGCTTTGCTTACTTGTATGACTGCCCGCGCATTACCCTGGTTGCAAAAAATGTCTGGTGCCGCATCAGCGAATTCATACATGCATACATACGTTTCCGAACGTAATCCATACACATATACATAAATACATACATGGATACATAGATACATAGATACATAGATACATACATACATACATACATGCATACCTGCATACATACATACATACATACATACATACATACACATACATACATACATACATACATGCATAGTTTTCATACATACATACATACATACATACATACACACACACATACATACATACATACATACATACATACATACATACATACATACATACATACATACCACGAATGAGATGCAAATCAGATCTAATCTAGTCCGAGTGTAGTCTAACTTAATCCTCGCCGTTGACTGCATCGGTTAAAGCGCACGTCCGTTGCGTCTGTATGCGCGTGCACGGTCGCCGGTTGGCATCCCGAATGCAGCTTATTTAAGAGATTTGAATCTCGATCTGGCGCGGACCGTAAACGCGGACCCGAAATGGCGTAGCACCCATTCAAACGGGCAGAGGCGGTGAAAGATCTCGAAGATAAAATCATTGAGAACTGAGCTGCAGGCAATAGGCTGTATACGGTGTGGTTGCCATAGAAAAGCCTTCTGTGCAATCGGGATGCATGCGTTTGTGGAAACTTCCTCGGCAGCATTGCCAATAAAATGAAACAAGTCTCCACCACCTATATAGGCCTATACGTACACACCGCTTGCTATAGAAGCGCGTAGTAAAAGGGCTGAAATGAAAGGGCAATAACGAAATACATTTGCAATATTTGAGCGTGTTTACGAAGTAAATAATGGAAGAGAATCAACTGCTTATATACAGACTGATACGGTCTCGCGAATTTAGGATTTCCTTTGGCGTCTTGATCAACAACAGAATACTAAAACTGTCGTCCGAGGAATGCTCACTACTGCCGTCGTCATCCGCCGTAAAATAAGTTCAACTGCGTTGCTCTTTCGTCCTCTTTTAGTGCAGCCTGTGCACATAACCGGATCTACTTTTTCAATAATTCACTGGTCTTCTGACCTGTCCTAAAATTCCCCAATGACATATATCCGTTTGAATGCTGACAGGCTGAAATATTTACGCGATTTTCTGCTATTTCATTTGCTTACTGTATAATAATCTCGTCGTTGGCCTCGCGAGAGTTGAACCGGTCACGTGGTGTATTAATGCGACAAGCGAGTTGACCCTTTAGAGACCCAAATGACCGCCATGTTTTTTCTGTGAAACTGCGGCCATTGCTTTCCGTCAAATTCCGTGAAACGTGTCCCGTCCATTTGCGGAATCCGCACAATGTATGCCGCGTTACTTATTTTTAAAAAAGCTGTTGTTGTGCTACACGGTCAAAATGAAAACTCATTCTGCTGTCGAGATACCGGACAGCTACAAAGGCGAAGCTGTTTCAGTGGAATGGTTAGCCTGAAACCAGGTTGGACAGAAAGTTGGAACGCTGACTGGTAAGAGATAGGACCATTGTTATAATTGGGGAAAAATAACTGGGATAAGGATGAATCTAGGTAGATGCCCAAGGCATACAATAGATTTGTTTATGGAAAAGATAGTTTGAAGACAGGTCGATATTTTTGCAGTGAGCTGGGTCAACAGCAGACTTCTTGAGTGCCGAGAAAACCAAGGAATCGATTATGCAGCCCTATAGCTCGATCAAAGACATAGAGAAATAAAGAAAGGCTTTTATTTTAAAGGTTCGGCAATAATATTATTAGCCAATGTTTTCATTGCTTTTGGAATTCCTCTCTCAGTCCGATGTCTTCTGATTTTTTACTGGCCGCTCAAATGCCAAACGGCCAACCACAGCCGGCTGTGTGTGTACTGTGTACGGCATTTCGATTTGTACTGGAGATGAAATCGACAGCATACACACCTGCCAACATCGATTTCTTTTGGGTCGAGCACCTGTGCGTGTTTAAGCCGATTCCAACGACTTATCCTCTGGGCGATGATTGAACTCTGAGAAAACGATTAAGATTATAATATGATAATGATCGCACTGTAAGTAGATAGGTAGGTAAGTAGTTAGTAAGAATATTCTTCTTTAGACTACCGGCAAACGCAAAGTTCTATAGAGGAAGTAAAATAATTGAAACAATATACCGTTCTCGTCAGAATGTATCTTACAATGTCGTCATCTCTAGATAGGGCAAAATTGTGGCCTAAATTGTGGCTATAGGCGATCAGAGAAAGCATTAAGTATCCGTGCGATGGTAACAGCATGAACAACAACGTTGCACAGACGCTGATCGTGGAACCTTCGGCAAAGCGAACATGGATTGCAGGGCTTTTGTGACATATTTTGCCAATTTCTATGGGTTTAAGATGGTTTAGTTTTAGACTGCTAACGGATGCCCACTCAGAGATATTATGGTTACATTCAGAAAGAGTACCGTCATGCAGACAGCAGGTATCAGTGAGTAGCTATCGTCGGCATATTGAGAAAGACAGATTGCACTGCGTTTTTGTTTAAGTTTGCAACTGACCATAAAAAGTTAGCAGGTTCAAAGCCAGAGTCTTGTACAATCATAAGCTTACAATGCTAACATAAATGGTTCAGAAAGAAAATATCTTCCCCCCCGTATTTAGAGCAGTGCTCACGCTCGTGCAAGAAAGCATCCATACAGTTGCAAAAAAATCCGGAATGAGTGGGCTGCTATAGCCTGCGGCTATAGTGGATCGGCAAAGCGCCTGTGTGTAACGGTATCTAAAGCCTTACTGAAATCAAAAGACAGGACCTTACATACTGCTCAGAAACGAGCCTGGCTTGTAGATTGCAACAGATTTTTAACTGCCTCATTCCATGCAATTATAATATGATAATGATCTCATTGTAAGAATGCCACTCGCTTTTACGACGTCGTTCCTTCTATAACGTCTGATTAGTGGGTGGATCCGGCTGGAACGAGGTGCCGAGTTAATAAGATCGTTTCGGGAATGAAATGTCCGCATGGAAAACGCCTCTTTTTGCCTCATTGGCCAGCTATGTATCAGTCTGTGTGTTTGTCTGTTTGTCTGTCCGTCTGTATGCACGTGTTCATATCTGTAAATGGCTTTTTTATATCTGTCCTTTATTCGATCTCCCTAAATGCTTCAGATTCTTTTTTGTAGGTGTATCCCTCTCCTTCTCTCTGTCTCTGTCTTTCTCTCTCTGTCTCTCTCTCTGTCTCTCTCTCTCTCTCTCTCTCTCTCTCTCTCTCTCTCTCTCTCTCTCTCTCGTATATATCTCGCTCACTTTCTGTGTATCTGCGATTCAGTCTATTCTCATTGTCTCACTGTCATTTTTGACGTCTCTCTCACTCACTCTCTGTCTCTGTCTCTCTTTGTCTATCTGTCTCTCTCTATATGTCTCAGCGTGCAGACAGACACAATTGAATTAGTCTGGACTTCAAGGACTGCTGTCTTGTGAAATTAGACACCTGTGTAAATGTAACGTTCATAGACGTTAGAATATTATATGCTCGCAGAAGATGACCAATGACCATTGACCATTGCAGCGTCTTCTTAGCCACACAGTCCAAGGATCGGCCAATGGTTCAGTCAATCCGGGGGTCAGTTGGTTACTCGGACAGTCTCGCAGCCAATCAGTCAGTCAGTCAGTCAGTCAGTCCGTCCGTCCGTCCGTTCGTCAGTCAGTCAGTCAGTCCATCCGTCAGTTCGTGATTCGGTCAGTCAGTCAGTCAGTCAGTCAGTCAGTCAGTCAGTCAGTCAGTTAGTCAGTCAGTCACACAGTTTGTCAGTCTTTAAGTCAGTTAATCAGTCAGTCAGTAATAAACTTTTCAGTGAATCATTCAGTCATCCAGTCGGTCATACGTTCGGCCAGCCTCTTAATATCTCAGTAAGTCAATCAGTCAGTGAGTCAGTCATTCAGTCGGTCATTCAGTCGGTCAGTCATTCAGTCGGTCATTCAGCCAGTCAGTCATTCAGTCGGTCATTCAGCCAGTCACACAGCCAGACAGACATACAATGTGTCTGACTTTATAAGCTACCGATGCGTCCGAGTATTGCAACCGGAGTGACCACTTTGTTCAGACATCATTTGTAAGACTACAGCGCCCACTTCAAACGAAAACTGTGGCGCTATATGAACGACAATACTTGAAGAGATGCTACAAGCGCCAGTGGCATGAGGGCCGGGCCATCTGCCGGAGCAGCAGCAGCAGCAGCATCGGCAGCAGCAGCTGCTGAATCCTTAGAGATGCGGAGTACATCTTTCTCGCCATCTCTTTCCGGAAGACACATTTCTCCACTACCGACGTAGACGACAAGTGGATTATGGCGACAGAGATAGAACGACGACGAGAAACGGGACAGACAGACAGAGAGAGACAGAGAGAGAGAGACAGACAGACAGACAGAGAGAGAGACTCAGAGAGACAACGAGTGCGATGAAGAAGGAGTAACAAACACATAGTGGTAGCGAGAGAGAGACGGACGAAGCAGAAGAAGAGGACACGGATAGAAAGAAAGAGATCACGATCGAAAGACAGCGGAAGAGAGACAGAGAGAGAGAGACAGACAGACAGACAGACAGACACATATACGAGTAGGGATACAGAGAAAGGTACACAGCAGGGCATAGAATCACACGCATGAGAGATAGACAGAAGGACGACGGACAGGACAAACAGTCAGGTATAGGCAGACAAGCACACATGCAGAGACACACGCAGACAGACAGACTGACGGACGGACGGACGCATATCCGTCGTGAGTCGTTGCCATGAGTGAGTGATGATGATGGTCGTTGTTCCAAGTGTCTTTTGATAAATTATATATCGTTGTGTATCAATGATATATATCGTTGTGTATCAATGATATATATCGTTGTGTATCAATGATATATATCGTTGTGTATCAATGATATATATCGTTGTGTATCAATGATATATATCGTTGTGTATCAATGATATATATCGTTGTGTATCAATGATATATATCGTTGTGTATCAATGATATATATCGTTGTGTATCAATGATATATATCGTTGTGTATCAATGATATATAGGCCTATCATTGTGTATAAATCGGTTCGAATATTGATTGCAGTTTCGTTCCTGTTGCTGTATACTTCACATTGCTTCTCATCGACACGCCTTCTCTCCCCTCTCAGCCTTCTCTCCCCTCTCAAGCCCTTCAAAGTTATTAACTCCTTCACTCAGGGGCGGATCCATGGGGGGAAGCAATCCGGGCGTACCCTCCCCATTTAGAAATTTCTTCAATTTTGACCAGCTATTCTGGCTCGGAAAGTTGACGTGGCCTCCCCCCATGAGTAGTCCCGCAGGCCCTCCCTACGCCCATGAGGTCCGTATACGAGGTCCGTACGACTAAAAAAGGTCATCGACTATTTTGGCGGATAAAATGGTATCTTTTTCTTGGGAATTCGAGAAATATGACTAGAAAATAAAGGTTATCAGATTTTTCGGCCACCAAGACGAAATTGTTTGCCTGTCCCAATACCGAAAATGTTGCCCCCCTCTCGAAAATTTCTGCATCCGCCCTCGCCTTCACTCTGCACCCCTTCTTTCCGTCCTGGATGATTCACTTAGAAATCTCTAAGGCTTTTCGTGTCTATTCTTCCCTCAATGTATTTGTGTGTGTCTTCCTTTGCATCACCATCCCAGTTTTCTTCCTCATTCCCTTAACTCTTCCTCTTTCCTCACAATCTCAGCTCTCACTTTCACTTACATAGTAGACCGCGTACCTCAGAATCATCATAGCGCAATAATAATAATACTGACATAGAGCCCAGGGATCGCTACACCATGCTCTTCCTTAAACTTAAGACTGTCCTATTTACCCGAGGTTGGGTCGGGAGCGCTTCTGAGTAGATAGTTCTGGATGGGCGCAATATAGATACCCTTAAAAACAAATAAATAAAAAATAATTCTTTTTTCTCTTCATATTTACGTTCTTTGCAGGGTTCTCCTCAGTTTGCCTTCTATTGTCTCATTCACGTTAGCAGACATTGATATCTGTGTTTTTGCCCTAATAATTCCTATGTTAGGTTTTCGTTAACGAAATGATCACCCACCAGAGTTCTCTTTCATAACCACTTAGCTCTTCTGTAATCTTCCTTATCATATCAGCTCTCTGCATGGTTTCATGTACTGAATGACTGGTTCCATTGAGGTGAGTGTGATTACAAAGTCTCTCACTGTAAAATTTGTCCCTGGGTGATGATTTTTTATCAGTTTAGCCGTGGATTACAGGTCGATGCTCTCGTACTATACAGGCAGACTTGCCAAATGTACAAGAAGGCCACGACGGGCCAGTGGTTTCGTATGCCAGAAAGAACCTTAATCTCGCTTATATAGCGACTTTTCTCTTGGATTAGACTAAGCCTCAGCAGATCCAAGGTACTGGTGGCACTGTCAAAGCCGACTTTAATCCCAGACCCAGGCTCAGAGTTTATCGGCTTTGAAAGCCATTCGAAGTCCAGCTGGCTAATAGGACTGCGGAGGTCGATCGAGAAACTTTGTGTCGTTACAGACCTTGAAGTCGGTGTAACGACTGACCGACCGACCGACCGACCTATTGACTGACTGACTAACTGACTGACTGACTGACTGACTGACTGACTGATTGACTGACTGACTGACTGACTGATTGACTGACTGCCTGCCTGACTGACTGACTGACTAACTGACTGACTGACTGACTGATTGACTGACTGACTAACTGACTGACTGACTAACTGATTGACTGACTAACTGATTGACTGACTAACTGATTGACTGACTAACTGACTGACTGACTGACTGACTGACTGATTGATTGACTGACTAACTGATTGATTGACTGACTGACTGACTGACTGACTGGGGACCCGGTGGCGCATTTGAATAACACACTGACTTGGAGGTAAGCGGAACCGAGTTCGAGTCCCCGAAGGGCGGACGTGCTTCGTAGGCTGGTATTGGTGCCGTGTATTGCAGGCTGTCTGTTCTTTTAGTGGTTAAGATTTATGTCTTCTGTATTTGCGTTCTTCTCAATTGTTTCAATTGCATGACTGTACACTTTAGAGGGTTGCGGTCTGTCAACCGGATAGTTCAATAAAGAATATTATTGACTGACTGACTGACTGACTGACTGACTGACTGACTATATATTTTAAAAGGTTTTCTTAATGGTAGGTAAAGAGAACGCTCTGGTGATTGACATGCATGAGTTGCCCTTATATATAATGTTCTAATAATAACCTAAAAGACAGTTCTTCTCTGAATGCTGTGGTTACAATTACGGGCCTCGTACAGCAATAGCAGCGCTTAATTACAAAATGCCTGCTCTGCAAAGTAATAGAAGATTTATATAGCACCGTGATGGTCACTGCGCCACAACCATCAACGTCTGGTTAGAAATAAGAACTGATGTGTTTCTAGATTTTAAAGATGATTCGATCCGATCCATAATCTCGTTTTATTGTCTTCGTCGGCCATATTCCTTTCCCTATTCTCTTCTTTCTTTTACATCTGTTTTTCCTCTTCCTTCCTTCTCTTCCTTCCTTCTTTTCCACACTACTTTGCCTCATCTCTAAATCTTCTTCGTCTCCTGTCGTCGTCTTGATTGACGGTTCTTCCGGCGTCGGTCAAAACACTTATGTCCGAAGATGAACGATCAGAATCAGTGGCGGCAGTAAGTACCAGCAGTACCAACAGTGCCAGCAATAAGTACCAGCAGTGCTAGCAGTACCAGTTGCGAATTTCCCGGGAGACAGGTGCAAACCAGACCAATAGCTAATAGCAGTATATATAATTATATATATATATATATATATATATATATATATATAAAATGTCTTTCATCAACGTGACCATTCAGTGATAGTCTCATTGCATGTCGTCTATTTTAATCGGTCAGTTAGGACGATAATTATAAGTACAGTTTTATCAGTAACACTGATCTATTTATGACCAAAACATTTATTCGACGCCTCGTCACAACAATGATGATTGCTTCTGGGTGGGGGGGGGGTGATGCGCGTGGGTGTGGTACCGTAACTAAAGGAACTGCCTTTCTTTTTGTTCCTCTTCTTGTTTTGCTGCTCTTCTGTAGTTCTTGTTCCTGTCTTCTTGTCCTTTGTCCTGCTTTTATTCCTGTACTTGTTGTCTTTATCTCCTTCAAGATCCTATGCTTAGAGATTTCCAGCTATGTTTTCTGTTCTTTCCTCTGCTATAGGTCTTCATCCAATTATCGTTCTTCAAGCAGTGACACATGCTTTTTTACTGCAGCCAGAATGGCGACGATTCCATTTTTCCTTCCTATAGACGACATGACAAATGCACAGGCAAAGACATGTGTATGCTCATGAATATTCATGTATTCTATGCTTATGAATATTCATGCATAGAATACATGAATATTCATACACCTTGAACAGACAACGTTGCTTGCTGCCTGCAGTACATGATGATGTGCTGGTGATCCCTGCTTCTGCGCTTCATTGGCATCATTCTCCACCTTTCCGCATCATGAATCTTCCTCATTCCCAGCATCCGCCGCTGTTGTCATCCACATCATTGTCAGCAGCCATCCTCCTTCATCCTCATCTTCTTCTTCGGCTGCTGCTGCTGAGGCTGGTGGTGGTGCTGATGTCGGTGATATATATACTGCACGAACCTAAAGGAAAGCCTCCTTTACATCGCCATGTATGCGCTTCTTCGATACTCGTCTTATATTATCTTCATACATATTATTTACATACACTCATATTATATATATTATATATATTTATACATATAAATCTCTTCATTATTCATTATATACACATCTATATTTATATATTATAATACATGTACTGTATAATAATTATTATAAACCTTTGAAGTGGCTAGCGTTCACTCTGGACTGTAAGATGAGTGTAGATCTATATGTGAACTGTTAAACCATCAGAAATTTGATTCTATAGTCTGGGTTTCAAATCCCCACCAAAGTAGATTTTTCTTGTTCTATAACCAACTCAACCGCATAATGGGTAAACTGATGTTGTTATAACACCGTTGGTGATAATATGAGGACTAGCCGGTCAGTCTCATATACAGACGCTAAAAAAATTAAGCGCTTGACTTACATTAGCTTCATATCAATGGAATCGTCGTGCCATGGCTAAGTTAAGAGCTACACGTATAGGTCTCTACCGTTATTTTGGAAAAAGAATGTGTAATTGTGTATCCTCGGTTTATTTATGCGAGTGCATGCAAATATGAATGCATGTATATTATATGCATGTATGCAGTCTGCGCACGTTAATGCATTCATCCATTCCAGAATTGATATGGCGCTTGTTCAGGAAGGCCTTTCAGAAGCGCTCCCGGATCTGGCATGGCAAAAAAGCACAGTTTTCAATGTGGCATAAAATGCTTTGGTAAGAACCCAAGGAAGGAAACGTATACCTCCTGGGCCCACCACAGAATTAAGAAGCTCCATTCTGCATCGTTGCAGTTCGTGTTAATGGAACCACGAGCATTCCCTTCTGTGCAGAGATCTCTGGCAGGTATTCAGGGTTTTGTACCACGCTGACAACGCCGAATCAGAACTGCGATTCTTTACTCAATGCGCTGCCGGGTAGGAAGCCAGTGTAATGTCTTCGGCATATGGTTGAAGACATTACCAAATTTAGGGATTTGTACAAATAGACGTGCTGCAGCTGCAGAGCGCAGGACTCGGTTATGGCACATTATTCGATTGGACAGGAGGCCAGAGTAGAGAGACGAGCAATTGTAGCCAAGACGTGCTGTAATGAAAGAATGAACTAAGGTGGTGACTGCACTAGACGTTATTGAACGGGCAATTGTATGTATATATGCATATATATGCATGTGTGTATGAATGTATGTATATACATGTATGTATGTCTGTATGTATTATCATGGACTCAGAAAAAAACAACCAAATGAATGGCTACTGGAGACGGCTACATCAGCCGTCTCCAGTAGCCATTAATTTTGGGTTTTTTCTGAAAGGAGTCTACGTGAATCAATTAAAGGGAGGAAGATGTCATACTTCGGGTGCATCACGAGAAAACATGGAGATTGCTTAGAGAAGGGAATTTCGCAAGGAACGGTTCCGGGAGCAAGATCAAGAGGAAGACCTAGGAAGAGGTGGTGGGACAACATGTGTGAATGGACGGGATTATCAACAGAGCAATTTCTGAGAGCAACTGAAGACAGGATGGAGAAGAATTGTCCAAAATGCGACCAACCCTCGTGTCGAGGAAGGTTGAAGGCAAGGCAAGGCAAGTGGGTTTCTAAAATATTTTTCTCACAAAGCCTTAGCATACTTAAGGGCCCGTGGCTGATTTGCTTAGGGGCCCGGTATTTCTCTCATCGACCCTGGACATTATACTTGCTTAAAATTTAATAGGCTACATTCAGTCCGACTTGGTAATTTTGGTGAAGACTGTAGGTTATTGAGACCTGAACAAAGAAACCCGATGGTAGTCAGAAAGGTCTTGGGATGACATATTGAACACTCGATTGTCGTACCAACGAGTGAGTAATGTGTAGTCCGCATGCACTAAATGTATGGTGAGTCATTGCAGATTATAAAAAAGGCAAAACCCCTTGCGGAATATCTCACGCTGCGGTCACGATGCGTATTAATTGCGAGCTATACTATAGGCCTACCCGGAATAGACCTACTGAAAGCCCGTGGGTATATATTCGCCTGTAGTCTAAGTCAATCCGCTATCACCTTACATTGCATATGCAGACATAATTAGCCTATGCTTATTCTTTCACAGTACTCTATTCATTTTTTATTGGAAAGAATATCTAGAAAGTTAGCCGATCTGATCTCTACCCTGAAGAGTAGATCGAGTTTTGTGACCACCAACTAGACAAATGAAAACACGCCTTCTGGGATGTTGACCACTAAGACCACAAATCTCTAACCAGAAATCGGAGAAAGTTGTTTGTTAACATGTTTATTTTTGTGACCATGCCTATGCGTTTTGCCTATATATGCGCTTCAAAGACGATTTGGCAATTCCCATTTGTTGAGCCAAGCACTGTGCGACAATACTCAGTGGCCAAACCTCAGCACGGTTTGTCAATTCTCATAGGCTTTTCAATCATGGTGGGTGAATGGTTTAACGACAGCCTATTACAACAGAGTCCGCTGTCGTTGCCAAACATTTTGATTGGCATTCTTCTGTCTGAAATTAGTAGACACCTACACTATAATAATTACACATTGAAATAGACTCACCAGAGTAACTCAAAATATGGTCAGATCCGGCATGCTAGTGAGAGTGTATCATCTAAATAACTGTCCCAATATCCATATTCAGCATCTAACGTATATCGTTTTGCTAAGATCGCGAAAATTAACTTGCCACTACCACGCTGACAACTGATTCAACTGATTAGTCTTATGAAATCGCTCGTTACCTTGGTAACGTCAGTGACGTAAAATTCATTTTATCACAAAGTTTCTCCAAACATTGTGACGTCATAATATTGTATGCGTTCAGTCTTTTTCATCTCGATGCTATGCTCTGTCATCGATCAAGACAGTGCATAATTAGGCCTAAATCATAATTAAATGTTTGTACAAAGCACGTACATACATACAGTAGGCCTCATTTGCGCTTGCAAATAGGTCGGTCAATTAAAGGAAGGAAGTTGTCATACTTCGGGCACATCTTGAGGAAACATGGAGACTGCTTAGAGAAGGAGATTATGCAAGGAACGGATGCGGGAGCAAGATCAAGAGGAAGGCCTAGGAAGAGGTGGTGGGACAACATGTGTGAATGGACGGGATTATCAACAGAGCAATTTCTGAGAGCAACTGAAGACAGGATGGAGAAGAATTGTCCAAAATGCGACCAACCCTCGTGTCGAGGAAGGTTGAAGGCAAGGCAAGGCATGGATAGAGAAGAATTGGCATGTATGTACATTGTATGTATGTATGTATGTATGTATGTATGTATGTATGTATGTATGTATGTATGTATGTATGTATGTATGTATGTATGTATGTATGTATGTATGTACGTACGTACGTACATGTATATACGTACGTACGTACGTACGTATGTATGTATGCATGTATGTATGTGTGTATGTGTGTATGTATGTATGTATGTATGTATGTATGTATGTATGTATGTATGTATGTATGTATGTATGTATGTATGTATGTATGTATGTATGTATGTATGTATGTATGTATGTCTGTATGAATGCATGTATGTATGTATGTA
>OX457044.1:47196233-47266233 GCA_949752735.1 Lumbricus terrestris | reverse complement strand
TTTGCCAAAATTTCATCGACGATAACTTTCGTTATTGGTGCAGTATTCTTGCTCAGAAATTTCATCATTTCCGAAAATGCGGGCCCCTAAAGCTGCGGGCCCGGGTGCTGCAGCACCCTTAGCACCTACCTTAATGCGGGCCTGGATGTATGGCATTTATATAGATGCAAAATATGGATTTAATACATGTAATAAACAGATTAATATTAATATATATATATATATATATATATAATAGATATACCATTATGGAATATGAATGCAATATATATATATATATATATATATATATATATACTTGTAAATGCGATGTCTTTCGTCCTGCTTTTCTGAGGACGTCGTCAGGAATTAATTCCGCTAATAAAGTCTTAAGAGTTCTAAGAGACGAAAGAATTAATCGTCGCAACTGCATGCATAAGAATAGACAACATGAAGGGACAATGAGATAAGCCTCTACAGCAAATAATTCCGTCTAAGATATCTCCTGGCAGTTCTTTTACTTGATGTCCGCTACACAAAGACCTCATTTTGTTCATTGAGCTCTCCCGCCCCTCTGATTAATATAATATAATATAATATAATATAATATAATATAATATAATATAATATAATATAATATAATATAATATAATATAATATAATATAATATAATATAATATAATATAATATAATATAATATAATATAATATAATATAATATAATAAATATAATATAATATAATATAATAAATATAATATAATATAATATAATATAATATAATATAATATAATATAATATAATAAAATACTGTTAGTGACGCTTTAAAAATAGTAAAATTCAACACAGTAGGCTACAAGTCTACAACAGTTGGCAGTTATATTATTATTACTATTTCTGTTTATTATTACTAATATTATTATTATGATCATTATTATTACTATTACTATCATTATTATTAACGCTATTGATATTAATACTATTATTTTTTCCCCGTGGTAGGCTAGATATGTATACGATCCCTCAGGGTTAAAAATTATGCTAGGAGCTATTGCGGAATTATTAGTAGTAGTATTATTATTTTTATTAATATCATCATTATTATTATTCTATTTTAAATGACGGCACGCTGCCTACCTGCGTAAATATGCTTATCTGATTCTGATTACTTTCATTGGCTATTAATAATCTTGCCTGGCCTGTTCTTACCTTACCTACATGTAAGTTTGCCTTAGAACAGTCATAGTTCTGTTGACAGTGTTCGTGTGTGTGCGTGTGTGTTTCAGACGAGGACTGGTGTGGTCTGGACAGTGGAACGGCCTTCCTGTCCGACCAGTTCGGCACCAGACACACCGTTCACATCAGCCTAACCCGTGACGGAGGCGTCTGGGTTCGCCTCGGCCTCGGCCTCTCCTCCGCCGACTGGACGGCCGACGACGAGACCCACCTGCCCCTCCACCTGTCCGTCCTCGAGCAGAGCGACATCAGCGTGCTCGACTCGATCAACTACACCGACCACTGTGCCTTGACCGACCTGACGATGCGACTGAGGGCCGACTCCGGCTGGCACCCCTCCTACCTGACCGTCTACGACCCGAGGGACCGCGACACGAAGATCGTCCTCTTCCGCCACAACCGCGACTGCCACATGAGCACGAACCTCAGCCTGTCCGCCAATCGACAGGGACTACTTTGCGAGGGCGGAACGAAGAACGCGTGCGGACAGCGTAATCTGCCGGAAAACGGTCACGAGTCGACGACTGTATTCCTGCGCTCCATCAACTTCGACCCGGACGGTCCGGACAAATGGCAATGTGACGACGATCCGGCGAGAAATTCCTACACCTTCCGAGGATCTTATTATCACGTCTATGTCAAGATGGCGACCTGTGATAAACCACGTGGTCAGTATATCATTTGCATAAGCTAATTATAGTGCGTGCTCCAAAGCGGAGAAATAGTTCATTGGTCAGCGTGCTGGACACTCAACTGACAGGCCAGGGTTCAAGGTCAAGGTCAGGCCCCAGCAGATTTGTCTTGCAATTGAGGATTTTCCAATGTTCTCTATAGTCAACGCAGCTATTTTTAGTTCGCCGATCGTACACTAAAACTACGGTTTCCAGCACTTTACACCGATGGCTGCCCACGACTATAGCTGAAGGAATTGCAATTCTTCTTCTGTCTCTTCATATGTTTTAAATATATATATATTATATATAATAAATATTTATTTTATTTATTTCTCGCATTTGCGATATAGCGCCCCTTCAAACTCACTACTCAGAAGCGCTCCTGGCTACAGCGCGGACACTGCATCTAAGTTTGACGCCGAAACTCCAGCAATTGCGAGTGAATGACTTGCTCAAGGTCCCTATACGCAGCGGCTTGAGATGGATTCGAACCTGGAACCCTCCGGCTCCAAGGCGCCGAATCAACCACTACAGCAGCGCGCCCCTCAAATATATGGGCGGTTATTGCAAATACTTACTTTAAGAAATATATCTTAAACATTTTGTGAATTATAATCGTCATGCTAGAATGCCGTACTTATATTATGCTCTTATATGTAAGAGAGTTACACTTAAGCACATCCATTTCAATAGCTGTAATCGGGAATATTGGAAGCACGTATTCAAAAATTAATTTATATACCGAAATTTTCCATTAAATGCCAATGTCGACTGGTCTGAAATAACTTACGAGGAACCTTTAAAACTGTGAAGCCCTCCTCACACTTTTAAACAACTAGTGCGAGCACACATAACAAAAAAATAATATCTATAGTCTTGCAAACATTTATTGTTGTTTAGTTTTGTTTTTTATCATTATGCTGTTACTGTTCTTTTAGCAACCTATATATACTGTTGTAATTTGTTGATCTCCCAACATCTCACAGAGATTGCATTGAACCTATAGTGCCCCTGCTTATAGCGGGATTTTCTTCCCCTCATGGGCATCCATTGTCTTTGTGCACTGTATTTATCTATGGTCAGCTATTGTAATGGTCAGTTACTCTTACTGCATCTGTTGTTTCAATTTGTTTACAGATTATCTTGCGCGCAATTATTTATGAGCAATCAATTAAATGGAAAATGAAAAGAAGACAACATTTATATATGCATATATGTAAGCTCGATTAAAGAGCATATTTTTAGACATTATGAAGGAACTCATTCAAAGATGACGAAATTACTAAAAGTCCGTTGCATACATCGAGGATTAATTTTAGTCTGCATGCATGCTGAAGAATGTGAAGATGTCACCAATTCTTTATCCAATCTCCGACTCTGCTCGTCATCTTTCTGCTCAGTCTTCCCCTGCTCTTCCTCATCCCATGCACCCACTTTTCCTCTTCTTCTTCTTCTTCTTCTTCTTCCTTCTTCTTCTTCTTCTTCCTCTTCTTCCTTCTTCTTCTTCTTCTTCTTCTTCTTCTTCCTCTATTAAGCGTGCTTTATATATTTGAGAGTGATGGCGCCACAAACTGCAGACGGCTGTAATGCGTTTCTTGATGACATGTCAGAGGCTGACTGTAAAGATAGTTTTGAAATGGGCGACGAATCAACCGATGAAGAGGGGAAGGAGGGGGAGGAGGAGGAAATGGAGGAGGAGGAAGAAGAGGAGGAAGAAGAGGAAATCGAGGAGGAGGAGGAGGAGGAGCAGGAGGTGGAGGAGAAGGAGGAGCAGGAGGAAGAGCAAAAGGAGGAGGAGGAAGAGGAGGACGAGGACGAAGATTGGGAGGAGGAAGAAGAGGAAGAAGAGGAGGAGAAGGAGCAAATTGGAAGACGCTTTACATCATTGATACTAATATATTGTGAATGGTCGATTTGTTCTTCTCTCCCTTTGTCCTATTACATATATATATCTTTCTCTCCCTCTCTCTCTCTCTCTCTCTCTCTCTCTCTCTCTCTCTCTCTCTCTCTCTCTCTCTCTCCCTCTCTCTCTCTCTCACTCACTCTCTCTACTGTCTCTCCCTGTCTCACTGTATCTCTTTAAACCCATCTCAATCTCCTACATACTCGTTTTGTTTGCCTTCATTTTGTTTCTCTCCATCTATCTAGATCTCTTTTCTTTCTCCCTTTCAATTTAACTTTTTCTCTCACTCCTCCTCTTCCTTCTCCTCCTCCTTCTCCGCCTCCTTCTCCACATCCTCCTCCTCTCATTTTCCTTCGTATCTTTTTCTCTCTTTCACTCTTACTCTCACCTCTCTCGCTTTGTCTCGCTGTCGTTGTTTAACGTTCCTTTTTCACTTTATCTAGTCTGTCGCTTTTACTCAACACTTTTTCTCCGCCTGTCATTTTGCTCTGTTTATTGTCGCTCGAGTTTCGGCAAGGGTTTCAACTTTGCTTTCGGTTCTCATAAAATTATTAATTTTTACTCTCATTCTGGGAATCGCTGTTTCTAAGTTTCCTATTCATTATTAGTATTTTCATTCTCAGCTTTTGCTTCTTGTTAATCAGCTTCTACTTTTGTTGTTCTTGGTTTGCATCTGTTGCAATGTATTCTCCTTTACCATCGTCGCATCATCATCCTTTTCTTGTTATTTTTTTATTGCTGTTGTTGTTGTTGTTCTTCTTCTTCTATTTGTTCTTCTTCTTCTTGTTCTTCTCTTTCTCCTTTTCTTCATTTCTTCTTCGCTCGTTCTCCTCTCTCCTTCAACTTCTTCTTCTGTCTCTTCTCCTTTTGATTTCACTTCCTTCTCTTTTTCTTCCTCTCATTCTTCATCTCTCTCGCATTCTTCTTCTTAATCTAATTCGTATTTTCATTCGCCATCATCGTTATCATCGTCTTCATCGTCTTCGTCGTCATCGTCGTCGTCGTCGTCGTCGTCATCGTCATCATCATCATCATCATCATCATCATCATCATCATCATCATCATCATCATCATCATCATCATCATCACCATCACCATCATCATCATCATCATCATCATCATCATCATCATCATCATCATCGTCGTCGTCGTCGTCGTCGTCGTCGTCGTCGTCATCGTCATCGTCGTCGTCGCCGCCGCCGCCACACAACCACCACCACCACCGCCACCACCGCCGCCGCTGCCGCCGCCGCCGCCACCACCACCACAATCATGATTATCATCATCATCTTTTTTTCTTCTTCTTCTTCTTCTTCTTCTTCTTCTTCTTCTTCTTCTTCTTCTTCTTCTTCTTCTTCTTCTTCTTCTTCTTCTTAGCTCGCTCTATGTCGAAACCGCCTTCTCGATTACACAGTTACCAGCTGAGTAGAAGTACATGTATTACATTTCCATTGCACTACAGGCGCTCTCTGGTAAACCGTGTCACCCTTCACCTCTCTCTCTCTCTCTCTCTCTCTCTCTCTCTTCTCTCTCTCTCTCTCTCTCTCTCTCTCTCTCTCTCTCTCTCTCTCTCTCTCTCTCTCTCTGTCTCTCTCTCTCTCTCTATCTCTCTCTCTCTCTTTCTCTATCAGGCGCCAACCTGTCAACCTTTTAGTTGGCAGCGCAGTAGCATAGCACCAGGACCGCGTAGGAGGTTCTTGTCCGTCATACATGTAGTTGGCATGTAAACCACATTACTTGACATAACCAATGTCCCATTGAGCCCTTTTACTTTGGTTCATTAAGGACTTTAATACTTGCTTTCTTGCTTTAAATGTTTCTCTGGAAAATTATGTACACACACGCAAGCTTTCTAGGGCGCTCAATAGCGAATCCAGAAGTCTAATTTGGCCATTACTTCCCACCTAAGATTCGCATGAGCTAATAATATAATCAGTCTTCCGAATCAAGTCGAACTTGCGCCACGATGTTCGCATCTACGATATGCGTCGACTTGCCCCACCATCCCCTGTCTGCGTCCCTGGATCGGCCAATGTCGGTGGTGACGATGCCTCCTAAAATAGCATCATCTTGTCGGATGTCAGGGATCTTTGGAAACTAAATTTAACGACTATACCGAAATTGACTGGCGACTCCTTCCATCTCTTCTTATTCTCCTCTCTGCGTTAGCAGGGCTCATTACTTCGGTCCCTGGCGAGTCGTGACGCGCGTGCATGCCGTCCGCCTCACCCCCGTCTCCCCCATGCAGCTGCGAATTAACTGCGGACCAAGCAGCTGCAGGCATACGATGCGAATCGGTTGTGAAATCAGCGGATGTGGTCTGACAGAAAAACGGCTGCGACGCTCTACTGAAAGGTACATTATATGCGGTGTAACTTGCAGTGGCATACTTATCAGACTTACGTATGTATGTGTGTGTATGTGTGTGTGTGTATGTAAGTATGTATGTATGTATGTATGTATGTATGTATGTATGTATGTATGTATGTATGTATGTATGTACATGTATGTATGTATGTATGTGTGTATGTATGTATGTATGTATGTATGTATGTATGCATGCATGCATGCATGCATGCATGCATGCATGCATGTATGTATGTATGTATGTATGTATGTATGTATGTATGTATGTATGTATGTATGTATGTATGTATGTATGTATGTACGTATGTATGTATGTATGTATGTATGTATGTATGTATGTATGTATGTATGTATGTACATGTATGTATGTATGTATGTATGTATGCGTGCATGTATGCCTACGTGTATATCACGTGACCATCTATGTCTCGAATTCTCGACTTCTATAGGCTGCCGACCCTATCTGCTGGCAGTTCTTCAGCATGATCCCACTTCTGCCGCACCTGATTCTGCCTATGTATGTATGTATGCGAGTCCCCTACCTGCTATAGACTGTGGCCCACAGTGGTTAAAGTGGTTTGGTGAGCAGTGGGAACGCTGAATGTGAGCAGTGGGAACGCTGAATGTGAGCAGTGGGAACGCTGATGAAGAGTTTCATTGGAACGTATACTTTGTCAGGGTTCCATCATGATGAGCAGTGGAAACGCAAGCCAAGAAATCTCAAGATCAGTTGGAACGCCGTTCCCACGCGTTCCCGCCCACTTTAAACCCTGACTGTGGGTTATTTTAAACTATGATTAGACCTCCGCAATGTAACATCTGAGAATCTTTCATTATCTTTGTCGAGTGATTTGATATCGGTTTCTCTTTAGAGACCGATGTCTCTAGAATGTCGATGATGGTCAACAGAAATAATAGAATTCTTCATCAGCATATTGACGTCACATAATCTCTCATCTGTCAGATCCTAACTTTATATATAGTTATATATGTATATATATATATATAGGTTCTATTACTGACTTCTGTCTGTCTGTCTGTATGTCTGTATGTCTGTATGTCTCTCTCGCTCTTAGCTAAAGCGCGTGCCTACTAATTACAGACTGGTATAAATGGGTTCTTTGGATGGTATTAACGCCGCAAATCCCGCATTATATATATATATATATATATATATATATATATATATATATTATAAATATATGTTCTCAAACTGCTCATCTCTGCGCGCAGATTCATCCATGCTCTACCACTCAAATCTAGTATATCTGGTTCTTGTTATATCATTTGCTCCACTTCTATGCATGTATGTATATCTAACCTACATGCACGTTATTATGCAATCAATTGCCATGCCTTCTGTAATGCCTCATGCGTCTCAAAAAATGTATGTATATATCTATGCTTGTTTATATTATGTATATACATACATACATACATACATACATACATACATACATACATGCATACATAAATACATGCATACATACATACATACATACATACATACATACATACATACATACATACATACATACACACACATACATACATACATACATACATACATACATACATACATACATACATACATACATACATACATACATACATACATACATGCATACATAAATACATGCATACATACATACATACATACATACATACATACATACATACATACATACATACATACATACATGCATACACACACATACATACATACATACATACATACATACATACATACATACATACATACATATATACACACACATACATACATACATACATACATACATACATACATACATACATACATACATACATACATACATACATACATACATACATACATACATACATACATACATACATACATACATACATACATACATACATACATACATGTACATACACGTATAGATGTATACAAGCAGAAAACACAGAGTTCCGACATTAATTCCGAGTCTGCTGCCATGGCAACCGACCGCATCACGACAACGCAGCAACATATTCCTACGCAACAGTGAATAATTCTTTGATGAATGGTCGATCCCTCCGAAGGAAATTTGTCACACACACACACACACACACACACACACACACACACACACACACACACACACACACACACACACACACACACACACACACACACACACACACACACACACACACACACACACACACACACACACACAGACAGACACGCACTCGCACACACACAAATATATATATATATACATGATTACATATATATAAATATATATACATCCACTCAGTACCTGGACTGTATATATTGGATTACATATAATATGTATACAGTATATATATGTAAATTATGTATATATAGTGTATTTATGTGATTATATGTACACGAAGCTACTCCCTCCTCCAATGTGATATTTCATTCTGCAACCGAATCTCCATAGCAGATCTCCTTATAAGTCTTCCATCCATCCAAGACAATAGAATCAGACATGGGAGGATTTAAGTGCGTGTGGCGGACATTCCCCTCACTAGTTTTCCTCATTAGTATCCCTCCTCCTCCTCCTCCTCCTCTTCTCCTCCTCCTCCTACTCCTCCTCCTACTCCTCCTCCTTCTCCAACTCCTCCGGCTCTATAGATTTCTCATTTCTGCCATAAACGAATCTTTCATCCGTTTCGACTGCTGGGTGCGGCTTCCCATTTCCACCGATGTCAACCACAAATCATATTCTGGATCAAACAAATTCATCTGTCATGCGCTGAATTTTCCGTCGAAAATAACCTCCTGTCGCGTTGGCTATTAATAATAACAGTAACAATAATAATAATAATAATAATAATAATAATAATAATAATAATAATAATAATAATAATAATAATAATAATAATAAAGTATAATTATAGTAATAATTATAGTATTATAATAATAGTAATAATAATAATAATAATAATAATAATAATAATAATAATAATAATAATAATAATAATAATAATAATAATGAAGATAATAATAATGATTGTGATAGTAGGCCTAATTATAAAAATATTTATAAAAACAATGATGATCATCATAATAATAATGGGTCTAATAATAATAATAATAATAATAATAACAACAACAACAACAGCAAAATTAATAATGTTAATAATAATAATAATAATAATAATATACCATTTGATATGATAAAAATTATAATAGTAATAATAATAATAATAATAATAAGTGCGTTTCGCCGATCAGAACACGGAATATGAATAGGGCCGTTCCAGACTGTGATTTTATACTAGGCGGTAGCGAAGTCCCTGAGGGATCCTGTATAGGCCTACCTCGGGGCAAAATAAATAAATAAATAAATAAAATTTAAAAAAATAATATAAAAAAAATAATTAAAAAAAAATAATAATAATAATAACAACAACAGCAATATTAATAATAATAATGGCAGCAACAATAAAGACAATGAAGATAATTATAATGATACAATAATAATAATGCTAATAATAATTGCAATTGATTTGATGCCGTATAGCACAACCATAATAGCGTTACATGACTGAATCCCTGTCGTCGGAATACTTTGTAGAGAAGATCAAGAAATTCCTTCGCAATGTGTACCACGCCAACATCCGTCATGAGGCTTCCAAATGAAATAAACCAGAAAAGTATACAAACACGCAACAGAGACAGACAGACAGACAGACAGACAGACTCACCATGCTCAACAGTATACAGCGCATATATATATAGACACAAACAGAGACAGAAAGATAGACCACAAAAGAATACAACACACAGAGACTACAACACACAGAGACAGACAGACGGATGTATGGATGGGTGGATGGATGGAGAGATGGATGGGTGGATGGATGAATGGATGGATGGATAGATGGATGAACGGATGGACAGATGGACGGATGGACGGATGGATGGACGGATGGATGGATAGATGGATAGATGGATAGATGGATGGATGGATGGATGGATGGATGGATGGATAGATGGATGGATGGATAGATGGACGGATGGATAGATGGATGGACGGATGGACGGTTGGATGGATGGATGAACGGATGGACGGATGGACGGATGGACGGATGGATGGATGTACGGATGGATGGACGGTTGGATGGATGGATAGATAGATGGATGAACAGATGGACGGATGGACGGATGGATGGATGGACGGATGGATGGATGGATAGCTGGATAGATGGATAGATGGATAGATGGATAGATGGATGGATGGATAGATGGACGGAGGGAGGGAGGGAGGGATGGATGAAAACTCGAACATGGTGGCGCCGGGTGCTAACAGCTGTCAACCCATAAAACTAGTGATGGGGAAAACTTATTCGGCTTCGGCGGAAAATGAAGTTTCGATATTGAATGCGACGGAACATAACACGAAGTCATAGATCGCAATATGGTCTGCTGAAAGGAATGAGACCCGGATTTGGGAAGCCGGGTTTTGGGCAACCGGATTTGGGAAGCCGGGTTTTGGGAAGTCGGGTTATGGGGCGACGTTTATTATCCCGTCAAAGCTAGAGATATGGTAGTATTTGAAAATGCACTCAAGTTGCCCCGAACATGGCGGTAATTTCATGCTTCGGGTCTATTGTTGGGAACTATAATAGCTGCGGTAGTCTACGCTTCTGGACTGGATGGTAGGCTATCCTGTTAAGTGAAAACCAGCAATCTGATAATATTTTTTGTACTTCGAGGAGCAGCGCGAGGAAGCATCAGAGATACATTATAGAGAGCTCGAATACATTCTAAGAGAGATACCGGTATATGAAGAGAAAGATCGAGAGAGTCAAAAGAAGAGAGTGCGCGAAAGATGGAGAGAGTGGATATTAGTTTTATCTAAAGTTACGAACTAGAAATCTGCAGCTTTTTGCAATGTTCATCTTGCAGTGATAATATGGAATTATAACATAATAGTGTAAGCATATACTGTCTCAGGATTTAATGGATATTATTAATTTTATCTAAATTACGATCTAGAAATCTGAGGCGCTTTATAATTTCCACCTTGTAGTGTAATATGGAATTATTACATAGTGTAAGCCTATTGTGTCAGAATATAATGTAAAACGTAAGCACATGTATTATAGTGGAGATGCTGGAAAACAATAAAGATGTTTTGATAACGCGACGGAGGCTCTTATAATATAGTCAAGAAGGAAGGCAATTGCAATAGTCCACATATATTTTATTCAACTGGCAATTCATATTGTGGAGAAATAGGCAGACAGACAGACAGACAGACAGACAAAAAAGGATGGAGAGAGAGGGAGAGAAACAGATAAACTCTATGACAAAATTAACCATGGCTTTGGTATTATTGTTTTCAAAACATTGTGGGCTAATTTGGTTTTGATTGGAAGCTAAATATCTCTCCTTGTCTCTCCGTGTCTGTGTCCATTGTTATGTCTGTCTATCTGTCTGTCTATCTCTCTATCTATATCTATCTATCACTATATCTCCGTATCTGTTTTGACTATGTGTGTCTCTGGCTGCCTAGCTATAATTGTTACAATACGCACAAACACGCACACACACACACACACACACACACACACACACACACACACGCACGCACACACACACACACACTCTCTCTCTTTCTCTCTTTCGCGCACGAGCTCTGCATGTCTCTATTACCGGTCTATCTACATGTTCCCGACCTAAACCTACCTGTCTCTCAGTCTCTTTTGATTTTTCTGACTTTCCCTCTCTGTCTCGCTCCCTTCTATTCATGCATTGCTGGGTGTTCACCTCTCGGCCTATCACGATTTCTCCAATAATCACAATAATTGCAATAATTCTAATCATGACATTGTACATGATTCTTCCATGCACCCTCATCACATTCTCCTCCTCGCGATTATTTTCTCGTAATCCATGGTAACTGATGGCATCGGATCTGCCCTCGTCCAGCTTGTCGACAACCTTTCTGACACGACGCAGCGCTGTTGAATAAGCTGGTTCCCTGCTCTTTGTTAAGAGCAGCGACTTCGCAATTTTAAGTCTATATATAGTCGCGATTAAGTCGGTTGTTTTCTCGTTATAATAGATTCCAGGACTTTCGGTCACGAGGCAAAGATGAGTCCAAACCGGGACGACACGATCCACAACGCCATCCTGCTGACGGATCCAAGCCACGGATCCATGAGCGACGGGCTAATCACAGGCTGGCGTCTCTTCGTTAAGATCCTCTCTGTTCGACACGAAGTCTTCCTCCAGATATGGCGGCGGCGCCCGACGCACGGCGGCGCCACGTCAAACAACGCCGATGACGTCAGCGTGTACACTCTTGTTGGTCAGACGTTCATTCGACCGACGGAACTTCGCTACACTGAGTATCCCCTCGAAACGAACCAGTTTCTGAGAATCAAGACAGGAGACGTACTCGGTCTGTACTTTCCGGATCTGAATCCGATCGGATGGTCGTCCGTGCCATGTGCCTTCAGGGACCAGCGCTATATGTATGTTGTCAATCCATCCAAGGTCAACGTCGGTGGCAGCTTCCGGTTTGAGACGGCGTCACCTGGCGACGATGCGTGTCGACAGTATTCGTTTCTCGCTGTGTTCGGTCAGTGATAGCTTCAGAATTAACTTACTTACACACTCGGTCAGTTAGTCAGGCACCTAGCCACTCACTCATTCAGTCACTCACTCATTCAGTCACTCACTCACTCACTCATCACTCAATCACTCACTCAGTCGCTCCCTCACTCACTCACTCACTCACTCACTCACTCACTTACTCAACACTCATTCACACACTCACACACTCACTCACACACTCACTCACTCAGTCATCTACTCACTCACACTCACTTACTCACTCACTCACTCACTCACTTACTTACTCACACACTCACTCACACACACTCACTCAATCACTCAGTCATCTACTCACTCACACTCACTTACTCACTCACTCAGTCACTCATTCACTCACTCTGTCTCGTTGGTCAACTGGAAACAAATGTTTTGAACGACTCAATCAATCAATCAACCGACTGACTTGTTTACTTTTTTATTTACCTGTTTGCTGACTAACTGACTGAGTGAGTGATGGATGAATGGATGGATGGATGAATGTATGGATGTCTATGGATGGATGTATGGATGGATGGATGGATGGATGTCTATGGATGAACGGATGGATGGATGAATGGATGGATGGATGAATGGATGGATAGAGGGATGGATGGATAGATGGATGGATGGATGGATGGATGAACGGAAGAATCTTCTCATTTATTTCCTATTCAATTAATCAGTGAAAGATTGACATATATACTTACCTGCTGGGTGATCGATTCAACGACTTACTTGCTTACTCACTCTGATTGACTTACTGACTAACTGATTGGTTGACTGATTGGTTGACTGCATGATTGATTGATCAATCGATTGATTGATTGAACTCCATTTCAGCCAATCGAACCGAGTCGAGACTCGTCGAGGACTGGGTCTGTCCATCGTCTACACTGGCTTCCATGTACGGAACGAGTCGAAGGAGTGGCGCCGATCGTAAGGACGACGGCGGACCATCGCATCCACATCCGGATGGCCTTCCGTCGGTTCCGTCGGACGCCCATGGTCCCCGCGGACTGAGGCGACCATGGGAACGGGACCCGTCTGCGGCGGACGATGGTTCCCTGCCTTTCAACGTCGTCGTGACAATAGTCGGATGTCTGCTCGGACTCATGTCGCTCACCGCACTCATCTCCTATTGTAAGGCCGTCAGAAACTGACCCACGATGACCATGGTCACGTCAAAGCTACGGCGGGCATGGTGCTGTGGGTAGCCCTCCAAAGGCCGCCTCTGACAGCCCGCGGGTCAACCACGCATGTTAGCTGCAGGCCCTTCGAAACTGCGCTCGGGCCCGGGTGATGCGGCAGCATCTTTGGTGCCCATCTTAATGTGTGACTGCGGCGGAGTACAAGCTGAGTAGCTTAGCAACCAAAATCGCAGACTTGTTATACTTCTATAAAATTATGGGCGACTTTCTACGATTTACCGACTGAAATGCGGTTCAGCGCTCACGAACATGGGTTCACGAGACTCACTCACCCACTGACGGGAAGAAATGCGACCATTTGTGCTCATAATTCTGTTGAAAGGCATTGTCTCATTGAAGTTGATTGAGCAACAGCTGTATAATAATTATTATTATACTCATGTTGGGTCTCGGAATATCGTCTCTCCCTCTCTTGAGGATATAATTATATGCGCTAGATAAATGCGTCATTGCAGTTAACGACGCACTTCAATACATTGACGCTGAGTTATACAACGTCTGGTGCTTCAGAAGCACGCAAGTGTCTGAACAGCACGATGACTGTGGCTGACTGTGGTCCACTGCATTTGAAGTTAGACATCAGACAGCGTTGATGATGATTCTGTGAAGTACATTCGTGTATAATAATATGATGTTTGGCAGACATTGATTGTTAAGAGTAAATTATTGAACAGCCGGTTACATCGTTAATGAACTGTTATTATATTATATATAGGTAACCTCGGTGCTTGCGATTCATCTATTTTTATTTCCGATAATGAGTGACCAGACGTCGATGACTACTTTGGCGCATGCGCTGTTCGAATCGTAGTTATAGACTGAGTTGGTCTTTACTTATATAGAGCCACCACCGGTGCCATGCTTGCGATCGCTGGTATATTCGTATACGCAACAGTATATACAGACGCACACGTATACGAACGACATATATATACAGAGACATACACATGCGAAATGCTTCCAGACTACAGAGGTATAATACCTCGCACATCAATCCATCCATAGGCTTACATTATGTTTTGTACATCATGACCGTTTATTTTTGCAGTATATATATAGCCTACATATACATATACATATAATATATATTATATATAATATTATTATATATGATATATATATATTATATAGTATATATAATATATATTATTGTAATTATGACAATGCACTATGATTACAATCAGTAATGAACTATGAACTAGGTCTATCATATGCTTAATCATCGTCATGCTCGTCATCGTCACGTATATCGTCATCATCTTCATCGTCATCATCGTCATCGCTCATTCGTTACTTTATTATAAATGAGTAAATCCACCCATCCATTCATGAAGACATCATCTATCTATCCATTCATCCATCCATCCATCATCCATCCATCCATCCATCCTTCCATCCATCCATCCATCCATTCATCCATCCATTTATCCACCCACTCATCCATCCACCCATCCATCCACCCATCCATCCATCCATCCATTCATCCATCCATTTATCCATCCATCCATCCATCCTTCCATCCGACCGCCAACCTCTGAGTGAGTAGAATAAAATTGTAATTATCATGTCTTAATGACCGCCATTAAGTTCCGTTAAGAACTTTTTTGTGCCAATCGCTTCGAGAAACCTCAACATTGCATGTCAGTAAATTCCAATGCATTGCTAAATAAAAAAAATTACTTGAATCTCCTCTCATGTGTTGGGTAATTATTTTTCGATTATAATCGATGTCATGACATCGAATACTGTTACCGTATGTCATCGCCATGATTGTTGTTATTATTATTGTCATCGTCATCATTATTGTTTAAATTAATATCATTATCATCCTCATCATAGTCGTCGTCGTATTCGTCGTAGTCATCATCATCATCGTCGTCATCATCATCATCATCATCATCATCATCATCATCATCATCATCATCATCATCATCGTCGTCATCGTCATCGTCATCGTCATCGTCATCGTCATCGTCATCGTCATCGTCACCGTCACCGTCACCGTTACCGTCATCGTCAACGTCGTTGTCATCGTCGCCATCGCCGTCGTTGTCATCGTTATCGTCATCGCCATCGTCATCGTCATCATCATAACCATCATCACCATAATCATCATAATCATCATTATCATCATAGTCATCAAAAACATCATCATAACCATAAATCATCAGCAGCAGCAGCGTCGTCGTCGTCATCATCGTCATCGTCATCGTATTATTATTATTATTATTGCTGCTATTTATTATTATTATTACTATTATTATCGCTGTTGTTGTTATTATTCTCATCATTATTTTTGTACAAATATCAGATCCCTCAGGATTTGAAAAACTTTTTACGCAGAAGTAAAAATTCCTTCGATGGCAATTCGTCGAGATCCGCCGGAACAAAGTAGGCCTGTGTGCCTTGGAAGCCAATGACGTCGATATACTGTCCCTGTAATAAAAGTCATTAAAACAGTTTGTTTAAATGAAAACAATTAAATTTGACGCTATCTTTGATTTTCCATCAGCACACAATTTTGTCAGATACAAATCTATCGTTTAATTATCCATTTAATTGTCCACTTAATTGTTTCGTGTGTCCTCATTACAAGTCGCGATGTCTTGTTTACGCCTGAAATTTCCGATTAACATCAGGAAATAAATCCCAAAAAGTAATTGAACAAGTCAAAAATTAGTTGCTTACAATAATTTTTAACCATTAATTTTATCTATTAGATTAAATCGTTGAAGTTCGCAGTCCTGTTGTGTATGCTCTTGTATGTATTTGTATACAAACATTATATGCGTTAATAGCCTATAGGCTTTTAATGATATTAATATATAATATATATATGTATACATAATAAAATAGATGTATGTAACTACATATACATATATATATTCGTCTATGAACTCATCATCCATCGTCTTAACAATAAATCCCTTCGCATGCATGTCGAATGAACGGCAACATAAAAGATATACGACCAGGCGTTCGAATGCATATATAGTAGTCACTGCAGTATCTGTTGTGCATAGTATACACACAAAAATACACACATAATCCTACAGAGTGAGACGGCGAGAAAGACAGGGAGCAGCACGCAGGACAAGAGACGTAGATACAGGCGGACATACAGCCAGACAGACAGATTCTGTGCATATAGATCGCCTGAAAACAGGTTGCGGTTAATGCCACAATAATTTCCAAAATCGACCGCGCATCAAAACACACAATCATCATCATCATCATCGTCGTCGTCGTCGTCATCATCATCGTCGTCGTCGTCGTTTGCGCCGAAGCGGGAGCTTTATTTGCCACAAACGTTGTTGCGTAGTTATTCAAATAGATGGCGCTAGTCGTCGTGTTTTGTAGCGCTATTTCGGCAAACAGATTCTGGTGCTCTTCGGTGTCGTTTCCTCCGGTGTAAAATAAGGACATAAACGGTGGAAGGAATCGCGGAGCACCGGTGTCACGAAATAGAGTAGGCTATCCCCCGTATTAATAGCTTTCTGGGGGGATACTCCGTTTCGTGTCACCGGCCTTCTCCGTTCGACCAGTAAGTAAGCAAGCGATCGGTGTAAATAGCAGAGTTCCAAGAAATTAATTCCTCGCTGGTATACAATGGAGTCGACTGATGAAACAGATGCGACGCATGTCATCGGTTGAGACTCGGAGTCTGAGACTTCACGTTTCGGACTTTTACGTCTCTGAACCTGTCTGCTTGTCTGTCTATCTCTGTCTCTCTGTCTGTCTGTCTCTGTGTCCGTCTGTCTGCCTGTGTCTGTCTCCATCCCTCCCTCTCTGTCTCTGTCTCTGTCTGTGTCTGTGTCTCCCTCCTTCTCTCCCACCCTCCCTCCCTCGTTCCCTCCCTCCCCTCTCTCTGCACCCTGCATCGATTTATATAGCTCGTGTGTCCAAGCGCACAATGTGTCGGTCCGTTCATCAGACATGATATTGATTCGTGCAAATAGATCTATAATTATAGACATCGAAATAGATTTTTTTCGTCGGTCATTGCGTACAATGCCATTGACTGTTTGATGCTATGATTGATTGATTGATTTGCTGATTGTTTCATTCACTCATTCATTCACTCATTCATTCATCAATGCATTCATTCATCCATTCGTTCGTTCGTCGTTCGTTCGTTCGTTCTTTATTCATAGCCTTCTCTGTTTCTTTCGTCCGCTCTTTAGCGATTGATTAATTCAACCATAGCCTAATTATATCCAAGAGACCGTAAATCCATCCCACCCATCCATCCATCTACCCATTCACCCATTCACCCATCTACCCATCCATCCATCCCACCCATCAATCCATCTACCCATCCATCCATCTACCCATTCATCCATCCCACCCATTCATCCATCTACCCATTCATCCATCCCACCCATCCATCTACCCATTCATCCCACCCATTCATCCATCTACCCATCCATCCATCTACCCATTCATCCGTTAAACCATTCTCAATCCACACACGCCAATTCATCCATCCATCTCACCATCCACACGCGCACCCATCCACCCATCTACCCATCCACCCATCCACCCATCCATTGAATCCATTCTTCCATCCATCCAGTCTGCTTCATTCCACGTGACCAAATCCTGCCTCCCATCAGTTTGCACTCTCCATTTACCATCCATCAATCGCAGTCTCTACCTCCTTCTTCCTCTCCTTTTCTTCCCCATCCTCCTCTTCCCTCTCCGTCTCTTCCCCCATCCTCCTCTTCCCTCTCCGTCTCTTCCCCAACTTCCTCCTCCTCCGCTTTCCTCTCCTCCTCTCTTCGAGTCCGGCGATTATTTCCCGCCTCCATCACTCCGTTTAAATCCACGTCAGCACAACTTTAATCCAGTCCTAAGTCCACTTCTTCATCCATCTCCGCCTCCGTCGCTCCACCCATCCATCACCACCTCCAACTGTTTCTCCATCCATCAGTCAATTAGCTCTCCCTCCCTCCCTGTATACGGCACTTGCGTCAGCAGCAACGGCGATACCACCACCGGACCACCACCGGACCACCACCGGACCACCACCGGGTGTGTGGCATGCACACCGTTGCCGAAAGTCTTCACCAGGCGTGTTTTCGTTAATTTTTACGGGAGAATATTGTACACGCATGACATATTTGTTATGCGTATTTTGTATAATAATTATTATGTCTGAGTAAAGGTCAACTCATGTGCAATTTGCTGCAGTAATGTTTGCTCTGAGTGCTTTGTTCCGAACGTTGTGGAATATTGAGGCATGCCTTTAACTTGCGGTACTTAGATTTGCACACTCTGGCAGTGATGGGGTTTGCACGGAGCAGAGTTTTTTGTCGACCTATTGGAACAACTTCCACGGTGGACGATTGGTGTAGACTGTAAAAGCTTGGCTGTGTGAAGTCCAATTTTCTGGAATTGGCTTCCTGACACTCTGCAGCACGAGTTGTCTCGTTTTTCGTTATCTCTATTACGCCAACGCTCAAAAACCAAAGAAATAGCATGTGCACATTGTGCAGTACTGTGCACATCGCGAATTTAATATAAGGATTTGCAGAAATTGCTGAATATATTGACGAACACTGGAGCTGGTCAAGGAATGTTCAATTCTTGAAATTTTATTTCATTCTTTGAACTCAATTTTGCTATTTCAATTACGTAAATATGCGAATATCAAAATTGGGGATTAATTGTACAAACTTCATTGTCAAACACGAGGTGTTAGAACAAGAACGGTTACATGTTATACCTTAGCCTACTCATATTTTGTCCGTAATTTAAGGGGGGAATGGGGCAAGCAAGCGTCTCAAATAGCCTCTGCTACCCAAATGTCCAACCGCGCCACCTTCGCGTGGTCCCCCCTGTTTTAACAAAGGGCGTGGTGGGCGACCGAGCAATCGCCGGTATATGCGATGCCCACATGGGCGAAGAAACCGAAGGACGGACGATAGAAGATATCGACGCTGGGAGATGGTGTCTCCTTAAAAACACCGGGAGAAAGGCAACGGGAAACCATCTCCCTAAAATTCCCAAGTTAAATGAATGACGAATCCACATATAGAAGCCAACAGCGTGAACGATTCAAACCGGTTACCGGGGAGAGTCGCGCTCGGCAGGGGAGGGGCCAAGGCCTCCTTGGTCGTAAGCAAGCGAAAACCTGGCAAAAAGGAGGAAAAACAAAAACAATCGACAAAAGGAGAGAACAAATGTAGGGAAAAGGCACATGTAAGAATTGGAACATGGAATATTAGAACGATGAGGAAAACTGGTAAACTGGCAAATGTTATTGCAGAAATGAGGAGGGCGAAGCTGGATGTGTTAGGACTGGCGGAGACGAGATGGAAGGAGGATGGAGACTTCGCTAGTGATGGAATTAGAATCATACACACGGCAGGAACAGCGGGACAAAGCGGTGTGGCCATAATGTTAGAAAAAGAGGTAGCAAAAGCGGTGACAAGAGTAGAGAGGCATGGAAGTAGGATAATAGAGGTGACAATAAAGGCCGAACCAATGGATATGGTGATAATTCAGGTGTACATGCCGACAGCAAGCCATCCAGAAGAGGAAATAGATGAAATGTACGAAAAACTGGAGGAGATACTGGAAAGGATCAAGGGAACAGAATACACAGTAATAATGGGAGATTGGAATGCGGTTGTTGGGGAGGGAGAAGAAGGGATATGCATCGGAAAATATGGACTGGGGAAGAGGAACAACAGTGGAGAAAAACTGGCAGAATTCTGTGAAAGGAAAAAGATGATGATAACAAATACTTGGTTCCAGCATGAAAAAAGAAGAAGGTACACATGGAAGGCATCAGGAGACACAGCGAGATATCAACTTGACTACATATTGGTACAATCAAGATACAGAAACAGTGTAAAGAACTCAAGATCAATGCCCGGAGCGGATGCAGATACGGACCACAATCTGGTCGTCATGAATATTCAAGCAAAACTCAAATTCATGAAAAGGAAAAAGAAAAACAGGAAAAGATGGAATAAAAAGAACTTGAAAGAAAAGAGAAAAGAACTAGGAGAGAGAATAGAAGAAAACCTAAAAGAGAATGAGGGATCATCAATAGAGGAAAGATGGAAAGGATTAAAAGAGGCCATCATAAAGAGTGCCAACGACATCATAGGAATAGAGGAGTCTGCACCAGCAAGGAAACCATGGATAACAGAAGAGATGATAATGGAAATGGAAGAACGAAGAAAATGGAAGCACCAAAGTACAGAAGAAGCAAAGAAAGAATATAGAAGACTAAACAACAAATTGAGGAGAACAACGGAGGAGGCTAAGGAAAAATGGTGGGAGGAACAATGCAAAGAGATAGAAGAACTACAACAAAAAGGAATGGATAGTATGGTATACAACAAAGTGAAGAATCTATCAAGGAAAAAGGGGATAGGAGGAGGAATAGAGATTAGAGATAAACAAGGCAAGATGCTAAGTGAAATTGGAGAAGTTAAAAATCGGTGGAAAGAATACATAGAGGAACTATATAAGGATGAAAACGCAAATGGAACAGAAGAAGAAGGGAGAATGGATATAGAAGAGCAGATAGGGGAAGCAAAGGAAGATATTGGCCCGGAACTGCTAGAAGAGGAAGTAAGAACAGCGATAAAAGAACTGAAAAATGACAAAACAGAAGGGTATGATGATATACCAGCTGAGATGTTGAAGAGCCTGGATGAGAAAGCAATGAAGGAAATAATCAAAATATGCCAGGAGATATACACATCAGGAATTTGGCCGGAAGACTACCTACATTCCATCATGGTACCAATCAAAAAGAAGCCAAACGCAACTATAGATGTGAGGACCACCGCACTATCAGTCTCATTACACATGCGTCAAAGATTTTGATCAGAATCCTAACAAAAAGGTTACAAGCAAAAACAGATGCAATACATGAGATAGGAGATGATCAGTTCGGGTTTAGGAAAGGCATGGGAACTAGAGATGCAATTGGGTCACTGAGAGTAATAACAGAAAGAAGTTGCGAAATAGGAAAGGATGTATACATATGTTTTGTAGACTATGAAAAGGCGTTCGACAGAGTGGACTGGAAGAGACTGATGAAGGCATTGAGAAGAGTTGGCGTGGACTGGAGAGATAGAAGACTGATAGGCAATCTGTATATGGGACAAAAAGTACAGATAAGGATAGAGGGTGAATATTCTGAACAAGGAAAGGTAGGAAGGGGGGTAAGACAGGGATGCCCACTTTCACCGCTACTGTTCAACATATATATAGAGGAGATAATCAAGGAGGCATTGGAAGAACTGGAGGAAGGGATAAAAGTGGGAGGAATGTGGATCAGGGCATTAAGATTCGCAGACGATCAAGCAATGATGGCAGAAAGTCAGGAAGGGTTACAAACAATGATGGACCGGCTGAATACAACATCAAAAGAATACGGAATGAAAATCAACATAAAGAAAACAAAGGTTATGAGAATAAGCAAAGGAGAGCAGAAGGCAGTTAAAATATTCATAGATGAAGAAGAATTAGAACAAGTCAAGGAATTTGCGTATCTCGGCAGTACGATTACGGAAGATGCTAGATGCCACAGAGAAATACAACGAAGGATTGTACTAGGAAAAGATGCATTTGAAAAGAGGAAAGAGCTACTGAGAAGAGGAATCAATAAGGAGCTGAAAAAGAAAATGATAAAAACCTTAGTATGGAGTGTGATGTTATATGGATCAGAGACATGGACTATGCGAATGGAAGACATCAAGAGAATTGAAGCATTTGAAATGTGGTTATGGAGAAGGATAGAAAGAATCAGCTGGAGGGATCATATCAGCAATGAGGAGGTATTGAGAAGAGTCGGAGAAAAGAGAGCGATGATACACACAATTAGAGAAAGACAAAGAAGATGGATCGGGCACACACTCAGAGGAGACTCGATGCTGCGAACAATCATAGAGGGGAAAATGGATGGAAAAAGAACGAGAGGCAGACCAAGACAAAAACTGTTAGACTGGATGATGAAAGATGGCTACCAGAAGCTGAAAATGAAAGCGCAGAACAGAGAAGATTGGAGACGTCAAACATTCGAACCTGCCTAAGGGCAGAGCACGAAAAGAAGAAGAATTTGCATTAGGTCACCATGTACAAATTGTACATGTACCAGCCCCCGTTGTTTACATATCTGGGATATATGTGCGCAATGGCGTTGCCACGTTGTGGTTTGGGTTGGTTTCTCACTCTGAAAAAAATGACCCACACAATTTGTTCAAATCTGTTAAATTTAAATGGGGAGGGGGCTGCTTGGCGGTCGAGCAAAGTTTGTTAACAATTGCAAATTATGACATAATAGACTTCCAGTCATTTCAATTTTTCATTACCACAGCACAATCTAAGGGCTGGACTCGCCACTGTATGTGTTGTTGTATGTGTGCTCATGTGCATGGTTCTTAGTATATAATTGTGTGTGGCTGTGTGTGTGTGTTTGTGTGTGTGTTTGTGTGTGTGTGTGTGTGTGTGTGTGTGTGTGTGTGTGTGTGTGTGTGTGTGTGTGTGTGTGTGTGTGTGGCTGGGTGTGTGTGTATGTGTGTTCATGTGTTCGTCGGTTGGGCGTAGGGAGAGGCAGTTGGCGAAATCATTTCCGTTTCAAATTAGGATACGAATTTTATTAGAGGCTCTTCAGAAGTCGTCAGTAGTCTTCGGTCGTCGTCGGTCTTCGGTCGTTAGTCTTCGGTCGTCGGTCGGTAGGTGGCCGCGGAGGAGTAGTCGCTTCAGTGAGATCAGTGACCATCGGAATAATAAGCCGCCGTGCAACTCACTTCTAATGAATGGCCGCATTCTTACAAGTGCCGCCATGGCCGCCATGGCCGCCGCTCTACAGTTGTCACGTGACACCGGTCGGAGCAGACGAACGAGGTGGATGCACGCATGTCCTGTTGGCTCTGGCTGTCTGTCTGTGTGTGTATGTCTGTCTTTGTGTGTATGTCTGTCTTTGTGTCTTTGTGTTCCTTCGTGTATTTATCTAATCTGTCGTCTGGTGCATTGCTTTCTTTGTGGGTATCTTTTTCATCTGTGCCACTCTCTGTTTGTCTCTGTTTCTCTCGCTCTGCCTCTGTCTCTCTTTCGCTCTGTCTCTCTCTGTGTCTCTCTGTCTCTCTGTCTGTCTGTCTCTGTCTGTTTGTCTGTTTCTGTATCTGTCTCTGTCTTTGTCTGTCTGTCTGTCTGTTCTCTCTCTCTCTCTCTCTCTCTCTCTCTCTCTCTCTCTCTCTCTCTCTCTCTCTCTCTCTCTCTCTCTCTCTTGCCATTTGTCTCCTTCACAAGGACCAGTCTCCTGGCCATCTTTCTCATTGTCTCACCTACTCTGACTTCCTGTCTCACTACGTGTCTGTCGATCTATCTCTTTCTGTTCTACTGTCTGACTTCATCTCTGTGTCTCTCCGTCACTCTGCCTCTTGCTACGTCTTGCTTGTTGTCTGCTCATCTACACTCTACAGCATGCTTCATATCCATCATCCTATCTCTTTCCGTCTCGCTCCATTTTCTTTCTTGCTTTTTTCTGACTTCGTCTGCCCAGAGTGAGAATTGCCGGGGGGTTGGAGGGTTTCAACCCCCCAGTCTTTCTTAGAGCTCCATAGTAAAGTATGTTTTTCACACCCAAATTCCAAGTGGATAATGGTCCAACCCCCCAGTTATTTTTCCACAATTCTCACACTGCGTCTGCCTGTCTGTTAGTGTAGTTGTCTGAATATCAGCCTGCATATATCTTGCGTCTGTGTGTCTGTCCGCAGCGCGTTTCTGACAGTGCGTGTCTGTCTATATGTCCGTCCTTGTGTCTGTAAATCTATCAGTATCTGTCTGTCCATCTATCTCTATACCTCTCCTTTTTCTTCCTTTGTTTTCTCCGCCTGTCTATTCCCCTGTCTATTTTCGGCGTTATGACCTTCCCGCCCCACTCCGCCCCACCCCACCCCGCCACTGCAGCCTCGTTTGCATCTTCACATCTCTGTCGATCGTAGTCTCAGCCTTAATTGACGTCTGATCCAGATCGCAGCAGCAGCAGCAGCATCAGCAGCAGCAACAGCAGCAGCAGCAGCAGCAGCATCAACAGCAGCAGCAGCAGCAATTACCACGTGACGCCGTTGGCACGAGATCTCGTTCGTCCTTCTCGTCGCTAAAAGCAAATCGGACGTTAATAAGTTAGGATGGTCGTCGACGCTGTAAATCCATACCCATCATGGGCGGAGACTTTGGGGGAGCAGGGACGGCCCCTCAAATACTCATCACAATCCCCTCTTCAACGGACTTTCAGTTTTCTTTTGGGCTCCGTGCTCAGCGTTGTATTGGAAGAGAGAATGGATGCTGCTGCTTCTAGCATGTAAAGAACATCGGCTTGAATTTAATATGACAATCAACACAATACAATAGGCCTACTATACAATTGCGTTTGAGATTATTGACCTTCGTAAGTTCAGAATGTGCGTAAAAGACTATAGGTCACAGGTCAGGACTTCAATGAAGCGATGCAATTGTACTGAAGGCATGGGCGTATGGGGGATGCGGGGAGGCACGGGTTCAACCCCCCCCCCCCCCAAGACAATTTGCGAGGTTTAACTTCTCTGTTTATTTTAAGACCATGTCTATTCGAAAAAACCGAAGTGGAAAACCGTCGAAGCTTTTCCTTGCTACGCCCCTGACTGGAGGACTTGCTCCAAGTCCCTCACACGCTACGGTATGGGACCGTCCATAAATGACGTCACGCACCTAAGGGGAGCGGTCAAATATTTGTGACGATTTGTGACGGTTCCTTACTAGATATTACATACGACTTTATGCTGACACGTGGCGAAGGGACGGGGTGAAAATCGTCCTAAATTGTGTGGCGCCATTTATGGACGGCCGCTAACCTGCTCTAACAAAACCGTCTCTGTGACTCTGTTCGCTGATAATATAGTAAACTACCTATATATATAAAGCGTCGTTGCGAAACCTAAGCCGAAGCTATAATTATAATTATGGGAGTTCAACACACCAAATAATAATTATATAGGCCTAAAAATATAAGTCTTAAGCTGTGATTTAAGCTGAGACGTTTCATCTCCAGATATGACGAGTTCTTCACATGAGCTGGAATTAGACTGTTCCATGCATGCAGTGGGTCGATAATTTTTTATAATTATGACGAGAGGATTAATTACGTGAATCAATTGGTGAAGAAGACGTAGGCTACAAGGTTTAACCTGGAACATCTAAAGGCTTCCTCATCCAAGCTACATCTCTTAGCGCACAATCTGTGTCATTAGAAGCACCGCTACAACCTGGAAGACTCGATAGCTTTCTCCTCCAAGCTGCAGTCTCTTAGCGTTGAGCATGGAGTCCATTGAGACGCTGTCGTCCGTATACCATTCCACAAGTCTACAACTGTCGAAATGAAATATGTCCGCCCTAATATATGTTCCTTTCGGTGTCTTAAATAATTTATGTCTATGGACTCCAGTCTACTTCCTTGGTCCTATATATATATGTATATATATATATATATATATATATATATATATATATATATATATTGAAGGAACCTCTTCCACTGCACTGTCTTCGTTCCATTGAACAATTCTCTAAGTTTCAATAATTTAGTCCTCTTGTCTTATATGTATAGATATAATTATATATGATATAAGTTGTCCAAGTATATACATGTAAAATATTATATATATTATGTATATATTATATATACTATATATATAATGAACGACACACTGATCGGTGCATGCATATTATCTTCACAGATCACTATGACACCTCCTCTGTTCTTACTTCTCTCCGCTGTTGTCATTCCACACATTTTCAGCCTTTCTTCGCTCTTCAAATCCATGCATGCATCCCTTCATTAGAATTAATGTTATCCAGCGCTTGTCTGTCGAGTGGCAATTTTGATGTTTGGAGTTAACGATTACGAATGCGAAATAATTTGTGCAGTCCTTCTTGACGCTTTATCTAAGTTGCTGTGTGAGTTCGATATAATAGGCATGCAGAAGGTAGTGTGCATGTACATCGTACAGTTGTACAATATTATTGTAGAATTGTACATCGTCATATGACGAAAGTCAATTGTTGAGAGTTCAGAGCGGAATATTGAAGGTTTTATAATAATATTACAAGACGACAACTTGCAAACAGTTCACATAATAAGTGCAATATAAGTACGATTTGAGAATGACTATAATAGACCAAGTGAGCATTTAGCTAGAGATTCGGAAGGACTATTTCAAAACTTTCAACATACTTACATACATACATACATACATACATACATACATACATACATACATACATACATACATACATACATACATACATACATACATACATACATACATACATACATACATACATACATACATACATACATACATACATACATACATACATACATACATACATACATACATACATACATACATACATACATACATACATACATACATACATACATACATACATACATCATGTATGTATGCATGTATGATACATGCATACATGCATACATACTTACATACATAAATACATACATACATACATACATACATACATACATACATACATACATACATACATACATACATACATGCATACATACATACATACATACTTACATACATACATACATACATACATACATACATGCATGCATACATACATACATACATACATACATACATACATACATACATACATACATACATACATACATACATACATACATACATACATACATACATACATACATACATACATACATACATACATACATACATACATACATACATACATACATACATACATACATACATACATACATACATACATACATACATACATACATACATACATACATACATACATACATACATGCATACATACACTGTACATTGTCTGGCTCCCGTTCTGTCATTGATCGCTGTCACTGTCAACCTTCGCTTCCAGTATCACATTATCTAGAGTGGAATTTTAACGACAACTGACTTTACTGTCTAGAAATCCGATAGAAACAGACTTATTCTGAAATAGACGAAAACCAATGTAAAACATTGATGGCTTTGTCTTCTTTAATGGCGACGATCATAGAGTCATGATGTTTATGTAGATCTATGGTCTGTGTTATTTATGAATGCATCAGTTTTTCTCAAGTGCGCATTTTATTACCCCTCATAACTGTCAGTTATTTCTGTATTTATCATTTACACGCCAGTGTGGCGCCATACGCCATAACAGTTGAAGTGCTATCTAGACAATAATGCCTAAAAACGATTTGATTATGCTACCTCCCGTTATGTATTATAGGCTATGCTTCTCTATGTTGTGGCTCTGACCACATTTTGCGTGCATACTTGCACGTGTAGTTTGGTGCGTGTATAAATATATAATAATTATAAATACATATATACACGTGTATAAATATATAATATAAATACATAATTTATACACACATCTATAAATACGTAAGCATAAGTTAAGATCATCGTCGAGGGGTCTGCTACAGGTCCCACGGTCAACCACGAGGTTTGGGGAAAGCTCGTTCTCTGTGTCGGGACCAACTGCATGGAACAGTCTTCCTGACTATGTGCGGAAAGCACCTTCTCTGGAGGCGTTCAAATCCAGACTCAAGACTTATCTATTTAAACAGTCGTATAATTGCTAGTAACTTTTGAACTCTTGTACAGCGCCCTTTCCTTCGGCCTCGGCGAGCTACGGCGCTATATAAATCGTCTTATTATTATTATTATTATTATTATTATATACAAATTAAACACACATCTATAAATACGTAAGCATATACAAATTAACGTATGTATACACGCGTGCATACATGTTGTTTACATCAAGGAAAGAGTTTCTTCTGTGGACGTGATTGTCTTCTGTCTGTCGTGTTTTCGCAGATGATGAATTTATCGGCCACAGCAATTACGATGTTTTACGCCCGGAGGCCAGAAATTACCCTGTCGGCAAATTACAAGTGCCGCCATTACGCGACAGATTGGAAAACCGATTCAGCAGCAGTAGCAGCGGATGGAAGGAGGAGTAGGTAAAGGAGGAAGAGGAGCACTGGGAAGGGTTCGTTTAGTGGACACAGATGAGAAGGAGTGTGAGAAGGAGCAGGCGACAGAGAATGAGGAGAAGATGGAGAATGTGTCGAGGCAACTGACGGAGAGGATTGCCAGGAAATTGTCGGTGGATTGCCATTTATAGCGCTGGCAACATCAGAAGGCGATTCAACCGTTAATGTTGTTTCTTCACCTTCGTCTTCGTTTTCGTCTTCACACCAATTTCTTCGTTACCTTTCCCTCTCGTCTTCTTCTTCATCATATCTTCATCGTCTTCATCATCTTCTTCATCGTTACCTGTTTCGTAACTTTGTTCTTCGTATTTCTTTGTTTTTCTTTCCTTCATCCTTGTCATCATCATCATTTCACAATCCACTCGCCATCATTTTCATCATCATCTTCTTTGTTCCGTTCTTCGTCCTTTTCTTCACTGCCATCTTCATAATTTATTTTTCGTTGTTCTTCGTCATTTCTGATGATGTCGACTTGGCATTCGACTTGCACCAGGATTTCTATCGACCTGCCATGGAACTCTATCGAGTTCGCATTCCATCGATTCAGTGCTGATTCAACCTGGAACGCTATCGTCTTTACGGAAAATTTGTTGGGGGGCTTCGCACCCACCGCGGCCTCATGGTGGTAGAGATTCGCCATCCCCTCCACCGGGTGTCCCATGGCCACATCGACACAGTAGTGAAGGTTTGGAGTGAAAAGCTGAAAAACTCTGGAAAAGCATCCCGTGAAATAGCGAAAAGTAGGGTTTTCGCCCCATCCTGCATGGCTGGTTCCCATGGTGTTAGTAATTCGCCAACCTCTCCCCCGGGTGTCTCATGCCCACACCGACAGAGGTGTGAAGGTTTGGAAGTTTGGAGTGAAAAGTTCAAAAACTGTGGAAATGCATCCCGGTTAAACAGACAGAGACACAGAATCTTCTCTTTATTTATATAGATATTCTTTCTCTCTCTCTCTCTTTCTCTCTCTCGCTGTCTGTCTCTGCCTCTGTCTCTGTCTCTGCCTCTGTCTCTGTCTATGTCTCTTTGCCTCCCTGTTCACCTCTGCTCTTTTCCATTGCCTAAAATCCTCCTAAAAATATGTCAACCGCATTCTTCTTCAGACTGTCAAACTTGACTTGAACTGACAAATACAGTTTCAGTGACAGAGCGAAATCTTGCTTGTACTTGACTTGAATAAATCTATATCCAGCAATCCTACACAGTACTTCAGTCACAATGTCAACTGCATGCATCTTGTGTCAGAAATCATTTCCGGTCCAGCTCATTTCCCCATTTTTCACGTCTCCAAGACTCTCGCGTGCATTCCTTTGCTCCTCTTCCACGCAAGTCCTTAAAGAAATATTGCAGCATGCGTTGTTAATCGTCCCATCTTCACATCTTCGATTAAGATGCTAATAACGCTCTCCTTATTCACAGAAAAATATAGTTCTTCGACAACTGGTGAGTTTAACTTGCTGACGTCACTATTGATCTTTTGATTGCTGCTCTCGCCTGTGACGTCGAATATTGTGTGACGCTGCTGTCGGAGTATTTGTCATTCAACTGATGACGTCATTGATTTTACAGTCGAAGGATACGAACAAGGATCAAGCAGAACTGTTCGATGCGTTTACTCCATTGAGGTGTAGGCCTATTCTATATATAATACTAGCTGGGGTACCCGGCGTTGCCCGGGAAATTTAGGAATTCCATCCGCTACGGCCACAACCCCACACTACCTCACTCCGACCCCTACCGGTACGCGACCCGATAAATTTGGGTTTGACGAAAATGTTCACATCCACCCCACCCCTCCACCCCAACCTCTCTCTAGCGTGTATATTATATATATCATGCATCTCAATGGTTTACTCGATACGATGAGGAACGTATCAGCAGTTCGGCTTTGCATGTGTAATAAGATGGCGTCACTCTTCAAACTGCACTTCGAACCTGAAGAGGTATACACTGCATGGCGTAAATGCAGAACATGGGACCGCTTTAGCGGTTAGGGTCAGGCTAAGCGTCGTGGGAGTCGGTTAAGATCAGGTTAAGCGTCGTGAGTGTCGGTTAGGGTTAGTGTTAGGGTTAGTGTCGTCATTAGATACTATATACTAATACTATACTAAAATCGCTAAAAACTAGCGGTCCCGTGTTCTGCAATTACGCCCACTGCATTTCAGATACTTGTTCTTCTGTAACTATACAAGCGCCTCTAAAGAGCTTCTCCACTGCCCGTTGGCCTATTATCATTATAAGCCTACTCTAGTAGCCTTGGTCCCAATCTAGTAGCCTTGGTCCCAATCTAGTAGCCTTGGTCCCAATCTAGTAGCCTTGGTCCCAATCTAGTAGCCTTGGTCCCAATCTAGTAGCCTTGGTCCCAATCTAGTAGCCTTGGTCCCAATCTAGTAGCCTTGGTCCTAATCTAGTAGCATTGGTCCCATTCTAGTAGCCTTGGTCCCAATCTAGTAGCCTTGGTCCAAATCTAGTAGCCTTGGTCCCAATCTAGTAGCCTTGGTCCCAAGCCTGTAGAAAGGATGGACGCTAATGACTGTCTTTGTTTTGACACAACGCTGTTGCACAGTCATTGTAGCTAACCAACAGTCATAATTGCGATAACGTCACAATCGACATATTAATTGTCTTTCAAAAAGATGACGTCTTTCGGATTCTGCAGATTAATTCAAACTCCGCTTTGACGTTAACGTGGCATATGCTGTCGCATTGGATCGTTGTTAAACATCTGTGATGTGTATCTTGCAGTGGATTTTTTATATTTTGATTTTTGGTTGGGTGAACCGGTCAAAGGTAAGGACAAAGAAGCAAATACGAATGTTTTGCTGTGGTGACCTTACAGTAGGATCTAATAATATTATTGAACAGTAATTATATTGTTATTGATTTTTGTGAAATTCTCGTGAGCAGAGTCAGATGTGCGAGGTCAGATACAAATGCCTGGCGCTCCATCAATTGCACCATCAACGGTTCACTGATCGACTGATGTCAGTGATGCCACCGATGGCTTCATCGCAGAAGCCAAGGAATGGTAAACACGGTGCAAAAAATCAGTCGTAAATTTCACCAGCACTCTACTAAAACCATAACCGTCGTACTATTATTTATAGATTGATTAGCATGACTATAGTATCGGGGACCTAAAATGTCGGTTAGGGTCATGTTAGTCGTCATGAGTGTCAATTATGGTCAGGTAAGGCGTCGTGACTCGTGAGGGTCGTTTAAGGTCGGGGTTAGGCGTCGCAAGGGTCGGTTTAGGCCAGGAGAGGCGCTGTGAGTCTGTTAGGTTTGGAGTTGGGGGGTAAGTTTCGTCATAAGATACTGTCCAAAGACACTGTATATGTGCTTCGGCCCCCAATACTATAGTTTTGCCTCATTACTTATAGATTAATTTATTAAGCGTCACAATATATATAGTGACTGAAAGTGTTGATCGATGGCGCTAATGAGCAGCTGATGAGATGATCGTTTTGCTCAAGATGATCTCGTCTCAGCTACATGTGTATGATGGTTCGAATCCAGACACGCTGCGTCGCATTGCAAGCGCTATATAACCTGCAACATCTACAACTATGTTTACACTGAAGCCTTTGCCAGTGAATTCCGAAACGCTGTGGTATAAGTTTGGATATAATTTTATGTGACGACATGATTTTCGATAATTATGTAAGTAAGTAAGTAAGTAAGTGAGTATAGCCATTATTACGTCTTTAGCAGACGAACGACGGGATATCGAAGAATAATGTAATGTAAGACACAGAAGTAAATTAACGCATGGATTAAATTATGGTTAATATAATCATAGTCGTGAGATAATTCTTTCTTGTGAGAAGGTCGGAACGTGAAGTAGCGTGTGGAACAATGCTTTAGAATGAGACGAAGCTGACGAACCATGCATGCTCCCGCGTCTAAGCGCCACCTTCTTCCCATCCCGTGTGACATTCCCGTCGTATGGTCACGTGGGTAGGTAGGCGCATACCCCTTGCGTTCTTCCCCCCCCCCCGACCTAAATTATTTCCTATTTCCGCGAAAATTACGGCGGCGCATAGCATCCGTTACCGTGTAACCATCCAATTCAGGGTCGAGCACGATGTCGCAGAACAGCAGACCATGCAGAGAGAGAGAGAGAGAGAGAGAGAGAGAGAGAGAGAGAGAGAGAGACAGACAGACAGACAGACAGACAGACAGACAGAGACAGAGACAGACAGAGACAGAGACAGAGACAGAGAGAAAGAGAGAGAGACAGACAGACAGACAGACAGACAGACAGACAGAGACAGAGACAGACAGAGACAGAGACAGAGACAGAGAGAAAGAGAGAGAGACAGACAGACAGACAGACAGAGAGAGAGAGACCTTGTGATTGTCTCTGGTGATCCAACGGCATAAACAAAACCGACAGAAATCATTAGTTTGAGATTCGCTATCTAATGCGTGCGGTTTACCGATTAACTCCGCCGACGAAAGATTGCATGACGAGGCGCGAGATCCCTGTTGCATGAGAAGATGGCTACGAAGAAGTATACCCTTGATGCAGACGCGGGCAGTAAATTCGTGTAATAAAATGCGCATTACCGTACGTTACTGCTGACGTCGGATATATTGCAACAGCGAAGACAAATCTGCGGGATCACGCGTGGAAATTAACTACAATGTATACACTGGTCACCACGGCCTATAATCCCTGTATAAAATGTGGACAACCTAGAAAATACGGTTTAATGATATTGTCAAGGACTTTCCCGTTTATGCAGTGCATCACGATAGATGGGTGGATCCAGATTTGACGAGGGCTTACGGCAACAAAGACCGTTTCCCTGGAAAAAAGTTGTTTGGCATAATACAGCTTTTTTTTATTAGTCCTTCACTGGCAATTGCTTTTTTTAGCATTATCATATTCAACCGTGAGAATTATCTCATGTTGTCCCTAGTTGAATGTGTACGGTACCCAAAAACTTCTTATATTCTCGGAATAAATTAACAATTATTAGCCTAACAATACTCCACATCTGCATGAGTTAGCAGTAACAAATTATTACACACGATTTGGGAGGCGCCAAGTTAGACGTGGACTCTCTTGAAATGGACACACTTCAATGAAAGATGCATCTTTTCGAAATTTTGGCTTGCATTGGATATTGCGCATTAAAGTCGATCCTGCATTGTTGAGCTAACCAACTCTATGGCAATCCTCTCTTGAAATATGACGGTGACATCACGGAAACGAATTAATTGCACTTGATTTCATTGTCAATCCCAACTACCTTTGACCCACGATGTGATTCGTATTCAATTGTTCTGATAAACTTAAGCTGCACGTATTGTTCTGCTTAGGTTGGTCCGTCACAAAAAGTCGTCGGACTTTCATGGCTTGAAAAGAGTGACGTCAATCTTCGTTACACTCTCGAATGACGTCAGATCTTGATCCGCTGGGCGCGTTTATCCTCACCCTTCTTGATCTGTTTTCCTCAGTTTCGACAAGATGTGTTTTCCATTGATTTACTTACTTGCATTTAAACTCAATTAGTGTTATGTAAATGTAGGCTGCATGTGAGTTTTTAAAGCTTACTGCATGGAATTTTTAAGATATAAAGGATATATATACACATATACAATGTACATGTATGTGTAAAGAGCATGGCGAAAGGTGATCTGTGTATCGATTGGGTATGTGGAGTAGTTGTCGATTGGATCCGATTGGATAGTCCGTCATATATCACCGTTAAGTTGTTGTCGACTGTGTGAGCTGCGCAAGCCGAATGTTTCCGAAATTAACGGTCCACCTGCTGTGCTCTGGTGGTTCGAAAGAATGATTTTGGTTTTGTTTTGAACATTTTGTTCAATTTGCACATTTGCTTCATTTTCACATTTGTTGCATTTTCATATTTGTCTCATTTTCTCACATGTTCCATCTTTACATTTGTTTTATTTTCACTTTTGTTCCATATTCACGTTTATCCTATTTTCACGTTGATTTGATTTTGTTCCATTTGCACATTTGTTCCATTTACAATCTTTTACTGTTTGCATATTTGCCACATTTTCATAGTTATTTGTTTCGTCTTGAATTTCATAGCGATGACTATAGCAAGGCGAAAACTAAAGCTGATCGATCAGTTGAAAAGTGACGCTGCGTTCGGTTCTTGAACATCTAGCTTTCCATTTGTCTGTGAAATTATCAAAATTGGGGTTTTTCAATAAATACGCTTGTACGTCAGTCGTTGTGGTCCGCAGTTTGACACGCAGACAAGCAAACTGAACCCAGCAATACCGACAGAACTGTGACGAGTGGCTGTCCATAAAAATATCAGGTCAGCTCCGTCTGGACACCATCCCTCTGGTCAGTTCGGTGTGCAAACGTCGGGCTCTGACTCGTTTATTGGTCGGCACAATTTATGGGTATTTTGAAATGATTTACCGCACGCAACCGTTTGACTTGCCCTTCTTTCCGTTACAAATATTGTGTGCTTTTGTCGATAATATATATATATATATATATATATATATACATAGGCTATATAATATATATATATATTGCTGTGTGTGTTGTGTTTGTATATGTTCATATATATATATATATATTATATATGTGTGTGTGCATGTGTTTGTATAGTTGCATGTAGGCTATGCATTGTATGTGTGTAACTGTGCATGTATTCATTCAATTTCATTGTATGCGTGCATGAGTGTAGGTATGTATACAGGCGTATGCAGTGACTGCCATGCGCATAAATTCAATAATAGTTGGGATTTCGATTTATCGTTGAGTACATGAACTTCAATGTTTCAGAATTCGTGGCATATTGGTCGTCCATAAAAGACGCACTGCATCCGGGATCCTAGAGGTCGAGTACACACCGTGCAGTCGTATGGTTTGGTGGTTTCATGCAAAACGATGAGGGTGGAGAGATGAGGAAATACCCTGATACGATGTGTTCAGTGGCGTAGACAAGGGGGTTTGGGGGTGAAAGCCCCCATTGGCTTAGAAAAAGTTTTTAAAGGGTTATTTATCCACTTAAATAAGAAAGACAAAACAATTGTTTGCAGTACCAATTGTTTTTCTTACTTTATTTCCTTTGTTACTTTATTCCCTTTTTAATTTACTGTAATACTGTTGGGTTGGTGTCAGGAAGGGCATTCGGCCAGGTCATAAAACCCCAACCCCCCATCATAAATTTCTGGCTACGCCACTGGATGTGTTGGTAGACTTGAATAGTAGAGTACATGTAGGAAAATTTTATATTCTACTCCGGTTGTTGAAACTTGGAAGTAAATGTAGGCCTACTCTGGATTTTATGTAGCGTCTATATAATTATTGTGGCCTCGATATGTTATGATGCTCATGTTGCAATACATTGACCGGGGAGCTCCTCCTCCTCCTCCTCCTCCTCCTCCTCCTCCTCCTCCTCCTCCTCCTCCTCCTCCACCACCATGGCTACCAGTGTGAGCAGAGGCCACGCTATTCAACGTTCTGGTGTTCATGCCGTAGCCATAGATTTGATCTGAAATAAAACATCTTTGAAGAGCGGTGCCCACGTTATTCTCTCTTAAAAAAGAAGTATGGGAAGCTGCCTTCGCTTCTGCCAATGTTAGTAACCTTCCTGTTATAGTAGGATCTCCACTATAATCTATTGGCATGGTTACGATTGTCTTCAATCAACAAAATGCGTGGGTACGACATAATAATATTATTATTGCAATTAATTAGACACCTTTAATTGGCTGATATACGAAACATAATTAATTTCTCGCTGCAGGGACTTCTATTGTATGAGTATAGATAAACGAACCGCGCTACTTGAAGATATGGTATTGAGAAGGTGCTATTTAAAGGTGTATAACTTAACCATAACATTTCTGAAGATGAGTTTTTTTGTTACAGAAGAATCTAATGACATGGTTACGATTGTCTTAAATCAACAAAAATACGTAGGTGCCATTGTCAATCAGACAAAAGAATCTCTTGGCATGGTTTATGTTCAAACACCAAAATACGTAGATGTTGATACGATAGTCTATTACACAGAAGAATCTATTGCAATGGGGGCCACGTTCCATGCAATTTTTAAATGGAGGCCATGGCCGGATTGGCCCCTGGATCCGCCTCTGCCCAGAGGGGCAGGTATGGCAGTGTGAGAATTGTGGAAAACTAACTCGTGGGTTGGACTATGATCCACTTGGAATTAGTATGTGAAAAACAGACTTTATTAAGAGGTTCTAAGAAAGACTGGGGGTTGAAACAGAAGCCGAAACAGAAACAGAATTCAAGCGAATTTCAAGGTTCTGGTGTTCATGACGTAGCCATAGATTTGATCTGAAATAAAACATCTGTGAAGAGCGGTTCCCACACCACACTCTCTTAAAAAAGAAGCATGGGAAGCTGCCTTCGCTTCTGCCATGTTAGTAACCTGGCTATTATAGTAGGATCGTCCACTATAATCTATTCTTAGCTATAATCTATTGGCCTGGTCACGATTGTCTTCAAACAACAAAATAAGTAGATGTTGATGCGATTGTCAATCAGACAGAAAAATCTATTGGCATGGTTACGGTTGTCTTCAATCAACAAAATACGAAGGTACGACATAATACAATTAATTGGACACCTTTAATTGGCTGATGTACGAAACAATAATTAATTTCTCACTAAACAGATTTCTATTGTATGAGTATATTTGGACGAACCACGCTACTTGAAGATATGGTATTGAGAAGGTGCCATTTAAAGGTGTATAACTTAACCATATTATTTTTGAAGATGAGTTTATTCAACTCTGCTACAAAAGAATCTATTGGCATGGTTACGATTGTCTTCAAACAACAAAATACGTAGATACCATTGTCAATCAGACAAAAGAATCTATTGGCATGGTTGCGATTGTCTTCAAGCAACAAAGTACGTAGACATGGACGAAGTTTGGTTTCAGTTCTTTGGGGGGAGGGGGATAAAAATAACGGGCTTTGTGGCGGAGACTTGGTTCAGAACGAGCGGCACCTACAATATTTTCATCGACCAAATTTCTGATGACTTTTTTAGTCCTTCGGTCGAAATTTCGGAAAAATATGCCATTATGCCATTTACCCAGCAAAACATCATGACTTTTTGTCCATGGGTGGGGGCGTAGCCCCATAGCCCCTGATATACTCAGTCCATGTACGTAAATGTGGATACGATTGTCAATCAGATAGAAGAATCTTTTGGCATGGTTACGATCGTCTTCAATCAACAAATTTCGTAGGTACGACATATTGCAATTAAGTAGACACCTTTAATTGACTGATGTACAAAACAATAATTAATTTTTCACTGCACCGATTTCTACTGTATGAGTATGACTAAACAAAGCACGCTACTTGAAGATATGGTATTGAGAAGGTGCCATTTGAAGGTGTATAACTTAACCATATAATTTCTGAAGATAAGTTTATTGGACTCTGTTACAAAAGAATCTATTGGCATGGTTACGATTGTCTTCAAACAACAAAATACGTAGTTATGATTGTCAATCGGAAAAAAGAATCTATTGGCATGGTTACGATTGTCTTCAAACAACAATATACGCAGATGTAGATACTATTGTCAATTAGACAGAAGAATCTATTGCAATGGCATGGTTACGATTGTCTTCAAACAACAATATACGCAGATGTAGATACTATTGTCAATTAGACAGAAGAATCTATTGCAATGGCATGGTTACGATTGTCTTCAAACAACAATATATACGTAGATACGATTGTCAATCAAACGGAAGAATTTGTTTATTTTGTGGTAAAGAGACTTAAGGCCTGGACGACCAAGCAAGAGAAGAGCAGCTGCCCAGCAAATCCCAGAAAGTCGACCGACTTATTAATTATTTGAAACACTAATGTTATTATGTTACTAATAATGCACATGCATGGTGAAAAAGAGAAATTAAATTACATTTAGAAAAAACCACAAAAAACACGCACCACCCATGTTCTAAATATCCTCCTTTACCTTTTCAAACTCTTTCTAACTATTTGGCCATGACCATTGTGCTCTGCCCCTCCTGCATATATATATATATATATATATATATATATATATATGTATGTATGTATGTGTGTGTGTGTGTGTGTGTGTGTGTGTGTGTGTGTGTGTGTGTGTGTGTGTGTGGGCGTCTATGGCTATCAGATGATGGGAGATGGATGTATATAAGATGTATATAAGATAAGATGTATATAAGATGTATATGATGTATATAAGATGTATATAAGATGTAAATAAGATGTATATACATGTAAGATGTATATAAGATGTATAAAAGATGTATATAAGATGTATATAAGATGTATATAAGATGTATATAAGATGTATATAAAACGTAAATAAGATGTATATAAGATGTATATAAGATGCATATAAGATGCATGAATATATATAAGATGTATATGAGATGTATCCTCCACCATAGCCGTCTGACTTACTGTCTGCCTGCCTGACTCTCAGGATCTTGAACCTCTGCCTATCGACTTTCTTTTGATTGATCGCCTGTGAATAAGCTGGTTCCCGCACCTGACCTTTGTGGGGGATGTTAATGTTCTGAGTTTATGATTACGATACGATTACCAAAAACTTGTGGCTGCTCATGAATATGCTGGTTGTATAACATTTGCTGTAGTCGATGTAAACTGGTGACACCTACCGAATGCATTTCGACATATTAGTACGTGGAAACAAACGGATGATCTGATGTTATAACATGATCTTCGCTAGGAATCGGGTAAGAAACGAATTGGTCCAGCGTCGTTCGAATGTTATTCTCGATCCGCTTTGACTAGAAAATAATATAACTATCTCCTGCGAAAACCCTAAATTTAGCGGTCAACGCCGGTCAACCCAGCCAGTGTGTGGCAGTGTGAGAACTGTGGAAAACTAACTGGGGGGGGGTTGAACTATGATCCACTTGAAATTAGGGTGTGAAAAACAGACTTTACTACGAGGCTCTAAGAAAGACTGGGGGTTGAAACCCCAACCGCCTGGCAATTCTCACCCTGAGGTGGAACGAAAAACTAAAATTTCCCGGGAAACTCCTGGTACCACATGTGGGCTGTCCACAGCTATAGTTAAGTGCAAAATATCCACAAAAATGGATTCAACGTTTGGAAAATCCTTCATACAGTTACACATCTAGTTATATATAAATCAAGAGAGCTGAAACTGTTTTTATCTTGAATGGCCGAGAAGTGTTCACGTAAGCACAGAATGGCTTCAATTCTATAATAATTATGTTATTGCATGGACCAACATCGCAGGGACGTCATTTGGGGGGGGCAGGGGGGGCATTTGCCCCCCCCTGAATTTCACCGATTGTCCTTACATGTGACATATTTTTGCAACACCACACGTTGTTCAAAATACCAAAATGCCTGTGTCTTCACGGCCTGTGTAATTTTGTATGTGAGGGCAGCTTCGATCTGCACACACACACACACACAGCATATAAGACCCCAGATATCGGCCTTTGTGTATTGTCTGCTAAGGGAATTAACTCTGACCGATACTCAAAAGCCGTGCAGCTCGTTCCCGCTAGAAAAAGGGAAGACCTTGTCCCAGGTCAGTAGGGTCACCAGATGTGTGTGTCCTGCATGTAAGCCACGCAGTTCAAACCGCCACCAGTTACATGAGGCAGCCAGGCAGGCAAGATTATCCCCTCCAGCCTTACAAGCATTAGGCCCACATGTACCCCATCCCGTCTGACCGAGAGCTGGAGCGGTTTCGCCTTTCCTCAGCCTACCAACACCAGGGTCCACCAAGATCTATCCACACGGTGACGTCAGAATCACCCCACCCCGAGTTAATGAGCCAGCTGCCTAAGCCAGCGGGCCAACCTGTGTATTGGAAGAACCTTGATAAAAGCGGACCAAAGGACATGAAAGTTCAGCCCAAAACCGATGATCTACCATAAAGGCTAAAGCACACGGTAGGCCTAATATTATGTGACATCTAATTGAACTGAAATTTACATAAACTGATTGGATTTATAGTGCAATGGTTGGACAGATTTGCTTCTTATACATGAAGTCTTGGATATTAATCATTTCTTTGAGTATTATCTTTTCCAGGTTGAGATAATCACCCATGATACTTTCAAATTACGTTTTCAGACAAATCCAAATATCTGATATCAGTGTGTTGGCTTGAACAACCCACGGACCAACAAGCCATTGACCACCACTTGAATAATCCCCATAGTTAATAATAATAATTAGTCCAATAATAATAATTATTGGAAGCCTAGTGCATGCAGCATGCAATATTGCTTTGTGAATTGTTATTAATGACAACTTAAAGCAGGGCTTAATCTGGATTTCTCCTTGGGAGGGGATGTGCCCTTGCCTGCAAGAAATTTGTTTGAATTTTCACAGTGCAATGGTACAATTATACTCTATTTTATGACAATGCCATATATTACCATAGAAAATAATATAATTATAATTATATAATATTAACTAATATCATGGTAGATAATAAGAGTCCATGCAATACAATTCTATGTAATACAATAATGTAAACAGGAACAAAGGCCATTGTCATTAACCTCATGCACTAGGCCTCCAATAATTAATATTATTGCATTTTGTCAAATATTTCTGTGGGGGAAAGTCATTTCTGTCACTTTAGTATAATTTAGTTGTACAAAAGTGTTTGTGCAAATATTAACATTAAATCATACGCTTTCAATATGATGGTATCATATATCATAATGAATAATGGCACTATTATAATCATATAATGGTAAATAATATCATGGTATATAATTAACAAGTGCAAAGCACTTAGTCTATTTAAAGTAGGCTTGTATTGGCATTTAAAATATATTCATCACTGAATAAAATATAGTAAGAAATAAATAAGAGCAAGAATAAAACATCTCATTTAACTGTAGTTTTGCAAATGTTGGTCCAATACAGAACTTAAGAAGATTGTGGAATTTTGACCCGCAAATTTTTTTTTGCCCCCCCTGAAAAAAACTGAAATGACGTCCCTGCAACATCGTCAGGATAGGCAGTTTCGTCGTCAATATAGCACCCTCAGTCGTCATAGGCGTAGGGGACATTTCGGAAGTGGGGGACAAATTTTTTTTGTTCCCCGAAAAATCTGATGACTTTTTTTAGTAATTTCCTGTAAATCTTCATAAAAGTTATCTTTTTACCCCTATGTGCCCGAAAAAATCCGCCTGCACCTGTTTGCCCGAAAAAGTTCCGATTTTTTCCCCGTCCGTGTCTCTTTTGCCCGAAAAACACATTTGCCCGAAATTTGGGGGGCATTTGTCCCCCCGGCCCCCGCCTCCTACGCCTATGACCATACAGCTACACGTCTATAGCTGATACATCTATTATAATTAGATAAGAAAGAGTATCAGAAGTGTCTCCATAATTATAGTAGACTATTGCTCGTTTGCTCTACCTATCAGTGTTTAATCTAGTCCCCGTCCTCTGGGGGGGGAATTCAGGTTTCTGGGGGGGAGACAATTGAGCGTCCGAAGGATGCTCGTGAGGCGCGTAGCGCCGAGACCGGGAGGGGGAGGGGTATGGGGAGGGGGATGTGCCCCACCCCATCAGAAACTTTTTGAATTTCCACATTGCAATGACAGCATTTTAAGGTGTCATCTTCACAAAATACCTGTACTTTTTCAGAGCCTCATCAGAAACTTTTTGAATTTCCACATTGCAATGACAGCATTTTAAGGTGTCATCTTCACAAAATACCTGTACTTTTTCAGAGCCTCATCAGAAACTTTTTGAATTTCCACATTGCAATGGCAGCATTTTAAGGTGTCGTCTTAACAAAATAGCTGTACATTTTCAGTGGCCCATTAGAAACTTTTTGAATTTCCACATTGAAATGGCAGCATTTTAAGGTGTCTTCTTACAAAATATATCTGTACTTTTTCAGTGACCCATTAGAAAATTTTTGAATTTCCACATTGCAATGGCTGCATTTTAAGGTGTCATCTTAACATGATAGTATCATATATTATAGTAGTAAATAATGTCATTATAATCATGTAATAATAAATAATATCACGATATATTATGACACTTCATGTAAAACAATGAGGAAAACAGTAACTAAAAACCAATATCATTTTGTCAAATTTTTCTGGGGGGGGAAATGTCAATCCTGGAGGGGGAACTTTCCCCCCAGAGACGTCTAGATTAAACACTGTCTACCTATAGCTTGACTGATAAATAATTGGATGGAGACATTATATTGAAAAGTTGACTGATTGATCTACATTGGCCTGTCGTTCTTTTTGCCTTCAAGTTTTCTTTCACCAAACTTGTCATAGGTTTCAGTGCTTGACATGGGTAGTGATGATCAAAGTTACATGTATCACTGTGACAGTCCAATGTCCTATCTATAGGCCTATCTCTTGAACGACGGTCGACGAACGACTTTGTTTACTTTTAAACCAGGGTAGTGCACTCGAATATCCATGCAGATTTCTTTGCTATGAAATAATAATATGACAGTTGAAGAGAGCCGTTGTATAACCGATAACTTCACCAACTTGTGACTGAAGTCTTTCTGCTCAGAAACGAATTACAATGTAGGACATCTTTTCATTTATGAAGGCTTTAATGAAGCACGATGTCTGACATTCGTTTAAGCATTGTGGTCATTGAATCTGTTCGTGCAGAGTCGAATGAAAGAACTGAATGTGTGGATGACGAGTTTGAAAGAAAGGGTCAATCCAGTCTCAGCGGGTCAATATATGACCCGTTTGAGGTGATCCTTTGACTTGCGCATCAATCACTGGAAAGTCATTGTGTGTGTGCGTTTGTGTGTGTGTGTGTGCGTTTGTGTGTGTGTGCGTTTGTGTGTGTGCGTTTGTGTGTGTGTGTGCGTTTGTGTGTGTGTGTTTGTGTGCGTGTTTGTGTGTATGTGTTTGTGTGTGTGTGTGTGTCCTGATTGGTGTTATTTTGTCTTGGTTTGTGCTCTGTCAATAAACGTCTACTACTGATACTGCCCATGCTATTGCTGCTATTGCTGCTACTGTTGCTACTGCTGCTTCTGCTGCTTCCGCTGCTACTGCTGCTACTGCTGCTGCTACTACTACTACTACTAATACTACTACTACTACTACTACATCTACTACTACTACTACTACTACTACTACTACTACTACTACTACTACTACTACTACTACTACTACTACTACTACTACTACTACTACTACTACTACTACTACTACTACTGCTACTACTGCTACTACTGCTACTACTGCTACTACTACTACTACTACTACTACTACTACTACTACTACTACTACTACCACTACCACCACTACCACCACTACTACCACTACTACCACTACTACCACTACTACCACTACTACCACTACTACTACTACTTCCACTGCTACCACTACTACCACTACTACCACTACTACTACTACTACTACTACTACTACTACTACTACTACTACTACTACCATACGACAACGACGACTACTACTACTACTAGTCTACTACTACTACGACTACTACTGCCTCCACCACCACCACCACCATGACCACCACCACCATTACCTTGACCACCACCGCCATGACACCACCACCACCATCGCCACTACCACTAGGCTACTACTGAAACACTATGTAGAACAATAATTGTGATTTGTTCTTTCATTTTGTGCATGTATTATTTCTAGTCTGCTACAAATTCGCATCCACCTTCACGGGATTCGTCGTCAGCGCTAAATATATATATATATATATAATATTTATATACATATATTATTGTTTGCCATGCACCATGCATGACGCCCGCACAAAGGCCCTCCTCGGAAGTTCACACATCTAATGTTTAACTGCTACTTTCTGGTTTCTGATCAATTTCTTTGCACCAAAGCACTAGTGAAACGATGTGAAACCGTGCAGTAATTTACTTGTAGAAACCTCTGTGAAATAAATGCGCTCAAGTTCTTCATTTTCTACTTTGCGTTTTTCAATCTCTTGCTAACAAATTAATAAACTGTGACCATTGCATTGTGCCACCTCCTTCAAAAACATCTGCGGCTGCCCATGTTTGACGCCCCTAGCGAATGAACGCCCTACAAAATGAAGAGGCGCTATAACAAGCGCTCATACACACATAGTACATTACATGCATACATACACACACACATACATACATACATACATACATACATACATACATACATACATACATACATACATACATACATACATACATACATACATACATACATACATACATACATACATACATACATACATACATACATACATACATACATACATACATACATACATACATACATACATACAATCATACAAACAATCATACATACATACATACAATCATACATACAATCATACATACATACATACATACATACATACATGCATGCATACATACATACATACATACATACATACATACATACATACATACATACATACATACATACATACATACATACATACATACATACATACATACATACATACACACATACATATATACATGCATGCATGCGTACATGCATGCATGCATGCATGCATGCATGCATGCATGCGTACATGGCCAGTTGTGTCTTAACTTTAGGTAATTTATGTGAAGAATGTATGTCATCCCTACATTGATATTATGTCAAACGACTTGCAAAGATGGGTCGAGATCTCTCCGTTACGGCGAAACCAGACACATCCAAAACGATCAATCTGTCCATGTTCCTCTCCTCCCTTGCAATGGGTTCGATGTTGGAAAATATTTGTATACAGACGTTGTCGCGAGATACTCTATCCCCCTCCCTAAATACATGTATATCCGGGATGAATTATTGCCGACAGGATGGAATATAGCGGGCAAAGAGTATCCGGGAGGGAAACCCATTCTACCCCACCAATAAAGTATAATGATCCGACCAGAACTGAAGAATTTTTAAGACTGAGCAACCTCTCCCGTCAATCCATCACGATAAATCAATCCAAATCGGATGTCATAGAACATCTTAAACTATTTTTAACTGCAAAAACTACTCTTACAGCCGCTGCACAAATTCATTTGGAAAGTTCTGCAGCTTGTGTCAGGGCTGTTTTAAAGGAATTTTTAGAACTGCACAACCCCTTCTTTTCTTTCCCATCCTCTGTGGTAAACTACTTCCAATCGGAGGACAATGACCTGTTTTGCTTGTTTTAACTGCACAGAAGTGCTTTACAAGTTACAACTGCACACATCCATTTAGAATTGCACATTTTGTGCACAACTGCACGTTAAAAAAGCCCTGGCTGTGTGTAGACTATAGAGTCGCACACTAAAAGCCTCGAGATAATGAATAACAAATTAGCACTGGTTGATAATATGTTGAAGTGAAGTGAGTTTATTTGTATGGAGACATCAATTTAAGTCCTCTTATATGTATATATATATATATATAGCCTAATACAGTAATATGGGCTTCTGTTGTGATTTCTGTCATTCTGGTTAAAATATCTTCAAAACACGCTAGAGTTGATGATTGGCAAATAAAAAATAAAAAATGGAGATCGAAAATTGTCGTAATAATGCCGTCATATAGCCTAACTAAGCAGATAAGTACGTAAATCAGTGAACTATTTAAGCTATTATGGATAGAGTCTAACAAATTTGAAGTAATTATATTATTATACGAGATGCTATTACTTTTTTGGACCACCCTGTATATATATATATAATTATATATCTGCAGCTCTTCCAATCCCAGGTTCTCTCTCCATGGACGATCCTGATCGAAGTCGCTATATACTGTATACGTTCATTTCCACACTCCAGCTCCACGTATCCGACACGGATGAGACTTAGACTTGCATATCCTTCATGATCCGACGGAAGAGATTGACGTGGAAACGGAGAGACGGAGTTCTTCCATGTGTAACGATGGAGCAAATCCTTCTTCCACTTGTTGGCTGGAAAGGAAAATGACGGTCCATCGTAGCGGAAGATTTCCGATTAATTCTGGCAAAGACGACAGAAATCTAAATACGCTTAATCTCATCCTCGTAGGATCAATGAATGGAATGCGGATCAGACCTCATGCAGAATCAATTCGCCATTAATCAATGCATTCGTGCGTGTATATATATATATATATATATATATATATATATATATATATATATATATACTAGCTGTACCCGGCCACGCGTTGCTGTGGCTGAAAAGACTGTCCAAACCTCCCTCCCTATTTTCCTTTCCCTGCCTCCCTCCCTCCCTTACCCTGCCTCCTTCCCTCCCTCCGTTCCTCTGTCCCTCCCTACCTCCATTTCCACTCCCTTCCTCCTCCATCCCTCCTCCCCTCCCTCCCGTTTCTTCCCCTCCCTCCCCTCCGTCCCTCCCCTCCTCCATCCCGTCCGCTCCCTTCCCTCCCCTTCCTCCCGCTCCCTCCCGCTCCGTTCCTACCACACGGCCGCATTCAATTGCAAATAAATATTGAATTCGCTGAAATCGAATGCAAATGTTGTGTTTTTTCGAGAAAGCATATAAAAACCTGTCCGCTCGAACGTTGTGTGAAAATTGTCAATCTAGCCTTTTCTAGCCTTTTTTCGACCGGATATGACCTTTTTCAAAATTCAGAGTGGCATCCCTGACCTTTTCAAAATTCAGAGTGGCATCCCTGTACGTTATAAATACACGGGCCAAAATGGCGGAGTATGCGTTAAATTCAAAATGTATAAACGTGTCAACTCGAGGAGAAAGTTGTGTTTTTTGGTGTAAAAGATTTGTTTCTTTCCAGGAAATTCTTTTACAAACACGATCGTATTCGAACGGAGCGTTTTGCGAAAAATTTCAAAAGAATCGGTCATTAAGTTTTCGAGAAATTCCATTAGGAACAAACGTTTTACATTTTTATTCATATAGATATATAATCTTTCTCTTGTATACATATATTATATCATATATAGCACACACATAGATCGGGATGCTCCATCTATAAAATTGCATAGATCTATATAAATTATATCAATTGTGTCGCTATGTAATCATACTATAGACCTATCAATCTATAATAATATAAAATGCATGTGCACATTGGTAAATATTATATAGAAATTTGTTCCCGCAGTGCGTTTGCAGGCGGTTCAATAAAGTATATACTTACTTACTTTACTTACTTACATGAACGAATGGACAAGATGCCAGTTTATTAGGCCCGGTTTCAAATCTACCGATGTTTGTAGGATATATATTTTATATATTCATTCATTTTATGGATTCATGTATAGCGCCCTTCAAATCTACTCAGAGGCGCTCCCAGATCAGCCACGGCGAAAGAAAAAAGACTGGAGAGATTTATAAAAAAAGTTTGACTGCATGGTCAGATGTAATAAATGCAGATGTGTGTGTGTGTGTGTGTGTGTGTGTGTGTGTGTGTGTGTGTGTGTGTGTGTGTGTGTGTGTGTGTGTGTGTGTGTGTGTGTGTGTGTGTGTGTGTGTGTGTGTGACGAGAGAGATATATTACTACCGGGCTGACGCGCGACTTATTGGGGGAGGGTTCACCAAGTCCTACCGTCTATCCCAAATTCCAAATATATGCACGAGGTCTTGCACTGGCTTCCTTTCCCGCAGCGCATATCATTTAAGATTGCATCTTTGGTGTGGCGATGATTATCAGGCTGGGCACCCTCTTATCTGTGTGAGCTTTGCCTCCCCGTTTCCACTTGCATAGGCCACTGCGCACTGCGCTCTGCTGTCCATGGTGACTTAATGGCAAATTCCTTTCACTCGCTCTGCAACAGGCTTTCGTTATCTGTGGTTGGTCCAACAACCTGGAATGGACTTCCCTTGACTATGCGACACCTCCCAAACTGCATGTTCTCAATTTCACAAACTGTTGAAGACTGTTTTTCGCTTGATCTCGACCGGGAGCGCCTCTGAGTAGGTATATCTTGAAGGGCGCTATATAAATTACGATTGATTGATTGATTGATTGATTGATTGATTGACTACATGTTATAACTTGTATTGATTAAAATAGCTTTCTACCTATTTCCAAAATTTAATTCCTATTTATCGATTCGATTTTGACCTACATGATAATTATAACCTATAGCGTGAAAACTGTAACAAAGTGATTACTGAATTATAAAATCTTTTGTTAGGTCTACTGTACATTATAATTCTTCGTACAAAAATGCAGTTTAAACTGCTTATTGTCATGAAAAATTAACTTTGGTGGCCATTTTGGATTTTTCCGCGAGCATTCAAAATAAAAAAAATGATCGCTTAACTATATCTACACTCTAGAGTTTTACATTATAGCATTGCTCACAAAGCTGCTTAAGCTTATACTCCGGAAATGTCCGCTTGACATCGCGAAATAAGCAAAAAAATCGACAATTAATCGTACAAGCCCAAATTAATCGATTAAAATTTTTAACGATTACTCGATTAGCTAATCGTTAAAATCAGCATCCCTAGTATATATATAATGCGCACAATACATACATATATACATAATTATATGGTCGTACAGGGTGGGCCAAAAATACGCCTAAGGTGTTTTGCCCATATCTTGGCCAGAAGTATACTATCGAAATGAAATTTTGCAGTCTTAAAGACAATTCATATTTACGCGTTGTGGCCAGATTTCATCAAAATATTTCAAACAGAACAAAAGTTATATCACTTTTAGTGAGACCACACCCACCGTTTTTTGACGATAAAAAGTGACGCAACCAAAAGTTGGTCTTTTTTATGGCCCACCCTGTATATAATAATGAATAATACATATATAATATATACATATCGCTATGTCATGCTTTATATATTATATAAATCTGAATGGCATGATAATATCTGCAGGACTTGGCAGGAGAATGGGTGCGGGCCTGTATAATATTAGACGACCGAGATAAGAGATGATTTATTTCAAATTTGAAAACAGGATTTTTAAAATTGGAACCGAAGAGCCGTCTGAATAGACTGTCTGCCTATACAAACCACCGATACATGTATTGTATAGCCATAAATAACTATTGATGTAGCAATGTACAAATCTCTTTATGTGCTCTGTTTGTATTTCCTATTTCATGAACACCGAAAGAGAGCTGGACTAAATCCAACTTCCCACACGTTCAATCATTATCGATCTATATAAGGCTTGTCTGAGTATCTGTGAATATATATATATATATATATATATGCAAATTTTGCAAATGTATACTGCAGGTTTACTCTTCAACTATGTCAACCTCCAATTGACCTTCAAAGTTTTCTCCAGTTTTTCCTTGTGTTCAGTAGCGCAGCCTACGCCTAACCTAGTCACTGTATTTCGGTATCTAAAGCTAGTGTATAAGTTTCTAAAGTTCTTAACTTGTTCAATTACAACAAAGCTCTGTTTCTTGTATTTTCTTCTTCTTTCATGACAACGCAAATAACACAACAAGGCATCAACGACGACAAACGCTTGAATTCTACGACAGCAACGCAACTATTATTATCTAACTCCACTGTTCTCTAAAACGTCCTCTATTCTCTACTACCAACTCCTTCCTCTACAACTATATCACTGTCTGGGCGTACACTCTTCCCCTTGCCGCTCTGTCCTTCTATCTGCCTCTCTCCGTCTATCTGTCCGTCTGTCTGCCTATCTCTCTCTCTCTCTCGCTCTCCGGCGACGGTCGGCCGAGCCGCGCCAACTTTCCCGCCAGTCTGTCACCTGCAGGCCTAACTGTCTAGACGCTGACCTTGAGCTGGTCTATTCGTACGCCTAAACATCAACTGACCACATAGACTATACAACATTAGCTCACATTACCTCCCTCCTTTCTTTTAAAGAGAGCTAATTATCTATAAAAATTAGCGAACGTACCTTAACTAAACAATGCAAATAGTCCATAACATAATACATCATAAAATATCTTACACTACAATCTAGACAGACAATCAGCTACTACATTCAATTTACCTTTCTTATAGTTCAACAGAATGTCAAAATTTTGCAATGATAAAGACCATCTGACTAATTTAGCAGATTTCGACATTGATTCAGTCAAATAAACTAAAGGATTATGGTCTGTAAACACATTGATTTTAGAACCAATAAGAATTTCTTTCAACTTGTTTAAAGCCCATATGATTGCATAGGCTTCCTTCTCAATCGTCGCCCACCTCCTCTGAGTATCTGTCAGCTTCTGACTGATAAATGAAACAGGACGTTCAATCCCTTCCTCATCCACCTGAGACAGTACAGCTCCCACAGCAAAATCACTGCTATCACAGTACAAATTAAATGGTTTCCCAACCTCAAACATATATAGAATCACATTTGATAAGACAATCTGTTTAAGGGAATCAAAAGATTTCTGATGTGCATCAGTCCAAACAATGTTATCAGGTACTTTCTTGCTGGTCAAGTCTGTCAATGGTTTAGCAATTTCAGCAAAATTACAAATAAACTGTCTGTAAAATCCAAAAAATCCTAAGACTTGCTTCACTTCCTTCCTGGTTTCAGGTTTCTTCAAATTAATTAAACTGTCAATCCTGTCTGGATTCATCATCTTCTTCCCTGATCCTATGAGGTGACCGATGAACTTCACCTCACTCTTACCAAACACACATTTCTTCAAGTTCAATGTTACATTATGCAGTCTTATTTGTTTCAAAAATAATTCCAAATGTCTTAAATGAATGTCCCAATCATTAGAATGCACTGCAATGTCATCAACATAAGGTTCAGTAAAATCATGAATCGGTTGCAAAATCATATTTATCGCTTTTACAAAAGTCCGTCCAGAGTTAATCATTCCAAACGGAACACGCGTAAATTCATACAGTCCATTATGTGTAACAAACGCAGTCTTCCATTGGTCACTCTTTTTCACAGGACAAGTCCAATATGCACTGCGACAGTCCATAACAGAAATGAACTTGGATTTTCCAACTTTGCTCAAGACATCGTTGACGATTGGCATAGGATATCTGCAGTTTTCAGTAAAAGAGTTAATGTATCTGTAGTCACAAGCCAATCTCAAGGATCCATTCTTCTTTTTGACAATGACAAGTGGACTTGCCATTCTGCTTGACGATGGTTGAATGATGTTTTCTTTTAGCATCTCTTGTATTTGTTTTTCCACTTCTGCTCGGTATATTAATGGTATTCGATATGCCACGAATTCTTTTTCGCGAAAGTCTGGTCTCAGCACCACTTCGTGTTCTACTAATGTACATAGTCCAGGTTGGTCTGAAAATCTGTCTGCATATCGATTCAGTACATCAAGTAATTGTTTCTGCTGTTCGCTGGTCAGATGTCCAATTTGTTCGTAATCCAATTGAAGTGACTTCTGTTTTGTCTCTGAATAGTCTTCCTTCAGCGGTATTTCTACCACTGATCCAAATTCGTCATCCTCTTCCACGATCAGACCACAAGACAATGTTCTCGTAATGAACTTCCTCATCTTGTTAGCATGAATAATCCGTCGACCGTTTTCGTTCATGTCCACCAGATACGAATATTTGGATCTTCTTTGCAGGACCGTGCATGGACCATGCCATCGGGAGATCAATTTATTGGTTGACGTTGGATACAGCACGATGACGTTCTCTCCTGGCTCGAATTCTTTATCTTTTGCTCTTTTGTTGTATTGACTGGCGTATTGTTTTTGCTTTTCTTCAGCACAGCTCTCGGCGAATGTCAAGGCCTTTTCCATGTCTGCTCTTAAATTCTTCAGGTATTTTGCCGGTTGCACTCCAATGTTCGGTGGTAGATTTATTTCTTTGGTCCAGCTTTCTTTAAGGATGGTGAGTGGCCCTCTCGGCAACTTTCCATAGACCAGCAAATACGGTGCCACTCCTGTAGTTGCATTAGGCACTTCTCTCAATGCCCAGACTGTAAATGGAATAATTTTATGCCACTGTCTCGGATTTTCCACAACGACATGATGAATCATTTTCTTGAACGTTTGATTCCATCTCTCCACCAATCCTGCCGCTTCTGGATGTCCTGGCGAATCGAATCGAGGACAACATCCCATCAGTTTCAGAAATTCTCTTGTTAGACTGGCTGTGAAATTCGTCCCTCTATCACTCGTTATTACTGACGGAACTCCCACATCCATGAACAGCTTCATCAAAGCTTCGCATACAGCCTTAGCGGTCAATGACTTCATCAAGAATATTGTCGGCCATCTTGTACATGAGTCCACGATGCACAAACAATACTTATGCCCTGCTGCTGAAGTCGGTTCGATTGGTCCTACGACGTCCATGGTCATTCTTCTGAACGGTACATCCTCTCTTGGTATTGGTGTAATCGGCACTCGATCCATCACCAAACTTCGTGCTTTCAACTGACACTTTTCACAGGACTTGCAGAACTTCACCACATCTCTACGCATTCTTGGCCACACAAAGGACAACTTGATACGTTCCCTTGTCTTCTCTTCTCCCAAGTGTCCGCCAAATACTGACTCATGTGCCAATTCCATCACCTGAATTCTTCTTTCCTTCGGCAACACCAACTGATACACCAACTGGTCCAACATTTGATGCTTCTTATACATCAACCCATTCACCACACTAAACTCTGATCCTTTGTCTTCAGCTATCTTCCACCACGACCTCAGTGACTCGTCATTTCTCTGCTGCTCTTCAAATTTCTTTGCGTCTGCCAATTGTCTTTCATCACTCGTATTTTCGGCAAACAAATCCCTCATACTCGTGTCTATTTCACCATCACTCTCAGAATCATCATCATTATCACATTCACATGCAACCATCTCTTCTTCAATTTCATTGTTTCCAGATGTTATTCCTTCTTCTTCTTCTTGAACGCTTTGTTCATCATCGCTTTCTGTGTCCTCATCTAGCAAACTTTCATTTGACTTTTCCTCTTCTCCTTCTTCCACTTCTCTTCTCCGACTCTGTGCTCTTGTAGTCACATTCGCTTGCAATTCTCCTTGTAATACACTCACTGGTGGAACCTCTTTCAGTTCTGCGATTATCTCTGGATGCAGCAAGAACTTTTCTTTGTTATCTTTGCACAAGACTGCCGGAATGCTGGCACACACCAAGGTTAAATATGGCGCGATATTTACTCCCTTGTCTTTCAAATCTCCTCCTTCGTTATGACAACTCATCCGCACTTCGATTTTCACCAACTTAGCTGGAATGGGTTCTCCAGCCACACATTGCAAATGTACTCTGCCAATTTCTTCCACTGTCGCTCCTTTCAACAATTCCTCATTGATTACTGGAATCTCAGTACCAGAGTCAATCAGCGCTCTGACTTGCACGGGATGACAACTGTCATCATTTCCACGTATCTCTACATTGACATGCTGTAGTAAAGACTTCTTCGTACGTTGACACTCATCTTTGCTTTCTGTTTCTCGACCAGTATCTTTAATTGGAGCAGAATTTACTATTTCTCTCTGTATAGCAAATTGAGGCGTGCACTTCATCACTGACTTCACTTCCGTTTCGCGGTTGTCTTGTTCTTCAGACTGATTCGGTGCATTCATTACTTGTATCTGATTTACTCTGAGATTTTCTGCACTTCGAGTAAATCTATTTCTCAGATTCGTCATTCTTGGTGGTACTTTGCAATCCTTTATCAGATGTCGGTCTGACTGACAATTATGGCAACGTTTCTTAACAATCCCTCTCTGTTCAGTGCTCTCCCGCCTGTAATTGTACGCTGTATTGTTTTCTCTTTGGCGTCCCATCACTGGAATTCGACTGTACATTTGTCTGTCACCCGTTGCTTCTCTTCTATCTTGACCAAACTGTCTTCCAGGAGCACCATCATTCCTTGCTTCGTTATTTCTGGTTTGGTTTCCTGTTTCTTTGTTATTACTATTCCACCTGGGTTGCTTCGAACTATTTCCCCATGCTTCATATTTCGGTTTGTCTTGAAACATTAGACCAATTCGATTGTTCACGTGTACGTCTGCAAGTTCTGCAACATTACTAGCTTCAAAGCATTCAGTACCCTCTTTTGCTAGTACGAACTGTAGTGGACCCGGTGGTAAACATTCTTTCAATTTATCCGCCACCAACAGATCAAATAACTTCTCGTAGCTTTTGCCCACTCGCCTACTTCTGACATAATAGTTCAACAGATTCTTCAATCTTGCTGTAAACATCGTGTATGTTTCTTCTGCCGTTTTCCTCGCATCTCCAAATCGTGATCGATATTCTCTCGCTGTCAATTTGAATTCTTTCAGTAAATGTTCTTTCACTATGTCGTAATCGTCTAGATCATCGAAAGACAATCGGTTCAACACCGTTCTTGCTCTTGGCGTCATTAGTGGCAACAGCAATTTGACCCAAAACTGCTTTTCCACCGTAAAACTGTTGAATGCATTCTCAACTGTCTCAAAATATAATGGCACCTCCATCATATCATATGGCATCTTAGGTAATACGTGTTTCATTGCATCACCTATCCTTTTAATCTTGGACACCATTGTCTCACTTTCTCTGATCCTGTTTCGTTCTGACTCTTCACGGCTTCTTCTTTCGTCTTCATTTCGTTCCCTCAGTCTATTTTGATCTTCTACCCTACGCAGTTCTTCTTGTTCTATCTTTTGCTGCAACAATTCTAACTGTCTTCTGCGTTCCTCCTTTTCTATAGCCATTTCTCGGAGCTGAGCTTCCTTAAGAGCGAGTTTCTTTTGTTCTAATTCTAATTGTTCTTCCCTTTCTCTTTCCGCTTTTTCCAAATTTTCTTTCTCCATTTTCAATTCTTCCTGTCGAATCTCTTCGGCTCTTTGTAATTCTGCCAAACGCATGGCTTCTTTGTCTTCCTCACGAATCTTTTGCTCTTCAATCTGTTGTTTTCGTATTTCTTCATCACTTTTCCTTGCCCTCTCGTATTCTATCATCAATTCCATTCTTCTTCGTTCTGCTTCGTCACGATCTTTTTTCAGTTGTTCTAGCTGAAGCTGGAACTGCTGCTTCTGCATCTCTATCTCTTCTTGTCTCATCCTTTCTGCTTGTTCTGCTCTTGCTTTTTCCTCTAGTCGAAGCTTTTCTGTTCGTTCTTTCTCTTCTTGTTTTTGTTCTTTCTCCTCTCGTCTCCGTTGCTCCTCTTTCTCTTTCTCCTCTTGTCTCCGTTCTTTTTCTTCTTGTCTGCGTTGCTCCTCTTTCTCTTTCTCTTCTTGTTTCCGTTCTTTCTCTTCTTGCCTACGTTGCTCCTCTTTCGCTTTCTCTTCTTGTCTGCGTTGCTCCTCTTTCGCTTTTTCTTCTTGTCTGCGTTGCTCCTCCCTCATCATCATAAATTGCATCAACGCCTCCATAGACATCGGTGCCGGTGGTTTTTCAATTGGTTTCTCCTCAACACCACCCACAGCACCTTTCTCTTCAGCTTCCTTTTTAAGCCAAACCTCTGCTAATGCTCTCATCAAATTTTCTCTAGACATCTCTTCGACTTCTTCTACGTCTAGACCCTCTTCAATTAATAACTTTATTAATCGATCAGAAGACATCTTTTTTATACTGGCTTGCTTTTGTTCTGTAAGTTTCTCCATCTTTCTTCTTTACTTCAGTGATTACCGTGAAGAAATCAAGGGAGTGGCTATGAATATCTGTGATTGGCTGACTTTAATTCTTATGGCTCCTTGGGTAAACAAGCAAGTTTTGTATACCTCTCTCTGTTGCGTTGTCGTAATGTTATTCGTATGCCCGTTGTATCTTCTCACCAGTTGTTCGGATGCTCAATTTCCTTCTCCCGTGTGGTCGGCTCCTCAGATTGATTCGATATTCACCGTCCGTAACTTGGCGTCGAAAACGCTTCGTAAGCAAAATCCACCGAAAATATTCCTCCGATTGAAAATATTCCTCCGATTGAAAATATTCCTCCAATTGAAAATATTCCTCCGATTGAAAATATTCCTCCGATTGAAAATATTCCTCCAATTGAAAATATTCCTCCGATTGAAAATATTCCTTCAATTGAAAATATTCCTCCAATTGAAAATATTCCTCCAAATGAGTTCGCTATCCCAACGTCCTTTGCTTGAATTCAGTATCCCACCGCTGCCACCAAAAATGTCAACCTCCAATTGACCTTCAAAGTTTTCTCCAGTTTTTCCTTGTGTTCAGTAGCGCAGCCTACGCCTAACCTAGTCACTGTATGTCGGTATCTAAAGCTAGTGTATAAGTTTCTAAAGTTCTTAACTTGTTCAATTACAACAAAGCTCTGTTTCTTGTATTTTCTTCTTCTTTCATGACAACGCAAATAACACAACAAGGCATCAACGACGACAAACGCTTGAATTCTACGACAGCAACGCAACTATTATTATCTAACTCCACTGTTCTCTAAAACGTCCTCTATTCTCTACTACCAACTCCTTCCTCTACAACTATATCACTGTCTGGGCGTACACTCTTCCCCTTGCCGCTCTGTCCTTCTATCTGCCTCTCTCCGTCTATCTGTCCGTCTGTCTGTCTGCCTATCTCTCTCTCTCGCGCTCTCCGGCGACGGTCGGCCGAGCCGCGCCAACATTCCCGCCAGTCTGTCACCTGCAGGCCTAACTGTCTAGACGCTGACCTTGAGCTGGTCTATTCGTACGCCTAAACATCAACTGACCACATAGACTATACAAAATTAGCTCACAAACTATATAATGCTATAGATATAGTGAGAGGTAGTGAGAGATAGGCCTTCGGATTCACCACATGTAGGCCTATAGTGTATTATTTTTGATAATATACATATGCTATGTGTCTATGTATGTATATTTGCATGTGTATTTAATATAATACATGTATATGTGATGTACATATACACATGTGTGTATGTTTAATATAATTATATTCATGTACGTGAATGTGATGTGTGTGTGTGTGTGTGTGTGTGTGTGAATGTGTTTGCATATGTATAGTGTATATGCATATATGTATATAAATATGTATATGTATATGTATATGTATAAGTATATGTATATGTATATGTATAAGTATATGTATAATTGTATATGTATGTGTATATGTATACGTAATTACGTATATGTATATGTATAAGTATATGTATATGTATATGTACATGTCCTGGGTATGACGTTAAACTGCAGCCGCGTCCTGGGTATGACGTTAAACTGCAGCCGGCAGGTCCTGGGCATGACGTGAATCTGCATCCGGCTATGGGTTAGCCTAAAACAACCCCCTGCTCCTGCAGGGTATGGGACGAGGTGGTTAGGCGGTATGTTCTCGAACCTACCTCAAGCCGCTGCGTAGCGACCTTGGACAAGTTGCTCACCCATAATTGTCTCAGAGGAAGGCAATGGCAAACCACCTCTGTATCCTGCCAAGAAAACCATCATGGCGAGAGGCGAAAGTCGCTTGTCATGATGGTCGCTAGGGCTCTACGAGCCGAAAGCACTAACTAACTAACTAACTAACTAATATGTATATATATATGTATATGTATGTGTATATGTATATGTATATAGTTTTATATAGATATATCTATATGACAGTATTATGTATTGGAGATCAAAGATGATATCTCCAGATATAAGTTCGTTTGGCGGTCACGCTGGATCATCGTCTGTATTTATGGAGCGGGTGGGGAGTGTTGGGGGTCGGGTGGGCGATGGGGGTGAGGTGGGGGGGCAGAGACCGGACATAGACGGTTATCTTCCGAGAGGCTATTCGGATATTCGGCTATTTTCGTAGACTATATATACAAGACGCAGGGACATCTATTCGGACGATTATTTAGCTGCAGAGGCAGAGTCTGCAGGTCATGGGTCATGGGGTTGTGTGATGCGGCGGACGATGGAGGGAGATGTGATGGATGCGACCAGTGGCGCTCTGGGACTCTCCAATTGGCTGCAGTCCGGAATTAGTCATCGACATGGAAGCGGTGGTGGAGGCGGAAGAGGCGGCGGAGGATGAGGAGTGGGACATGGAGTTGGATGTGATGGGATCGTAATCCGGTGAATTGAGTCGAGCTTGGAATCATCCAAAACCGGATCCTCCTCCTCTGTGTCACTGTCTCGATACACTGGTTAATAGTACACGCGACGGTCGCAGTGTGGCGCTGTCGTTTGTAAAAACGGGGGGGAGTTCGGACGTCCTATGGATGGTCCGGTGGTGGCGGTCATGCGGAGCGGACGATAGGAACGGTCAGTGTGTGTGGTCAGTGTGTGGTCAGTGTGTGGTCGGTGTGTGGTCAGCGTGTGGTCAGTGTGTGGTCAGTTTGTCGTTGATGCCTTGATGTCGGACCTAATGAAGCGGGGAACGGTCCATCACGACAGATACCATCCAGTCGAATGTCAGAAAGGCAACCGTCATGACTGTCACCCGCTCACCATCACAGGGGACGACTATTATGGTATACAACTATACATGCACGTAGAGCATTGTATGTTGCAAGTGCATCAGGAATTCAGGATGCATACAGGCAGGCAGAATGGTGGACATACAAAACAGTTGCAAAAGAAGACAAACGGACAAGCAGACACAAAGGCAAGCATACAGATAGACAAGCAGAAAGGCAGTCAGACATACAGTGGGTCAGACTGACAGATAGACTTCCCGTCTGACACACAGTAGGTCATGCAGACAGACAAGAAGGAAGACAGACAGAAAGACGACCAATGCGACCACATGCAAAAAGATAGGTAGGAAGACATACAGTCCTGAACACGCAGGGAAAGGTAAACATGATTCGAAGGCACACAGACAGACACAGGCAGGAAAGTATACAGACAGAAAGGCAGACAATCTGCCTCCCAGACAGAAAGACAGACAGACAGACAGACAGACAGACAGAGTGGAAGGCAGGCACACAGACAGAAAGTCTTACCATATATATATCGCATACATCAAAGACATACATCAAAGGAAAAGCAGACAGTCTAATAATAATATTATTGTGACAGATGTCTAATAGTTTCCATGATGTCTGCAGAAAGTCTACGTAAAGTAATTTTTATACGATAAACTTATAATACAATAAATTATTTTACAATGTCATCATAATAATTTTGTGTTATGTTATTTGTCTGCATCTGTCCATGCACCGTTTCTGTCTGTCTGTCTGTCTGTCTGTCTCTCTGTCTCTCTGTCTGCCTGTCTGTCTGTCTGTCTCTGTGTCTCTTTTTCTATGTCTGTCTCTCGGTCTCTGTATCTCTGTCTGTCTGTCTCTCTGTCTGTCTGTCTCTCTGTCCGTCTATCTGTCTCTCTGTCTCCCTGTCTCTGTATCTCTGTCTCTCTGTCTCTCTGTCTCTCTGTCTTTCTGTCTCTCTGTCTTACTGTCTCAGTCCGCCTTCCGTCTGTCTATTTACTGGTCTCTCTTTCAGTTTGTTCATCTGTCTACCTGTCTCTTTGTCTGTCTGTTTGTCTATCTGTCTCTTTGCCTGTCTGTACCTTTGTCTGTCTCTCTCTGTCTCTTTGTCTGGTTGTCCATCTGTCTGTCCACCTATCCGTCTGTCTATCTATCTCTTTGTCTTTCTATCTCTTTTTCTTTCTGTCTCTTTATCTTTCTGTCATTTGTCGGTCGGTATGTCTGTGTCTTTATCTGCCTGTCTGTCTCTCTCTCTGTCTGCTTGTCTTGCTGTTTGTTTGTGTTAGTCATCACCGGATGCTGTTGGCTTACAATTCGCTCATTGTAATCACGAGCAGTTGTTTTCTTCTTTAGTCGCCTGTGGCAAAGCAAGACGACCAACCCCCACCCTTTCTCCCTCCCCTCTCCCTCGCACAACAACGCCTTGTAAAAAAAATAGCCTATACTTTACATAATAACACGTATTTGTGCATACAATGCATACATTATCTACATATACCTCGCTCTCGTGTACTCTCTAATCTCTCTATATCCCTCCCGCCCTACTTCCTCCCCTCCCATGCATTCTCTCTCTGTCTGTCTCCGTGTCTGTCAATATGTCTGTCCGTCTGTCCCTCTGTCTCTCTCGTTGTCTGTCTGTCTGTCTCTCTCCTATCTAAATATGTATATACATGTATATATATACAATAATATACCGGTATTTAGTTATTTATATAATTATATGCGTGATCCTATTCGTGTGCGTTTAAGTTTGTGCGCGCGCGCGAGTGTATGTGTATGTATGTGTATGTGTGTGTGTGTGTGTGTATGTGTGTATGTGTGTGTGTGTGTGTGTGTACAAGTGTGTGCACAGTGTATGTGTGTGTGTGTGATTACAGAGTAAGGCGTCTGGATCGACTCCCCCTCCCTCCCGCCTATCTCTCCTTCCCTCCCTCCCTCCTTCCACCGGATCCATGCAAGAGGAAGCATCGTTTCCATCTAATTGTGGCATCCTAATAAGCATCAGAAGTGGTCACGTGTGTCTACAGCTGCTGCAGTGTTTAAACGAAGACATCGTCGTAATTCTACGCATCGTGTGTATCGGGGCATTTATCATTTATCTAGCGCCTCTCGAACGACGATAATTATTCGACGGTAATTAGTTGACTGCAGTATCGTCGTCAGCGATAATTATTATTATCGGCGGTTGAGACGAGAGACGAGAGACGAGAGAGATGGGTGGATGGAGGCAAAACGGAATGGATGCGCGAATCGAATATACAGGGTGGCTCAATAAAAAATGTCCCACCAGCAAAAATGCAATTTCTCCTTAACCAATCGAGATTTTTCTATGAAAATAGCAGGATTTATAGAGGAAAGAATTTGCAACAATCCCTGAAAATCTCAATAATGAATTTTCATTACTTCAGAAAATACAGCTGTGCAAAAACGTTTTTCCATTTTTTCAAATTTCCGTAGAATCACATTCCAACACATGTGATTTCTTGAAGATTTTTTTGCAAATTACAACACACATAATGATGATAATGTCATACGACCTCACTAAGAGCTGTAAAGAAGTTGTTTATGAACCAAGCTGTTAGCATTTGTCGATATTTTATATATTGAGGTCTCAATTTGTGAATCCGTAACTGAACGTCATGGGCAAAGTTTCTGCGGATGATAAAATGGGAACTCGGACGTTGCGTGAACAGATCCTGGGACATCGCATGATCATAGCAAAATACCCAGTGAAAAGTGAAGCCTGGGCACATTGAAGGCTATCTGCAAGCGTGTGTATGTATAATGTAATGGAGATCAGATGTCGGAAGAGAGGTGGGAAGTGGTTTGACGGGAAAAAGCGCGTTATTCACGAAATTCGCGTGGTAGTCGAAAGGGTCAAGTTTGCAAAGCACATCATGGTTTCGGCATCATGATATGCTGGCGTGTGTTACGGCTGCAAGAAAAGACTGCATTTAATCCCATTCAGTAGGATTAGATGTCAAACTCATCGTTGAACTCTTTTACCCAGACACTTTGAAGACCAGGTATGCTCTAACATCTGGTTTTAATTTCCAGCAGGACGGTGCGCCTGCTTGCTCGCACGGCAAGGTTGATTATGATGGCGCTACCTTATTGCCATCAACTGAAGTAAATGTATTGGCACAAAAGACTAACAAACTCGCCAGACCTTAGCCCTCTTGCTTATCAAGTCTGGGGAGCTATGCTGGAACGCTGCAAGACGTTTCATCCCAAGTTGGAGAACTTTGGCCAGCTGAAGCAAGTCTTGCTGCTAATGTGGGATCAGTTGCCGCAGGACCCGATCAACAGGGCCTTACTGAGCTTCACAAAAAGAATTCGAGCTCGTGTTAAGGCAGGGAGTGGACACTCCCATTAAACTTTACGATAAACTGCAAAACGGAATTCTGAGGTCGTAGTGAAAAGTGATATCATTTGACATGGAAATCTACAAATGACGTTCATTTTCCGCGGAAATTTGAAAAAACGAAATTTAAAGTTTAAAGAGCTGTAACTTTTGCAAACATGAAAATTTTCAAATGAAACTTTCAGGGATTGTCAGAAATTCATTCCCCTGCAAATTGGGAAATTTTCGTATAAAAAGTTCAATCGGTTGAGAAGATATCGCATTTTATCAGGTGGGACATTTTTTATTGGGCCACCCTGTATATATATATGCATATATATATATATATATATATGTAATATGTATACAGCCACACCACTTGCAATAATTTCATGGCGTAATATATATATAGACTATATATATATAGAGAGACAGACAGACAGACAGACGGACAGACAGACAAATTCAGAGAGAGACAGAGAGAGAGACAGAGAGTTAGAGAGACAAAGACAGGGAGACAGAGAGAGACAGAGACAGACAGACAGACAGACAGACAGGACACGCTAATATATAATATTACACGTTCTATGAGCGATTCAGTCTAACGTGCGGCGCTAAGTGACTGAACGTATATATATATATGCACACATATATATATATGTATAATACATATATATATATATATATATATATATACGGAGCTGCCTCATGCAGTGCGTTTGAGTCCAAACGATCGCATCGAACGCTCGTCATTTTATATAGCATATACTCCAAGTTTCGACTGCTCTGCCACAGTAGTGTCGCCTCGGCTGTAGACATTAGAGTTAATTCTTCAGTCGGAATTGGAACCAGTGTGATCGAAGGATGCCTGGCTGAAAACTGCGGAGGTAGAAGGACGTGTAAGTGATCCTGAAATCATCATCCATACTCTACAACTATAACTGAACAACATCGCCTGATCATCGTATAAGACTGTTCGCATTTCGTCGGTCAGAGTTTTTCTTTGTGGCAGCGAAGTAACCTACACACCGTCATCGGAGAATAATAATTGGAGAGTCGGAGAAAGACAGCGCTATAGAAATATACACACATGTAGAAATCGCATACGTTACGTAACATTGCATTCGAAGCTCTGATGAGTTAAATGTTTAGTCTGAGGATATGTACATTGTACATGATGAAGAAATCTCACAGTTGACACGCAACGTATTGCTACTATATGCATGGTTCAACTATAATATACGGTGCTAAGGTATCGGGTGTCAATTAGACTTAACAGTATAATACGGCCGCAGAGATTAAAAACGTTGCAGGGACAGCGATACGATCGCGACATTGGCTTCTGTTGGTCTGTTGGTGTGTGTGCGTGCCGTGCAATATGCGTGACTAAGTTGTTATCTGATTCGGAAATTGACATTATGCGTGACTAAGGTTCAGGATTCGAATTTCGTTCGTTACAAGCAAAGAGACCAACGCGTGAAACAGGAGCATCGTCTATATGACACTTTCTTGATAATATCTCCATTGCAGCTTTTGTCTAGCAGTATACACAGTTCGTGTTCTCTTCGTCATCCTATAATCTAGACATTCTTTCGCTGCAGAATAATTAACCGACCTTGTCTCTGGACAAACCTTTCGATTTGAATACGACACAGCGCTCGCGAATAAACCGGTGCCCTTCGCTTACCTTCAAAGTAGTGCTACACAGGTTCGGAGGGTTTACAATTGCGAGCAATGGAGTCTCGCTCTCCCCCTAAATGCGGCGGCCGTGTCTCCCTCCTGCTGTGGCTGACGGTCCTGACGTTGATCGGGTCGGTGGTCAGTTACCCTGAGGACGATGAGGACTACTGTTCCCGTCGTCCGGGCCAGACCTGTTGCCCGGGGAGGGACGACTACTGCACGATGCCCATCCTTGACACGGTCTGCTACTGCGACATGTTCTGCAACCGAACACAGACCGACTGCTGCCCGGACTTCATGGCCTTCTGCGTCGGGGTCCAAACGATCAGACGAACGACGCCGACACCTGCAGGTAAAGGTAGGTCAATCATCGAAATGTTGTATACTACTACTGCAGGTGGAATGTCCAGGTGTAACGGTCGTTCTTTATGTGAGGGGATGGTACAGTCGAGATTAGCCATGAGGAAAGAAATAAGTTAATAAATAATGATAAAAATAATGAGGATGATGATGGTGGTGATGGTGATGATAATGATGATGATGATGATGATGATGATGATGATGATGATGATGATGATGATGATGATGATGATGATGATGATGATGATGATGATGATGATGATGATGATGATGATGATGATGATGATGATGATGATGATGATGATGATGATGATGATGATGATGATGATGATGATGATGATGATGATATTGATGACGATGATAATGGCCTACATTTGTTGCAACTTACATTATGAATCACTTACATCATAAATAACTTAGAATGATCATTGTTTACATTAACAAAGCCCAGTTTAAAAAAGAAGTGTCTGGACTGACAATTGGTAGCAGTAGGGTGTTCAGATTTGAAAATGAGTTCCTGGGCGCCGTCCATGACCGTCCTGTCACACTTTAAGTCTCGCTAATGCCTTACATTACCAATAACATTGCCAATGATTACATTGCCAATAAAACGATATTGTTCTTTTGGGTTTTTGACACCCATGAACAGTTTTAAAATGTACTCATAGCTTTTTGGTCATCAATAAAGCTCATGAATTAAAATAATTGAATTGAAATAAATGTGTAAAATTGATAAGTTGCATTATCAGTAGTTGAGGACAGTAATATGTCGCATTGTCAAAAAATAATTGCTATATTGTTAAATTACATTATGCTAATAAGTTAACACGTAACATAAGAAACCATTATCGTTGCAACAAGACACCACATGAGACTTGGCATATCATATGACATCAGAATGCGGATTATTTTGTACTGCAGTGGAAATCGGCTTTCATCATTCTGAAAAAATTTCTTGAAAGACCTAATCTCGGTATACGTGAATATCAGTTTCGAATGAAAAACAAAAAAACTGGTTTATGTCGAACGCATACCAGCACTAAAGGCCAAATCTCAACTTTTTCTTTTCGTTCTAGTAGCAGCGTGATATAATATAGTGTGAGCGAGAGGGAGATTAAGCCAGGATACCAAAGCATCCTGTTTAATACGATATATTATGCAGGCAGCTAAGCGGTCCATTTTACGCAACTCGATTAAAATTCAGAGGCTTTCTTGCACAAGAAAGCAAACGCCCGTGGTAGCTCTGGCGCAGCTGATAGCATATGCCTGTGTAACTGTCTCTACGTATGTCTGCAAATTACTGTATCTCTGCCTATCTGCCTCCGCTCATTTAGAGCATTAAGTCCAAGGTGCATTCGTGCAATATTAACTTCATGTATATCGATGCCTGCATCGTCCTGTAAGGATTTCCTATTATGTTGCTTTGTATGTAGGTCTCTGGAGTACACCTAGGCCTAGAACTCCAATGGCAAAGAAAGTCAATGATTGTGAACAGAGGTTTCTCGTTAGCAGTGGCTAACTAGAACCGTCTCCGAATCTATGTCATGAACATTTACTAGGCACTTATTCTGGTTTTTCGAACGCGCTGAAAGATATACACTAACAAGCCACAGTGGCTGTTGACCTTTGTTTACGATGCAATAGACCATGGATAAAGGGCTAATAAACCATAATATGCCTAGCAGTGTTTTTACGACTTCTCTCTCGAAGCTGAGATAACATGTTGGGTCTCTGCAGCCTTCCGGATCCTGTTGGTCCCGATTTCAGTCATGCGCACTGTAGGGGCACACCCCTAAGCTATGCGCCACGTGATGCATCAAAAAACTACATCTCACGGGGCGTATTCATAGGTTAAACCATACAGGATCCATAGAATAAATTGCTGCTTGGCAATTGCGGAGGGACGCAGCATTATGAACATGCAATAATATTATAGCCAGCGTGAAGCATATCAACATTTTAAGTTCTACAGAGGCGCATTCGAAGACTATGTTCTGCCCAGCTAGGGCTTAAAGTACGGTGTCCATGCACTTATTTTAAAATATGAACGCCGTCCTGCCACTTATTGGCCAGCACAGCCTGAAAAGGTTGGGCGTCCAGGCACTTCTTTTGGAAATGTAAGGGGGTCCTGGCACTTATTTTCCCACACTTTAAGCGCACTGGTTCTGCCCGCGCATGTTCATATGCTAAAGACTGCGGAATTCAGCAACTGCAATTTATTCTTATCCTTTATTAAGGCTCAAGAGTAGTCATCAAATGGTTACGGTCAGGACCCTGCAGTTGTTTTATGCCTTCAGTGGTCTGTCCAAAGTGATATCGTTAATGCCATAATTTGTTCGGAAATTTATATAGCGCTCCATCAACAGTCGCTCACAACTCAACAGACTTCAGAATTTCTACAATAGTAGGTCTACATAAATCGGTTCAAAGACTTGTTTTAAAGGTTCGTGACCTGAGCCGCCTGACCTACTTTTGTAACGCGAGTAGACCAAAAGCCTATTCTGGCCTACTTCGATGACCTTGTGTGTATTATAATTGACCTACTTGAATATGCATGAGTTGAACTACTTCGAGGTGCGGTCAACGACCCGATGTATCCTTTCATTACCTGGACCATGCAGGGAGGTCGAAAGGATGCCCGAAATGGCAAGCGTACAAATATTTCGGGCATTCGGAATGCAGTAATTTCAGACTACTAAATAACCCGCTGCGGTCTAATAAACGAACTTATCAAGTATAAACTCACTGAACTATAATAGTTGTTGTACTATACTAAGTAGGCAAAATATGCATGATATGAAAACAATTAGGAAACGTTACGACATAGCGCGTTGCACTGAACAGAGGTTCTCGCCTAAGTCTAAAACTTCTGTTTCAGCGCTGCTATTGACCTAGTTAGTATTTAAAAATCCATACCTGCAAAAACGACATCAGACAAAACGTCAAAAGCAACAATTAAAACTGAAAAATTGCAAGAAGCATAAAGTCCAAAACATTAAAGCAATAAACACCGGCGTATATAGGGCCTAGTGACTAGATGAGAACAAGAACCGATGGATCGTGTGGCATCTAGAGTTCTAGACACCTTTAAAGCGATCGTCTACTGGCAATAAAGAAAACAACGTCTTCTGGTCTTCACTTAACTTCGCGGCATTGGCATTTCTTCAAGGAATCACCATAGTTGGTTGGAAGTCAGTGTGTTTTCATAAACACTTATAATTAGGGCTGTTGTTCGATTAAACATTTTAATCGAAATTAATCGCGCGATTAATTTATTTAATCGCAATTAACGGCAAATTAATCGCAATACATTTCCTTCAAATATGTTAATCTTACTATTTTATAAGGACCTCTGAAGCATGAAATTTTAATGACTGAATGCATTCTTTCTATTCCAAACATAATATTATTAATAACCTTTGGCTCAGGCCTATTGAATTTCTGCATTTAGTTTATTGTACAGTTTTGTATGACAGACAGAATTGAAACACTGTTCAAATTAGTCAGCTGCTCAAAATCAGCTAATTTTTTTCATTTGAGCCACCTTTAATTAAAATGACATAACCCTAAATGTGAAACTAGACAACCGTTTTCTGACTATCAAGATTGATTATTTATTCAGCCAATTGTATAGGCAGACTAGTTTATTTACATTGAACAGTGCAAAAGATGCTCTTATTAATTAACGATAGACCTAGTAGGTCTACTATTGAACCTCGTTATTTATAGTCACAGCTTTTCACAAGAGGTTGCGGTTCTTGCCAAGGCTCGTTTCAGTTGTACTTCCCTAAACATTTATCATTTGACACCTGGCTCCATTGGTAATCTCATGGAGTTCAACCAACGTAGTCTGACGTTTTTAACGCGAGTAAAGAGGAAACAACCTTAGTGGACCATGCGATGTGGCCGATGTCGACGACTCATCGTTGGCGTTTTACGCATGTTTTGGTTCGCATGCAGGCGATAGCCTAATTGAGCAAAGAATTGCTACGATAAATTCCGATAATACGATAATAGGCTACTCTAATTAATTTCGTGTTGGAATATTTGCCAAAGAATGTATCACTATAGCTTTAAGAATGAGCCTTCCGTTTAAAACGAATATGTATGTTTTCCTGCCTCTGATTCCATTTTAATCAGATTTTTTAACGCGTGCGATTCGTTAAAAATTTTAATCGCAAATTTTTTTAACGCGTTAATCGCACGCGTTAACGCGATTAAATCAACAGCCCTACTTATAATACGCAATAGGCTATTGAGGCTCCAGATTATAGTCATCACACGTATGCATTCATGCACGCAGACATCCATCCATACATACATGCATGCATGCATACATACATACATACATACATACATACATACATACATACATACATACATACATCCATCCATACATACATGCATGCATGCATACATACATACATACATACATACATGCATACATACATACATACATACATACATACGTACGTACGTACGTACGTACGTACGTACATACGTACGTACGTAGGTACGTACGTACATACATACATACATACATACATACATACATACGTACGTACGTACGTACGTACGTACGTACGTACGTACATATATACATACATACATACATACATACATACATACATACATACATACATACATACATATACACTCATGGACACATGCACAACCGTAGACGCTACTGTTTGATGGTCCGGTCAATGATCACATTGTCAAACAGCTGCCACTCTTCATTCAGTTGCGCCCTACCTAAGGTTATCGATGTCATGAATATACTGAAACGAAAACGAGCTTCTCCAGTACACTCCAGATTTAAGTCTGGACTGTTGGTCGGCCACAGCTGCGGGTTATGAAACGAAAACGCTACACTACACTACTACTTCTACGGTCGTGCATCCGTGAAAAAAGAGGATGATTTTGAACACAAGCCGCAGCTGAACTTCACTTCTATTCAGCTTTTATATGCTGGAAACTTCCCTTTTTTGGCGCTGCATCTCAAGCGCTCATAAACTTGACAGACTCATCAAAATTTCTTAACGGCTTTCGGACTATAGACCTATGTGGTTATATGGCATTATGGCCATACTGTTGTTGTTTTTAAACTTCAGGCAAATCCTAAAATTTTTTACCGAATAGACCTAACGACACTTTTTGTTTGGGTCTACTTGTCATCGGGAAACAGTGAACATATATATATATAATCCTTAATTACATATATATATCCGCATATCGTGGGGCGCGGTGGTATAGTGGTGGCGTCGTTGCCTTGAAGCAGGAAGTTCGAGGTTCGAATCCACC
>OX457044.1:47068733-47191233 GCA_949752735.1 Lumbricus terrestris | reverse complement strand
TGGTGATGATGACGATGATGAAGATGGTGATGATGATGATGATGATGATGATGATGATGATGATGATGATGATGATAATGATGATGATGATGATAATTGTGATGATGAAGATGATGATTGTGATATTGATGGTAATGATGTTGTTTAATCGCAGTACATGCCAGAGATCACATTGGAACAATGATCACAGTTTCGTTTGTACTGAAAGACCTTGCGTCATTCGAGAGCATGTCATCGATCACGTCAACAAGGGCAGCTATGGGTAAGAGTATATTATGCGGGATAGATAAGATTAGATTAGATTATGCGGGATAGATTAGATTAGATTAGACATATAAATTAGATTGGACTTTTGCCGAATGACAACCTATTACTGAGCGAGAGCGAGTCTTGTATTCGAGATCAAGGTGCAGTTGGTTTCGAATACCTTCGATCTCATTTCTTTAAGGCCTGGTCTTGTTATTAATCTAAGAAACAATGGTCATTGTCTTGAGGTTCAGAATTGCGTTTTTTCTCGCGTTCTTGTTTTTGATAGACGCCGATGGCGGGATTGTCAAGGAATCCAATTTTTTTACACAAAGCTGTACTGTCCGTTTGTTTGAAAAAATTACTACGAAATACACATTTTTTTATTATGACTGTATACATGCCATAAAATAGGCTGTGAGTCCTACATAAGCTGGTGCTGAAAAGAATCGCAGGTTAGTCAATGTCCGGTCTGCAGCATCAGAAAATTTGCGAAGCTTTCACACATGCCGCCTTGTTCTAAAAATTTAACCTCGTACGCATTCGATCAGAATATTTTACAAAGCATGATATTGGAAGCCATTGCATTACAAGCTTAAAGTCTTCAATACATCAACGTAAACGTTAGATTACATTACTTTACAAAGCATTACCGGTACCTCAAAGACCATTACATCACATTACAAGCATACATAACAAAGCAATTGCGTATTGAATTGCATGACATCGCCCTATTAACCCTTTAACTTCCGTTTCAGATGGAGGGCGTCCAACTATTCGTTTTTCTGGGGTATGGCCCTGGACGACGGGGTTCGATATCGTCTGGGCACAAAGCGACCGACGGCCCCCGTCCGCCAGATGAACCCCCTCAGGGTCAGGGCCACGGAAGTCCTGCCAGAGACCTTCGATTGGAGGACCAAGTTACCCCAGGCGGTTCAGCCCATCATGGACCAAGGAGACTGCGGCTCGTCATGGGCGTTTTCGTCATCTAGTAAGTAGCCATCTGTGTTGCGTCACTGTTTGTCTCAGTGTATTATTATAGTCATGATGTATAACTACGCTATAGTCATGATATAACTATGCTATAGTCATGATATAATATAACCATAAATTATGACGCTCGGTACAAGACGCTAAAAGGCGCTATTTAGATATTTAGCGATTTAGATATTTAGATAGACGAGAGCAGTATACACTATACAGTATACAGTTCCGATTAGGAAATCACGCGGATGGATGTATTGCATTGTATTGTATTGTATACATAAGCAAATGTATTGTGTGAACAATGACATAAGTATGAAACAATGCGTCATGAAAATGATTGATTGAATAAAATATGAACGAACGAATGGCTGGCTGGTGAGTCGACTGGCTCGCTGGCTGGATAAATACATAGATGGTTGGTTTGATAAATTTTATCAATGAGTGGATGGAAGGATGGATGAATGTATAGAAGGATGGATGGATGGATGAATGGAATGATAGACGGATGAAGGGATGGATGGATGAATGGATGGATGAATGGATAGACGGATGGATGGGTGGATGAATGGATGAATGGATGAATGAATTGATGGGTGGATGTATGGATATATGGACTGATGGATGGATTGATGGATTGATAGATGAATGCATGGATGGATAGACGAATAGTCAGATGAGTAGATGGGGAATGGATAAAAGATTGGATGATCAGATGAATAGATATTTAAACGGATAGATGGACTGGTAGCTGAATGTGCGAACTGAAAAATGATTTAATTATAATTAGTTAATTAATCAATCAATTAATTAATTAATTAACTAATTAATTAGTAATATTTCTTGTGCAGGCGTTGCATCCGATCGTCTGGCAGTTCAGTCCCAGTTGCATTACCGAGCAGTCCTGTCTCCACAGCAGATCCTCTCCTGCAACCGAGACCATGCTCAGCAGGGCTGCAACGGGGGATACATCGACCGGGCATGGTGGTACATGTGGAAAGTGGGGTGCGTATTATCGGACTATCAACCAGTTTAGTATGACTACCTGTCACCCATGGGGGTTAAAATGAGCAAAAGGGTGTTAGACGGCGATTGACCAGTTCAGTACGACTGGACCTACCTGTCATCCCTCAGGATTAAAATGGAACATGAGGGATGAAGTTCTAGAAGAAACTCAGGAATGGACTCGCTCCGGTTTAGAAGCCTCATCTCAGAATCTTTCCCAATTCTTCCATCATTAATTTATTCATTCATTCATTCGTTCGTTCGCTCGTTCTTTCATTCATTCATTCAGAGCACTTATATAGCGCCTCTCCAGAATTCTCACCTACTCAGAGGCGCTGATAACCCAACTGCTGCGACAAAGAATGGTCTTCAGCAGTGCCTAAAGTGTGGAAAAATAAGTGCCTGGACGCTCCTTACCTCTCCAAAAGAAGTGCCTGGACGCCCCGTACCTTTCCAGTCTGTGCTTGCCAAGAAGTGGCTGGACGGCGTTCAGATTTTAAAATAAGTGCATGGACGCCGTCCATGACCGTCCAGGCACACTTTAAGCCCTGGTCTTCAGTTGCTTTTCAGTGGTGCATGCAAAGTCCATGTAATTAAAAGAACGTGCAGATCCAAAAGGAAGATTTTTCAACGTGCACCATATTTTCCTGACTGGTTCGAATGATGCCAATTCTTCCATTGCTCCATGCAGCCTATTGCTGGCTATCCTGTTGATTTAACCCTAAACTGGCTTTAGATAAGACATAATAAATTAATAATGTCATCTGGAAAACGTTAAATTTGTAAACCTCGTATGACAAGACTTGTAGGAAAATAGCAAGAAATGAAATGAAGAATTAAAATGGCTGAGAATCGTAGCGCTGTCCTCCTCATCCTATAAGACTTATAAGTTGTTTCACGGTGGCTCATCTCACAAATTTTTAAGTGACTTCATCCTCAAATGTAGCTCATCACCGGTGCACGCGGGCTTTTTTGGACCTGGTTGAGATAAACTTATTGAATCCACACAGTGATAGGGCGATTGCTTGTCTATCCAGTTATCAACAGGAAGGAAATACCATTGTTATTACGATGCCAATTAAATTTTTCTATGCAACCTGAAATACAGGCAAGACATCTGCTTGCATGTGTGGATGTTTGTCTAAACGAATGCATCTATGTAAGAATTCATGTCTATATTGATGTATGAATGTACGTATGGATGTATGTATGTATGTATGTCTGTATGTATGTATGTCTGTATGTACGCGTGTATGTATGTATGTCTGTATGTATGTCTGTCTGTATATATGTATGTATGTAAGTATGCAGGTATGTATGTATGTATGTATGTATGTATGTATTTATGTATGTATGTATGTATGTATGTATGTATGTATGTATGTATGTATGTATGTATGTATGTATGTATGTATATATGTATGTATGTATGTATGTATGTATGTATGTATGTATGTATGTATGTATGTATGTATGAATGTATGTATGTACGTACGCATGTATGTATGCATGCATATATGTATGTATGTATGTGTAATTGTGTATGTACATGTACGCATGAATGTATGCATGTGTGCATGTATGTATGTATGCATGAGTGCATGTATGTATGTATGTATGTATGTATGTATGTATGTATGTATGTATGTATGTATATATGTATGTATGTATGTATGTATGTATGTATGTATGTATTATGTATCTATGTATGTAGGCCTATGTACGTGTCAAGCCACTTAATGTGAGGGTGTCTTTGCTGTATTTCATGTGCACCAATACCGAACACAGGCTCTGTATACATAAAAATAAGCAACGCCCTTTTGAGGCATTTAAAACGCGCTTAAAGTAATTACCACGCGTGGGCGTGTGCTGCGCTCGGGTCTGTGTTTGCAGTGTGGTTGAGGATAAGTGTTATCCGTACAAGAGCGGACAGACAAGGGACGCCGGAAGCTGCAAGATACCTCGTGGTGTCCTTCAGACGGCCTCTGCTTCCACCACAAACAGCGTCAACTGCCCGCCGGGTGGAAACCTTCTGACGAGCCGTGTCTTTCAAGCGTCTCCATTGTACAGGATCCCACCAAATGTACGTGTACCACTGTACCATAATATCATAGCATTCCACGAATGACTTCCATCATCATAGCAAATACGATTCGGTATAAAATCGGTTGCCATATTTGTTAGCAAGGTTTCTTCTGAGAAATTTTAGAACTACATGCACATTGCACAGCTCTCTGTCTGTCTGCGTCTGTCTGAGTCTGTCTGTGTCTGTCTGTGCCTGTTTGTGTCTGTCTGTGTGTCAGTCAGTCTTTTTGTCTGTCTCTTTCTCTCTGTGTCTGTCTGTGTCTGTGTCTCTGTGTCTGTATCTTTCTTTCTCTGTCCGTCTGTGTATGTCTGTGTCTGTCAGTGTCTGTCTGTGTGGCAGTCTGTCTGCTTGTCTGTCTCTCTTTCTCTATGTGTCTGTCTGTGTCTGTGCCGAATTGAACGGATAAAAAGATATGAATCTTTCAACTTCATCTGCCGAAATTTCAGTTTACCAGCAATTTTCTTTTTGGGTTTTGTAGCAAATTACTTCAAACATGAAAAAGTTATTAATATTTGTTGTGAAGAAACTTTAAGTGGTTATTGTTTGATTATTTACATAAAGAAGATGTTATAGACGACAGGATTTAAATCTGGACTGTTCGGAGACCTTAATGTGGAAGAAATGAAGTATGGTGTCTCTCTTGTTAGCATATCGATGGTTTATCTGGCTCTGTGGGCTGGCACTGTTCTGTAGAAAAAGGAAATAGCCTTCTGGGGCTATAGATTTCTGATAACAGGTGGAAGATGTTGTGACAGCAGAACATCGCGATAATGTACTCCGCTAATTTTTATTCCAGGATCACTGAAGACCAAAATTGGGAACTATCTATCAAGCGTCGAAACCGCAACGAACAGACTTTCTGAAAATTGAAATTTCGGGAGATGACGTTGAAATATTTATATCTTTCTATCCGCTCACATTAAATGGCGCGATATTTTGGAATTCTATTCTTGGTTCAATTCTCTAAATACTGGGAAAATTTTAGTATGAATAATCATCAGCCATATGAGATATAAGACAAACAGTTTGGCTTACTTTTTATTGAACCTCGGTGTATATGCCATGAACAATATACTGTCTGTTTAAGTTGCGTCTGTGTCAACTTAGTATGGCTACTTCTAAGTTCTACCAAAGAAAATTGATTGATTCATATTTGGCAGAATGGCAGCAAAAGTCATTCATACGAATAGCTTATTAGACAATAAGTGAACAGTATTCACATAAATATATTAGATGGATGTACTTTGACTTGTGCAATGTGCATAGCCTACAATTCATGAAAACATTCTATGAAAGTCGAACGTTTATAATTGTAACGCCCGCCCCCACCGTCATCCCCGGAGTCACCACTTCCGGATCATCGTACGGTAAGGAGGCCGCGTGCTGTTGTGGGTCATGGTCATGGTCCTGAGATATGGATCGATGGTAAGAGGAGGGAACTCTCGGGTTCAAATCCAACCGATGGAATGATTGCCAACCATCTCGGCTGCCAAGCTCTCTATATGAGATTGGATCCTTGTGGGCCAGACGCTCACTTCTGCGCAGCGTGCCCAAGTGAGTGAAATCTTTAGGCCTAGCGCCTGAAGACTCTGCCAGTCTGATGGTCGACTGGTGAGGTGCGTCCGCCATGTTGGAAGCGGGGGACCTCAGTCCCGAGTTCAAACCCACAACAGATCTTGGGACCGGCGATGCCTCGAGCCGCTCTAGGCGTGTCACAACCTCCGTTAGGGCTTCTCTAACATTTGATTGAACTGCAAAGATTTCTTCTCTGATATTTGATTGTACTGCGGAGATTTCTTCTGTGATATTTGATTGTATTGCGGAGATTTCTTCTGTGACATTTGATTGCACTACAGAGATCGCTTCTTGTGTTTCCCTAGCGTGTGACTGCATCGCTTCTTGTGTGTCTCTAGCATTAGTCTGCATTGATGAGTGCATAGATGTTATAGCCCCCATTACCACCTCCAGAGATGAGGGAGGCCTAGACGGCTGTGAAGGTGTTACAGGTCTACTTTCTTCCATGGCGCAATATGAATTAGGTCTACAGGTAATTCTATCACTATCAGTGAACAAAGTCAGTAATTTCAGTAATGTTTCTTATTATAGCCCATCAATTGAATCCTCAATCAACAACAACCACATTCAAAGTAATCAATCAATTACGTAACCAACTTCGATTACACTCAATGCAAACAATAAACAAAGTCAGATATTTTAACTAATAGCTTCTTGTTATGATCAAAGACATTCAATGCAAACACACTTGGACCGGAGTAAAGCTAAGTTAGTCCCCGATTTACTTTCAAGTCCCTCGGCCAATTTAAAAGTAGCCCAAAGTTATAGAACCGATCACCCTAAAACCCATCCACTCGTACCTCATGTCCAGATAAAGAGAGTCCATCGTGACATGGCGCGAAGAACGGCGTTGACATGTTCTTCTCCAGAATCTGGCCCGATGATGAAGCCCGAGTGCGAATCTTGCCGACGAGAATCAGCCGCAATGATCCATCACTTCAGTCTTGTTCGTTCAAAGTTCTGACCGTTTTCGTCTTATATACCTATACTTTATATTAACTATAAAACATCTTGTTCTTTCTTGAGTTCCGACCGCGTCCACTTTAAACAAGAGACATCTTCTTCCTTCAACGTTCTGGCTGCATCTGACTTAAACACGAATACGTCTTCTTCACCTCAAAGTTCCGATCGAGTCTGACTTAACACGAAAACGTCTTCTTCTCCTCAAAGTTCCGATCGAGTCTGACTTAACACGAAAACGTCTCTTCTCCGTCGAAAACGTCTTCTGCCTTCAACACGACTTCTACCTGCAAAGTCCCGATCGCACCTCTACGTCTCACCTCTTCCACGTCTCTGCGTGTTCTGCCTTCAGTGCTCCTAGGACGTGATTCACGTCAACAACACAAGTCCCGGATGAAAACTGAACTGCGCAGTTTCCCAGCTAGCCTTCGGCGTATAGACTCAGCTTCAATTTCCGCACACGTGGCCCTCCCTCTCCCTTCGAGGCGTCAATCTAACGTCGCAATTTCGACACGTGCGAGTGTCGTGTGACAGAGTCTTAGTCTTCTTCTCTTTACCTCTCCCTTATCTCATGTCCGTCTGGCTGTATTGCCCTCACTCTCCATCAGGCATCGGTGCGTGGGCGGATTGTCCTTTTCCGTCCGTCTATCTTACCCCTCTCTTATCTGCCTGAATGTATCGCTTTGACACTTTGCATCATGCCGCTTGGTCGTCCGAAAATATCGCTGATGGCAGTCATTCAACTTCACCTCCTCCTTTCGGCTACAGCTCCCAGCTGCAGTGCGAGACGGGGAAGTTGATTCAACGGAGGCTTGCCAAAAACATCGACTGCGATTGTCGGTCGTTGAGATTCGTGTCAGACACGATATCAGAAATAAAATAATATTACCCGAGAACAGGCGCTCTATAAATGAAAAGATGGCGGATCCAAAATGGCGACCGTAAATTATAACCCAAATTATATGCCGCGTTACACTATTCACCCCCCACCCTTATTTCGGAATTTATTTAATTGGACGAATATATTCTGAAATGCGTAAATAAGGCCGTACTCTGGTCTGTACATCACGAGTTCAAAATTATATGCAAAGAACAAAATTAAGCACTGAACGGTCATCGCTGATCACGCTTCAGCGCTCAAAAGTCATTACAAGCGAAAGAAATAGAAGAATTAATATGGTAGTTATATAGCCAGTCGTTGTTTTTCAAGAGTCCCGTCAAAATTTATCAACATTTATGTCCTTACAGGCTACTTTCAGTTCAGTCATACACTAGCGATTGTATGGTCAACGGGGACTCAAGCCACAGACAGAAATATAATTCGATCACATACATGTAGATCATTAACGTTACCGCTAAGCTATTTCATACCATGGCGTCTATATTACCACGAGACTCTTCCAGGCATCAGTTGTGTATCAGGCCATATTATGGCATACTAGCAACTTACCAAGTCTAACCACCGCGTCGCTAAAGGCCACATTTACCCAAGACCCATAAGCTTATCACGATAGTATCAGGTCTACCTTTAAAGACATACCATACAGTGTAACCTAGGTCTCTGTTTAGCTCATATTATTATAACTCTGTCTGTCGACTATCACCACGGTCTACCTCAAAGAAACCAGCTTCAAACTTCAACCTAGTAGTTAATAGGCCTACCTATCCTCAAGACAGGTCATTACTTAATTAAAATATGCCACTTTAGTTAATCTATCCTCAGGTCAGTTTATTATTTATATAGCGCAATGACAGTCCTTATTATGTCTATATACGGCAAGGCATTATTGAAATTCTCCATCACTGCAATGCAAATGTAAATTTCAATCACAACTGCAAATGTTCATCAGGCAATCTGTCATACTACTATTAATGCACAATTTAAGCAGTCACAAGCAGGCATCATACAATATAGCCATACAGATACAATACGAATATGAATCACCATTTATGCATTCATTAGCGAACATCGTATTATGCAGTACACAAACATGAGAATTCCTTCACATGGAAAAATAAAAATGTATCATCAAAATCAAACCAGTGTTACAAGCGAGTTCCTGTCCTTCCAAATGACGGCCGCAACGATCTTTACGGATAGATACCCATATGGTGCCAGGTCCCAGACGGATGACTTCCGGTCGGTTCCTCAAGCGTTCTCCAGTTGTGGTCGTCGGAAGACCCGTTGCGAAGGGGGCATCCGCGTAAGAGATGAGAACTGCTGTCACAATAGAAGCAGCGGCGCTCCTGTCCTGGCGAGTTCCGGCCATCGTCTCGCCTCCTCGTCTGATTCCATCCGTTTCCTTGGTTCCCGCTCGGCGCTGGAGCGGAACTCCGTACAGCGTTCACACGACCGACGATCGGGTTGCCCGGAGTATCGCTCCCGGGTTGTCCCTGGTTGTCGTTCCGGGCAGCCTGCTGCTGTCGGAATGGACAGTCGCGCGCGATGTGGTTCGTTGCGGAACATTCGAAGCATCTCCGCGCAAATCGTCCAGCTTCCGGTTCCGCCGCCTGTCGGTACCTGCACGTAGAACTCAAATGTCCGATCTGACGACACAGGAAACATCGCGGGGTTCCCCGTCCGTTACCTCTATTGTTATTCGACCATTCGTTTCTGGTTGACTCGTTCTGACCCCTCCATGGCTCGCGATTGTCGTATCTGGGTTGTGGCGCCAACGATGGTTGTCGCTCCTTCTTCTGCAGTTGTTCTACTTGCCTCTTTACTTGCTCCAACTGTCGTTCCAGATCTTTCACTTTCGAATCTTCTTCTTTAATCGCATTGATTCGCCCCTGTCGTCGTTCGGGCTGTTCGTGGCCGCCGGCTTCTGCTTTTTGATACCCGTCTAGTCGCATCGCTACCTTGTATGCTTCATCCAATGATTTTGCCTCTCGTTCTCGGATCTTAAGAGCGAGAGTTCGATCTCTGAGGGCATCCAAGAATGCTCGAACAGCAATTGCCTCGCTGTGGACAGTCGAGGAACCCGGATACGCACGTGATGTCAACCGGCGAATGTCATCCACCACCGATCCCATGTCCTCTTCAGGCTTCTGTTTCCTGGTACTCAGTTGTGTCTGGAACAAGGCCTGTTGTTCCGCATTCCCATATCTCTCTCGCAGTCGCTGGACCAGCGCCGTCCAGGTGTCCAGACTGTCTGCGTTTGTCTCACTTAGCAAGTTCGTTGCTGGTTCGACCAAAGCGACAACAAGTTGGTTTAGCTTTTCCTCCTCAGACCAGCCGTTGTTTTTTGCACAAACGGAGAATCTGCGAAGAAAGATTTCGACATCGGTCTTCCCGCTGTAACAACCAAGTTTCAGCCATTGCTTTGGCTTGGGAGGAGAAGCCGATGACGGTTTCACCTCGCCAACTTTAGGTGTTGCAGACGCGGTCGGTTCAGGCTCCTTCGCGGTTCCACCCAAGCTGGTAGACGGTAATTCCAGGTCGCCGGTCGTTTGCGTTGCGACTGTGGTCATCGGGACAGTTCTAATCAGGCCACCCGAACCATTGGAAGACGCAGGTGTTTTATCGACGCCCGTTGTTTCAACTCTCACCGGAAGTGTCGGCTTCAGTAGTGATGAACGAGGCAGTTCGACGTCACGGCCGAATCCATAATGCTGCGCACCGAGGCAGGAACTCATTCTCACCGATTCCACGATGGGTGGCCACCGGGGAAAGATGTCGTCGCTTGGTCGAAGCGGGTCGGGACAGCGGAGCGGGTCGAACCAAACCCGGTTGTCGATGTTTTCGTAGAACGCGCTCGGAGCATGGGTCGGAGCAGACATCCGCGAAAGATATGAATGGTCGGGAAGAACGTACGGTTGCATTCGGTCGACTGTCGCCATCACCACAGGTTCGGGTCGGAGATCGGGTCGAGCGTAGCCTCGACCGACCAAGGTTGAAGTTGTTCGGCCGACGAAAGCGCTGTCGGCCATTGAGGTCGGCATTCCCGACGTTGATTGCCGAATGTCGACCGGGTTCATCGCTGTTTCTGCTCTTTGTCGACCGACGTCTGCGAGCGACGCTTGCATCCTCCATTGCGGATTAGGTCGAGGATATTCGACATGAGGAAGCGACGAAAAGGCCAAAGGAACTGGATTAGCCTTATCACCCCCCTCCCGTGGCAATTGATTGGCGATCGGTTTACTTATTTCTAAGTCCCTAAACTCCGGTTGCAGTGCTGTTTGCATTCTGTTATCAATTATTTTAACAGTTTTAGGTCTAGCTTCCATCATCCTGCTGATTTCAATGTCCACACTACCTTCATCAGACATAATTTCCACATTATCAGCAAATTCCCTTTCCTTCCTTCGTTCAAAAGATATTGCCATTTCTCCTCTCCTAGCATAGTCAGTTGCCTCTTCTGACCTATTTTCACCAAAATCCCTAGAACCAATTTGTACCAGTACCCCACTTCTGGTACCAATTGTAACGCCCGCCCCCACCGTCATCCCCGGAGTCACCACTTCCGGATCATCGTACGGTAAGGAGGCCGCGTGCTGTTGTGGGTCATGGTCATGGTCCTGAGATATGGATCGATGGTAAGAGGAGGGAACTCTCGGGTTCAAATCCAACCGATGGAATGATTGCCAACCATCTCGGCTGCCAAGCTCTCTATATGAGATTGGATCCTTGTGGGCCAGACGCTCACTTCTGCGCAGCGTGCCCAAGTGAGTGAAATCTTTAGGCCTAGCGCCTGAAGACTCTGCCAGTCTGATGGTCGACTGGTGAGGTGCGTCCGCCATGTTGGAAGCGGGGGACCTCAGTCCCGAGTTCAAACCCACAACAGATCTTGGGACCGGCGATGCCTCGAGCCGCTCTAGGCGTGTCACAACCTCCGTTAGGGCTTCTCTAACATTTGATTGAACTGCAAAGATTTCTTCTCTGATATTTGATTGTACTGCGGAGATTTCTTCTGTGATATTTGATTGTATTGCGGAGATTTCTTCTGTGACATTTGATTGCACTACAGAGATCGCTTCTTGTGTTTCCCTAGCGTGTGACTGCATCGCTTCTTGTGTGTCTCTAGCATTAGTCTGCATTGATGAGTGCATAGATGTTATAGCCCCCATTACCACCTCCAGAGATGAGGGAGGCCTAGACGGCTGTGAAGGTGTTACAGGTCTACTTTCTTCCATGGCGCAATATGAATTAGGTCTACAGGTAATTCTATCACTATCAGTGAACAAAGTCAGTAATTTCAGTAATGTTTCTTATTATAGCCCATCAATTGAATCCTCAATCAACAACAACCACATTCAAAGTAATCAATCAATTACGTAACCAACTTCGATTACACTCAATGCAAACAATAAACAAAGTCAGATATTTTAACTAATAGCTTCTTGTTATGATCAAAGACATTCAATGCAAACACACTTGGACCGGAGTAAAGCTAAGTTAGTCCCCGATTTACTTTCAAGTCCCTCGGCCAATTTAAAAGTAGCCCAAAGTTATAGAACCGATCACCCTAAAACCCATCCACTCGTACCTCATGTCCAGATAAAGAGAGTCCATCGTGACATGGCGCGAAGAACGGCGTTGACATGTTCTTCTCCAGAATCTGGCCCGATGATGAAGCCCGAGTGCGAATCTTGCCGACGAGAATCAGCCGCAATGATCCATCACTTCAGTCTTGTTCGTTCAAAGTTCTGACCGTTTTCGTCTTATATACCTATACTTTATATTAACTATAAAACATCTTGTTCTTTCTTGAGTTCCGACCGCGTCCACTTTAAACAAGAGACATCTTCTTCCTTCAACGTTCTGGCTGCATCTGACTTAAACACGAATACGTCTTCTTCACCTCAAAGTTCCGATCGAGTCTGACTTAACACGAAAACGTCTTCTTCTCCTCAAAGTTCCGATCGAGTCTGACTTAACACGAAAACGTCTCTTCTCCGTCGAAAACGTCTTCTGCCTTCAACACGACTTCTACCTGCAAAGTCCCGATCGCACCTCTACGTCTCACCTCTTCCACGTCTCTGCGTGTTCTGCCTTCAGTGCTCCTAGGACGTGATTCACGTCAACAACACAAGTCCCGGATGAAAACTGAACTGCGCAGTTTCCCAGCTAGCCTTCGGCGTATAGACTCAGCTTCAATTTCCGCACACGTGGCCCTCCCTCTCCCTTCGAGGCGTCAATCTAACGTCGCAATTTCGACACGTGCGAGTGTCGTGTGACAGAGTCTTAGTCTTCTTCTCTTTACCTCTCCCTTATCTCATGTCCGTCTGGCTGTATTGCCCTCACTCTCCATCAGGCATCGGTGCGTGGGCGGATTGTCCTTTTCCGTCCGTCTATCTTACCCCTCTCTTATCTGCCTGAATGTATCGCTTTGACACTTTGCATCATGCCGCTTGGTCGTCCGAAAATATCGCTGATGGCAGTCATTCAACTTCACCTCCTCCTTTCGGCTACAGCTCCCAGCTGCAGTGCGAGACGGGGAAGTTGATTCAACGGAGGCTTGCCAAAAACATCGACTGCGATTGTCGGTCGTTGAGATTCGTGTCAGACACGATATCAGAAATAAAATAATATTACCCGAGAACAGGCGCTCTATAAATGAAAAGATGGCGGATCCAAAATGGCGACCGTAAATTATAACCCAAATTATATGCCGCGTTACACTATTATCACTCAAAGATGAACAGTTGCAGCAGGTCTCACAGGAAGTTATTAAACAGACGAGCCATGCTCACTTGCGTCTGGTTTAAAAGACCAAAGAAATGTCTTAAGTAGGCCTAGTACCATACTTAAAATGGTACGTGTGTTAGTGCTGCATGTTTAGCCATAAGTCTTCTGGAAATCACCACAATAATATATAGGTCAGGATTCGTCGACAGCAATAAAAACTTATCCCTCCTGCAAACCATATACGTTTTCTGGGCAATAAACACTGCTGCTGTGCCACTTACACTTACACTTATCAGCGAAAGTCGCTTCAGGCAATGAGAAGTATTTTTGAACAGAGGGGAGAATTTTTAACCAACGCTGTCGCTTAGTAAGAAAAGAACTCTAACCAAAGAAATATTGACTTTAGATTATTAGGTCTAGGCCTAACTAAAGTTTTTACTAAAAAATCAATTCCTAAAGGTTATGACTTGCTAGCCAAAGATGACTTTAATACGAAATAATAGCAGCAAAAGACTAGCTACTAAAGGTTTGTTTGCCTTAGAAACGAATAAAGATAATTTAGCCTACTAATGGGAAGTCCGCACAAGGCCATTAATCTGTAATCTGTCGATATGTGTTCTGGTTTTTCCTCGCAGGAAAGAGAAATCATGAAGGAAATCATGGACAATGGTCCCGTACAAGGTAAACGAGATAAGGCACGCAAACAAGCGCACATTCATGCACATGCAAGCGCACATTCATGCACATGCAAGCGCACATTCATGTAGGCCCTACATGAAGGCATACATTACATAGCCTACATTAACACACAGGCAGACTATAATTCGCATGTATCGTTACATTACTTAATACTTACTTATGCGGTCATGAATACGTGTTTTATGTTTCATAATCTATTATCCGTACTCATGCGCACTTACATACAGACGAACACACGAACACACATAAATGCACACATAGGGCCTACCTACATCATCATCATTAGCAGCAGCAGCAATCTGCGTATAATGCATAATTGCATATGCATAATATATCAATTTCGTCATCTTTCTCTCGTCTCAAAACCTGCCTTTTCCTTCGGGGTTGAACGCATTGGGAGCGCTTCTGAAATATTTTTACTGCGGGAAGCGCTTTATAAGTTGTCAGATACAATACAATACAATATACGCGCATTAATATATACAAGCAGTACAAGCAGTATAGCATACGTGCATATATACATCGAACACATAAATAATGCATTTATGTTTTATATGTAACTGCATACATATACATTGTACTTACACTAGCTGGAGTACCCAGTGTTTCCCGGGAAATATAGGATTCGCCCCGCTCCCGGCCAATTCCTTACTTCCCACCCTCACCGCCGGCTCCCCAACCGCCCGCACCCAACCCACCCCACCCCGCCCGCCCCCCACCGCACCCAACCCCACCTCGCCCACCTCCCTACCCCACCCGACCCCACCCCACCCGACCCCACCCAACCACACCCACCCCTCCCAAACCCCACCCCACCCCATCCACCCCACCCAACGTTTCAGTTGAAACTGTGAAAGTGTGGCAACGGATTGGAAATTTATAGTGAATAAATACATACATACATACATACATACATACATACATACATACATACATACATACATACATACATACATACATACATACATACATGCATGCATGCATGCATGCATGCATACATACATACATACATACATACATACATACATACATACATACATACATACATACATACATACATACATACATACATACATACATACATACATACATGCATACATACATACATAATGTCATACATGCAACCATACAAAGGGCTACATTTACTGATAGCGATTCGTTATCTGTTGCTTAAAAAGGAGGGTCACTACTTCGACCAGCCTGCATGTGATCAACCTTGATTTAGATTAATCTTGCGCTATAATTCACGTATAAATGCGGTGTTCACGCCCTAGAATGAATAATCATGAACGTTGTAAATTTCAGCAATACTGGAGGTAAAGGAGGATCTGTACATGTACCAAAGCGGAGTCTACCGTCATTCAATGCCAGCCAGCTCCCTGCCCCCGAACCACCTGCCCACTGGCTTCCACTCGGTCAAAATTGTCGGGTGAGTGGCAGCGTAACATCACCCGTAATGTAATCAGCGAAATGATTGCATAAATTAATAAATAATTTATTTATTAATTTGTGTAATCAACGAAATGAGAGCAAAGCATCTCTATGAATAATTATGATGACTGATTGGAGAATCCAAGTATTACATATTAGATATTTTAGAAATTCACATCATTATGTCTCCAGGTTCTTGCACGATTAAAATAATGACGATGCTGATGAAATAATTATACGATAATGATGCTGTTGTTGTTACTGTTATTGCTAGTGTTATTGCTATTGTTATTGCTATTGCTGTTGTCGTTGTTGTTGTCATAGTTGTTGTTGTTAATGGCAACGACGACGACGACGATGATGATGGTGATGATGATGACGACGATGATGTTTTTTTATTGCCATAGGTCGTAAAGATCCCTCATACTGTATTATGATGGTGGTGATCATAGGCGTACGGGACATTTCGGCAGTGGGGGGGGCCCAAAAAAATTTTTGCCCGAAAAAATTTGATGACCTTTTTTTTAGTCATCCGCCCAAAAAATCTTAAGATTTTTCCGTCCGAAAAATCTGATGACCTTTGTTTTTAGTCATCCGCCCAAAATTTTATGACCATTTTTACCTCTGTGCCCGAAAAAATCCTCCTGTACCTGTTTTGCCGAAAAAAATTTCGAAATTTTTTGGCCAGTCTGTGCCTCCTTTGCCCGAAAAACACATTTGCCCGAAATTTGGGGGGCATTTGCCCCCCTGGACCCCCGCCTCGTACGCCTATGGTGGTGATGATGATGATGATGATGATTATTATTTTTTTTTTTTTATTTTTATTATTTTTACCCGCTGTATATCTCAGATCCCTCGGGATTTCAAAAAATTATCCGGAGACGTAAAAAAATTGTATTCTGTATTATTATTTAATAATAATAATAATAATAATATTATTATTATTATTATTATTATTATTATCATTATCATTATAACGATGATGATGATGACGATGTGAATAAAAAATGAGGATGGAGAATGAAGATGAGAAGAATACTCAAAATGACAACGCATCCATGATGACATAATATAATAATAAGGCTGTGATTCTTTTTCTTTTGCTGCAGGTGGGGAGAGGAGCAGATAGACGGGCACCGTGTCAAGTATTGGGTAAGTGAAGAGAGATAGACGCAATTGGGGGGGGCTTACATGCATGCGTGTCTTGTAGTGATTGTAGGCTATAAATTATTATCTTAAACGTATTATACATCACGGCTTATTGTTTGCGTCCAGTGCAGTGGCGTAGCCAGGAATTTTTCATGGGGGGGTTTTATGGCCGGAAACCCTGTTTTTTGCTATTTTTCTTACTTAAATGGAAAAATAACCTTAAAAAATCTTTTTTCGGAGCCAATGGGGGGGTTTTAACCCCCGAAACCCCCCCCCCCTTGCCTACGCCACTGGTCCAGTGATACGCAAAACGTGCACCGATGAAGGCTGCCTGTGCAGCAGGCCTTGTTATAATCAAAATAAGGAACTTTAGTTCAATTAAACTCATAATTATTTTCATCATATTGTATCGTAGGCCTGTCGTATTGTATCTGACCATTTATAAAGCACTTCTCGTAGCAAGAATCTTTCAGAAGCGCTCCCAGTGCGTTCAACCCCGAGAAAACAGACAGGTTTTTTAGCCATGACGGTCTTGACTCGGGGGACAAAGAGGTCAAGCCGATCAGAGGACCTAAGAGATAGGCCAATTTGCGAAACGATGAAATTACATTTCCCGAGTACTTTACATCGGATACTCAACCATTGCTCCTCTATCTGATTTGCACCCATTTTATTTAATTATGCCTACTATAATTTTAGTTGTCATTTATTTCCTTGTAACTGGCTGCGGTAGGTCTACGCTCTACACCAGCAAGAGCTCAATAAAACAAATACTATTATTATAAACATTACGAGTTACTTAATCCACATGCTCTGTGTGTTTGTTTAGATATGCGCCAATTCCTGGGGACCAAACTGGGGCGAAAACGGTTATTTCCGAATCGTCCGTGGCACGAATGAATGCGAGATAGAGTCGTTCATAGTGGGAGTGTGGGCGAGGGTAAACGGGAAATCAGTGGCAGCCATTGCTAGACAACTGTCACGCAAATACAGGGCAGTGACGCACCACAAAAATGACGCCATGCTGACGTCATCGAACAAGAGTCAAAGAAAACCTCCTAACAAAACTGCGAAACAGGCGTCGTAAATATTCATAATTATGTTAGATGAATATTCATGATTACGTTAAATGAATATGCATGATTTGTGAATTATTCATAGTTATCGTGAATGCGCATGACAGGTCAATGCTTAGAACTGGCTGTAACGATCACCGAAATAGTGACGAATATATAGGCTGCGGTTAAATGGATTTTAGGCTCGATGCAATTTAATTAGGCTTTGAATGTATGTTGTATATGTGTGTACACTGTACATTTATCCGATAATTTCGCTATCCATGTAGGTTGTTAGGCTATAAACGACGGTCTATAGTTTAGACTCAAGCCTAACGGGATTATAGGCTGTTGTAGGCTATCTGAATTAGGTGACTTAGACTAAATAATCGCCTTTTTAACTTTTCGTGATGGATAGGCCTAGTCTAATAAGACTAATGGAGACTGCTTAGAGAAGGAGATTATGCAAGGCACGGTTCCAGGAGCAAGATCAAGAAGAAGACCTAGGAAGAGGTGGTGGGACAACATGTGTGAATGGACGGGATTGTCAACAGAGCAATTGCTGAGAGCAACCGAAGACAGGAGAGGATGGAGAAGAACTGTCCAAAATGCGACCAACCCTCGTGTCGAGGAAGGTTGAAGGCAAGGCAAGGCAGGCCTAGTCTAGAAAGTGTATATATAGTCCTAGTGAAACGTTTTCCCCCGTGTCCACATCTCAACGCTGTAACGATACGATCTCACTTCTGATTTGTACAAATTCTCCCTTCCGTTACCCTTTGGCTTTTAGTCCCTGTTGTTGGTCCTCCACAGCTCCTGTATCTTCACCCCTTCGACTTTTTAATTCAAAACTTTTTTCGACATTTTACAAAGTCTCTCTCCTATCCACGAACTCCGTTTCTGCCTTCCACTTTCAGTTCCTGACTTCCGATCACTCTAAAGATGGCATAGAGAACATATTCGTTGCCTTGCAGCCGGAGGGTTGCAGTTTCGAATCCACGTCAAAGCCGCGTAGGGACCTTGGGCAAGTCCTTCACTCGCAATTGCTCATGCGCTTCGGCATGAAGCTCCAATTCAGTGTCCGCGCTGTGGTCGGGAGCGTTTCTGAGCAGATATCTTGAAGGGGCGCTATACCAAGTGCGCATGTATACATACATACATATATACATACATACAGATATACATGCATGCATGCATGCATGCATACATACATACATACATACATACATACATACATACATACATACATACATACATACATACATACATACATACATACATACATACATACATACATACATTTTTTTAGTCGTCAGCCCTAAATCGTGGATTTTTCAATGTAAACAAAATTGGGATGACCTTTTTTCAGGGGGGGGGGGGCTGAGCCTCTTGTAGGTGGGCTTAGCCCCCCCAGGCCCCCCAGGCCCCCTAGCGCCACTGACGATTACGAGTACTACTGCACCCTGCTCTGTGAGCATGGCTGGCCTTAGGCACAGGAAAGCATGCAGTTGCCTGGGGCGCCAGACGATTTAGGGAGCGCCATTTTTCAAAAATATGTTTAGAAGTTTTCTGTTGTTTTTTCATTATGACCATTTTTTCAATTACAGTGACTATTTCCACTTGAATTCGAACTTTTGCATATGCAGCAAATCCCAGATAATTGTTGATCTCAATGCACCATTCAAAATAATTCAATTTCAGAAAGTTCGTTGTGACCTTTAAGATTCTATTATATTACACGCGTGTCTGTCGCGGCCTATACTCACTACTCAGTCTGTAGATCTGATGCTGATAATAATTATAATAATTATAGTGACATCATTCGACAGAAATAATCAGCCAATGAAAGGCCAGACAGATTGGTCAACTGTCATGTATGTATGAACCTCCGATCCATCGGGTTTCGCTATACTGTATATGATTATATTTCGATTCTCGAGATATAAGAATTCCAATGAATCGGGTCCCTGGCAGATACTGTAAGGCCCCTGCATGCCAGGAATTGTTCAGTGGGGGGTCAATGGATCACATGATATGCTACATAGGCAAAGGCGCTTTCTTTTATCACCTTTAGGGTGAGTGGACAGATTTTTGTCCCTTTCAATTGGTCAACGCAGTATTATAACCTAGGCAACGAAAAATTGAGCAGTAAAATATATATGGGAGCCTTGTATCGCTGCCACACAGTTAAATTTCACTCCTGTGGAACTTGTTCTCATCTTCCATTGCTTTGACTTACTGCGGTTTGTCAGCTGGGAGTAATAAGCACGAATGGTATTATCATCATTAGGGATCAAAAACTACAAGCAAGACAACATTTCTCAATGCTCTGACAGATGAGATTAGCCTACATTTTTGTAATGAATAGACTTTCTTCTCGAGTATAATTGGAATTTTTCGGTACGGTAGTTTTAAACACTGGAATTTTTCGGTAGTTTTAAACACTGGAATTTTTCGGTAGTTTTAAACACTGGAATTTTTCGATAGTTTTAAACACCTCTGTTTTCGCTATTGTCAATATTCAAATTTTCAAGCGTTTAGTTTATCAAGAGAAGAACTCCGCCACTGGTTGCACTCTGCCAGTGCCAGTCCCAAGCCTGGATAAAGGAGGAGGGCGCTGGTAATGGTCTTTGTTGGCACACAGTCACGTTAAACTGCAAATACCACCACCTATCAAGATATAGTCTTTGAGTGCAACTTTCTAGCTTGTTCGTCGTTGTGTTTGTGAGGTGAGGTAATCTGTGTAGTAGCACTCAGAGGGTGCCAAATGTTTGCTTTGCCAGGGGTGCCATTTTGGCTAAGACCGTTGTTGCGTGACATAGTCTCCCCTAAAAATCCCCTAGAGACTTTATTTTGAAATAGATTCTCTCCGCCGGTTCCAGAATAAATTCGCCCCGGAGAGTATATTGTGAAATAAAGTCTCCGTGTGGATAGAATATTTCCTCCGTCCACGAAATAAAGTCTCCCCGAGCCCCGTTCAGCGTGAAACGTACGTGAACACGCTCTCGCTCTACATAGCGACCGTATCACCCGTATGAGGGAAATGTAAATGTAGATGTACGCTTTTATATCTATAATAGCGACCGTTTGAGTCTATAAGACCTCGACCCTGTTCATTTTTCAATGGATTAACATTTTTCAATGAATTAATCCGGCGAGATCTTTCAGCTCTGCACTGCTAGTCGTTTTGAATGGACGTCACGCCATTTAGGTTCTCGTGTACAATATGCCATGGTATTGGAAAGTGGCCCGCAGTTTGCACGCTCTCCTACACAGAGGCGTGTAGGCCAACTTGGGACGCAGCCAACCATAGGCGGAGACCTGGGCCGAGACTTGTGGGCGGACGGAAAGACGCGAGATTTTCTGATGGACGGATGGCTGAGTGTCCCAGAAAAATTTGCATCTTTTTCCCGGCCAAAATTTCTGAAGACCGGCGCGAAATCTCGAAAAAAATTCTAGTTTCGACGCCAAAAAAGTTGACCTTTTTTTAGTCATCCGGCCAAATCTCGACGAAATTTCCGATTTTCGCCGCCAAAAAGCTGACTTTTTTCTTAGTCTTGACGCTCAACGATTGGGGGGGGGACAAATGCATGGGCCGTCCCCCCCAACACCTCCATTGGGAGGGACCGTCCACTCTGCCCCCCTAGGTCTCCACCCATGCAGCCAACGCTAAACTTGTTACATGTTTAACGACACTGCCATATCAAAGATGATTAGTGTCGCCCTCCTCCTTTATCTAGGCCCGGGACTGGCACGCAACTAACGCTCTATAAGGCAGCCAATAAATAAATAAATGAATAAATATATATATATAGCCAACGGATCAATGCCGGTGTCACGAAATAGAGTATCCCCCGTATTAATTGTATCCCGCCCAATTTAAAAAAAGTCGAAAAAACCGCTTCCGCGTGTAATTTGTTTGGCAATTAATTTTAATCTGCTTTGTTTTGAACAATGACACTAACAGGTATGTTTTTTCCTACTAGATAATTTGTTTTGCCCTGTTTTTAGAGCACTTAAAACATTTAAAACACTTAAGAACACTCAGAGTCACTAAATAAATTCGAGTTACCTTTCTCTGGGCATTGCTTAGGACACTTAAAACAATTAGAATCACTTTCAATTTTGATTACAGCATAAAAAAAATTATTATGCTCAATTTTCAAAAAGGAGGATAGAATGGTCTACCCCCCCCCCCCCGGATAGTATAGACCGGTTAATTCCATCCGGAGGGATAGATTAATTCATTCCCCCCGGATAGCTTTCAGGGGGGATACTCCGTTTCGTGTCACCGGTATCACCAAGGACATTAGCATTCGATCGTTCATTCTCATATTGTCCAAACTTCTAAAGCGCCACTCGAAAGCCAGGCTCGGGGCACCAGCTGGCTATTCACAATTGTCGTCGTAGTGAGAACGAAAGGTCACTCGCCTTACTCTTTCCTCCGACACCCTACAGATAGAGATCAGAGGCGGCACCAGAGAATTTACTTACTTACTTACCTACTTATACCTAGCCTGCTCATTTACTCGTGTCTGGCTCAATTCACGAAGACGCTGGAACGAGCTGCATGCAATATGCTTCTTCAGTCATCTGCAGATCCTCCTCCTTCGTTCCCTTCGTTCGCCTGTGCTGCATATGCATATGCCCTGCAACCTAACCAGTCTGCTTGCACTCAAAGTTTAGTCTACGACATCTCTGCTAAACAAATTCTCAGTAGGCGCACTATAGGCAGCCGCCCCCTTAGGGTCCCAGCATCGTCATCATCAAAGAGCCTTCACATCCGACCGAGGCTAACATGTCTGGAGGGATGGTGGGAGAGACGGGACGAAAGGCACTGAGACGAGGTCGTTTTTTTTTACCTGAGCCTTGGAGACTCAAAAGCCCTTATTATCCACGTTTAGTTAAAACTACACTGTGTCCCGATAAAAGTAGATCACAGCAAAAAAGTGTCGTAATTCGGTCAAAACTTTTAGGGCTTACCCGAAATTTTAAAAACAACAACAGTAGCCATATTACCACCTAATCCTAACGCCGTTTAGAAATTTTGATAAGTGTGTCAAGTTTATGAGCGTTTGAGATGCAGCGCCGAGAAATTGAACTTTCCAACATACAAAAACTGAATGAAAGTTCAGCTACGTACAGCTGGTGTTCAAAATGTCCTCCTTATTCACGGACACACGACCGTAGAAGTAGTAGTGTATCAACTTTCTCGGTAGACACCCAGCTTCATAAACCGCAGCTGTAGCCGCGCGACCAACAGTCCAGACTTCAATCTGGAGTGTACTGGAGGAGCGCATTTTTTGTTCCCGTATTCATGACATCGATAACCTTAGATAGGGCGCGTCTGACTGAAAAGTGGCAGCTGTTTGACCACGTGATCACCGACCGGACCATCAAGCAGTGACGTCTACGTCTACAGTCGTGTGTCCGTGAACAAGAACATTTTGAACACCGGCTGTAGACTAACAACAAAATGATCAAGAAAGAACATAATAAAAAATAGAACGAAAAGAACATAGCTAAAAACGAGGACGATAAGAAAGCACATAACTAAGAGCGAAAACATAGAGAACACAATAAAAAATAGAACGAAAAGAACATAACTAAAAACGAGGACGATAAGAAAGTATATAACTAAGCGAAAACAACTAAGAACAAACGCGAAAAAGAACGAAAACGTCCGAAAAACAGACATAAGAACGAAACCAAAATAATGCACGTAAAAGGTAACGAAAATAAAGATAGAACATAAAAACAAACAAAAAACTTAAACAAAGACCATAACAAAAAAAGGAAACAACTAAGAACAAAAACGACAAAGAAAGATCGTAATCACATTAATCAGCAACAAAAGCGAAAAGAAGGAACATAACAAACAACGAAAACAAAAAGGAGGATAACTAAAACGAAAACTACTTAGAACGAAAACGACTAAGAGAGAAAATAATAGAGAACGAAAACTAAAAGAAAGAACTAAAAAACAATGAAAACGAAAAAAGAACTTAAATAACAACGAAAACGAAAAGAACGGACATAGGCCTAACTAAAACAAAATCGAAAAGAAAGATCCAAAACTAAAAGCAAAACTACTAAGAACATAATAAACGACTAAAACGAAAGAGGAAGAACAAAACTAAGAGCGAAAAATAAACAACGCAACAAAGAACTAACAAAACGAAAACGACTTAGAAAGAACATAATAAAGAACGAAAGCGAAAGAGGGACATAACTAACAACGAAAACGAGAAGAAGGAACATAATTAAGAACGAAAACGACTAGGAAGAAAAATGAGAGCAAAGCCTACTTTTTTGCTGTGGATGGACTGGGAGCGCCTCTGAGTATCTCTCTTGAAGAGGCGCTATATAAATTCTAGGAATTAATGGTCCGTGCACGAGCGTCGAGGACCTTAGGCCTAAATATCCTGACGCCCATTCAAACGGTCAGCAGGCTGTGCTGAAAGATCTCATCCCGTCAACTCATTGAAAAAAGTAAGGTCGACCGTAGGCCCTATATGTTAATAGTAATCGTAGGCCTACCGTTGCTATAAACATTTACGTCTTTGGATATTCTCAACAGTAAATATTATTACTCTATAGATCAGCCGGCTCTTAACACAATACGTTGCCATTGGCGACCGTCACGTGGCCTAAAGGGCCGTTGGCGAAATTTTTACAGACGCCAAAGAAAGGACGAGATCATTAAATTTGTATAATTACTTTGTTTTGCTGAATACGTCATCTTCAACGGATACGATCTTTTAAATCACAAACTGTTGATTTCGAAAAAGATGTATAAATCGAACGCTGACAGTTACGGAAACAGTTAAATTTTTGCGATGTTTATGAAGTTTAAACGAATAATATGTCTCCGCCGACTCCTCGAATACTGATATCAATAATATTGATGACGTCATTATCTTCATTGTCTTATTCATCGACGTATATTCAATATACGTCGACGGTCTTATTTGTAGCGGGATTAATGTTTATCGTTTTCTGTAGCGCCATCGCAGGGAGGCTCGTGGTGCGGTGGTAATGTTCTCGAGCTAAGAATTATGGGTATCGGGGTGTTCCCGAGTGGTAGAATATTAATAATAATTTATTATTGGTGTTATCAATATTATTTTTGTCGCTTGGGGTAGAAATGATACTCCAAGCTGTAAGAGATTAAACGTGAGTTTAGCCTTTCTCTCTGATAGTTTCTCGCTCACAGGGCCGTAAATACCGGGGAGGGAATTCCCTCCCCACTTTTACACCTGGGGAGGGAACGTGAAGGAATTCCCTCCCCGCAATTTTTCTCAGCTGTGTCACAATGTTAAGGTCTGTAAGCTGTAGGCGACTGCACATTGCACAATCGAATCGTAGATATTTGGAAACTTGCTCTGTGAGATTAAAGGCTAGCAGAGGTGTAAATGTATCCATTGAAATTTGAAAGATAAGATCTCCTCTTCATTAATACAAAGGGGAAGGAATTTATGATGTGGCAAGTTCGCCCAACATAGGCCCTATGACCCTGCAAGACCGCAGGGAGATAGCGGCCATGCAGCGAGAAGACATCTAATGACAGTATATATATATATATATATATATATATATATATATATATATATACATACAACAATCATGTGTGTATATATATATACTGTATATATTGCATACATAGTGTAAACTCAAGCTGGACAAGATATAAAGTGATAAAATGATTGTCCTTTTCAGCACTAATCAGGTCGCTTAGGATTTAGACTAATCATATAAAGAGCTATCAGTTCATATTGCACCACGCCTTTGGAATGATCTGCCTGCTGAGTTCCGATCCTTTTCAGTTCCTACTCCATCATTACTAATCACACACCATCACCTTCCTCAGGCTCCTCTATCCATCACACCTCGGACCTTTCACTCGAAACTAAAGACACTCCTGTTCAAGAACTCTTATCCTGTTTCACCTGATCCCCCACCCTCCAATTCCCGGCTCAGACGACACCCACCTTAGTAGCTGTTCCACACCTCTGATCATACGGTACCTCGACCCGGACCACCATGGACTACTCTTACGGACAACCCTTTTGACTCAACGCATTTGATCCTGATCCCACGGTAACTCGACCCGGACCACCACGGACTACTCTCACGGACAACCCTCCTAACTCAACGCAGCGCTCGTGAATAAGCCGGTGCCCCGCGCTTGGCTTTCCAGTGGCGCTTTAGAAATTAGGAGATTACGATTACGATATTGCCGTAATGCCCTTGGATCGGAGAATATGAATGCCCTAACCAATTGGCTACAGTGACCCACATGCTGTAACCAATCAGCTAGGCCTACAGTGACCCACTTGCTCTAACCAATCGGCTACAGTGACTCACTTGCTCTAACCAATCGGCTACAGGGACCCACTTGCTCTAACCAATCAGCTAGTGACCCACTTGCTCTAACCAATCGGTTACAGTGACCCACTTGCTCTAACCAATCGGCTACAGTGACCCACTTGCTCTAACCAATCGGCTAGTGACTCACTTGCTCTAACCAATCGGCTACAGTGACCCACTTGCTCTAACCAATCGGCTACAGGGACCCACTTGCTCTAACCAATTGGCTACAGTGACCCACTTGCTCTAACCAATCGGCTACAGGGACCCACTTGCTCTAACCAATCGGCTACAGTGACCCACTTGCTCTAACCAATCGGCTACAGGGACCCACTTGCTCCAAACAATCGGCTAACATGTTTCTTAACCATCGACCAGATTTTCTTAGAACAACGGCTGGAAAGACAGAACACAAGAACAGTGTATTAACATCAAAGGCGTCATTGTCATCTGCTCACACAAAGACATCAAAAACGCACGTCTTAAAAACTGTTCACAGAGAAACTACTTTCCAAGTTTCACCTACAGTCTCGTACTAGAGCATTTCTAGCAACCGTAAAACTAGCACTACGGCCTTCGTAGCAACCGTAAAACTACTAAACGCCACATTGAAGAAAGCCAACGGCTACAGATCATTATACTAAACACTTCCGAACAGAACAAAAACTGGTCAACTTCTCAAAACACTAATTCTTATTATTGTTAAAGTTTGAGCATTTCTGAAAGTTATTTTCATTAAGATCAACTAGACGTACGTCACGTCGGCCTCAGCAGTAGACACTAGACACGGAAACCTGGAATAACAAGCGCTGTACTTGTCTGCAAGTTACAAAAAACTTCCTGCGACATTTGATGCTAGAAAAAATAGCGGATTTAACCACGATAACCAGCTTTAACGATCAACAATACTGGAAAACATTTCTACGACCGATTCAATATCTGATTGTACACAAATGAATTGAAACATTCAGGAACTTTCTGGCTGTTTGGAAAATATGATAACAAGGATATATCGTGTTAGATATGTACCATATGTTCTGTAATTGCTCAACAAGTAATGTAATGTACGGCAACTGTTTCTATTGCAACACGTAAAAACGCATGAGCACCTGAAAACTGCAGTAGCTGCTCTTGAGCAAGTGCCTTTCGAGTTAAGTCTCGTAATTTAATTCTTAAGCAACTGCTCTCTGAGGTCAACTCGTGATCTAATTCTAAAGTTCTGCGAGTTAAAACACGTGATTTAAATCTGAGGTTTCATGGGATACAACTCGTGAGATAATTCATAAGTTTTATGAGGTAAAATACGTGATTTAATTCTGAAGTTTGCAAGCTAAAATTCGTGATTAAATTCTTACACCCTACGAGATAAAACTTCCCAGTATTTTTATGCATAAGCAAGTTCTTTACAAGTTAAAAGTCCCCAAAACAATTTAAATCCAAAGCAAGTGTTTAGTGATTAAAAGACCTAAGAACAATATTTACCTTTTAAGCAATTGCCTTTGGATTTAACTCAAGAAAACAACTCAACTCGTATGCAAGTGCTCTGTTGCAAGTCACGTTTTCAGTAATTAGCAACGTAAGTGTCAGTGGTGCCGTATCATATAACAGACAACAAAGGGTTATTGCACAACCAAATTTCAAGCAAGATAAACTGATTGAGACCATCAGGAAAACATCAAAACTATCTCAGAGCAAGTAATAATTTCTAAATGTCTATCATCAATAACTTCTAAATCCCAGAGAAATCTACCTTGACGGCAGTAGTATAGTATAAGCACCTGAACAATCAGTGATAATTACACAATGTAGCTATTGTTTTCCACTGATAATATACATGGGTGCCCACAGGAAGGGACAAAGCACAATGGCCAATTGGTCATGGTTAATTTTTTTTGCAAGACCCTGAAAATTCAAAGCAAGAAATTATGAATGTGGGTATTTTTCAGAGAGGCTTCTAAACGTAAGTTTCTCAGAACTTCTCATTTTGTGCCATTAGTATCATTGGAAATTTATTAAAAACCGAAAAAAGAGTAGTAAAAAATAGGCACCAATTTTCAAGGGTGAAGTGGGAACTTCACCTCTGCACCTATGTGTGGGCGCCCATGGAAATATACCTGACAATTACACCAATCTATTGTAACATAATGAAAAATTTACACAGCACTCCTTAGAAACCTATCTACCATTAAATTAACAAAAAGATTTAATAACTTAGACCAGCCGATTAATTTAAAAAATATTAACGACTAAACATCTGTAGGAATGAGTCAGGGGTCCGAAAGGCGAAAATCTACATGCAAAAAAATTTCCTTTCAGCAGAAAATTGTTCAAGACAATGCATTGTAGACAAGGTGTAATTCCCCTCCATAATTGTGAAAACCAACCCACTCTTCTCTCTTACCTTGCCTCTAAGGATGAACGATGTCACCAATTTATGCAACACAACCAAATCAGTGGCGTGGCCAGGAATTTATAATGGGTGGGGGGTTTGGCGGCCGGATGTCCTTCCTGACAACAACCCAGCAGTATTACAGTAAATAAAAATGGAATAAAGTAACAAAGGGAATAAAGTAAGAAAAACAATGGTTACTACAAACAATTGTTTTGTTTTTTCTTATTTAAGTGGACAAATAACCTTGTCAAAAACATTTTCCTATGCCACTGTTTTTTTTAACCCGTTAACCCCCCCCTGTCTACGCCACTGAACAAAGTAAGTAAATCAGCATTGCGACAGTTTAGTGTCCAAAAATAATTGTCGCCAATTGTTGTTGATTGAACTTGATTCAAAACAAGTCAACTCTGTCATGCAGCAAACAATACTTCAGAAGAGGGCTAAAGAGTGGTCGCCATTGTCACAAAACTTCTCTGAAAAGAGGTGGTGAAGGTCACTTATCACCATCACAATAGAAAGTTACTTGTCCATGATCCGATGAAAACAGATGAAGGGAGCAAGGCATCAGGAAAAAGGAAAAGAAAAACACGGCCAATACACGGGAGGAATGAATTCCACGCATAAAGCAATGAGCAACTGAAACAGGGAGCAAATAACCTCACCACCACCGTGTACCTCAACACGCAATTTACATAGCGGCTGTTAGAGTTAAATACTGAATATAACATAACCACAAGAGTCTCCTTCTGTCTCAAGGAGATGTTAGATGGTAATCTACAGCACCTATTTGAAATTTACCTACTGAGATACAATTGGACAAAAAGACGGCTCCAGTTGTGTATCTTGTAATAGCACCTGTCGGACACCAAAGTAAACCATTCCCAACCTATAGGAGACATGAATTGAAAACCATAAAGCATCAACGTCCAAGTACAAGTCAAAAAGGAACAGCACTTGACCATTAGCCAACCAGCAGTTAACCAATAGTTAACCAGCAGTGCAGCTAACTATGGTCTAACCACCAAAAAATAATTAATCAAAAAATCTGGGACCACAGCAGCAACTAAAGGGTCACACTCGGAAAGCTCTGCCCTTGAGCAACACAGCAACTATAGCTGCCTCACCCAAGCCTAAACAATCAGATGCATCTTAACAGCTTGTATACAAGTCCTAAAGCAATTGTCTAACGTCCTGATTTGATCGGGCTGCTCAACTACCTTCATCTACTTCATGTTAGCCGACCAAGTACCTACTGTAACGAACCAAGTACCTACTGTGATGAACTAAGTACAATCTTTGCCAAACCTTCTGCTGTTCTACCATTGACCAAATGCAACCACATAAGACGACAATGACTACCTCATGGTAGTACCATCTTTCCATCTCACACCAACAACTGCCTCTAAATAGGGTTAATGTGTTAGATGCACTAACTATGGCACAACTAACAAAAGGGTACTTGTTACCAACGGTTAAACCCTTTAGCGGCGAGCTGCATTGGATCCCAATCACTTTTCATACATTCCCCTTATTAAAGACAATAGGTCATAACAAAGGTGCTTAGAGCCACTGTCATCCTTTATCCAAGTCAGTGGTGTAAAAAAATCAATCTATGGACCATTTCTGGCTTGCTCACTATGATTTACTGGCCTCAAGAGCCTTGCCTAAAGATACTGCTACTGATAATATTTTATAAGCCAAATCCGTCAGTTTGCTAAGCAACTCACAACTCAAGATTTTTTTATAAACAATTCTGGGAATGGGCTCACCAAACCCCTCCCACACCTCTAAGCAATCCTATTTTGCTCAATGGCCTGTGGCACCTTGTCGTGTCACAAGCTGGGAAATATTTTAATTATAACCGATTTTACGCAAATGTTATGAGGGTCTGGTGTAGAATGGCATCAAAAACTCTAAGCCGTACCCATCTGCTGATTAAAGGTGAAAAGAAATGACTAGAGGCAAAACCAAGAGTACCGTCCTGGCAAATCAGAATCTGGCCAAATTTTTTAATCTTCCCCTCATGAAGTTTCCTGCCTCCCACAGGATGCATGAGCAGACCTTTTCAACTTGCAACACCCTCACGAAAGGGCATTTACACAAGTCTATAAAATCGTTTAAGCGAATATAAATACACTTGGGTAACGTATTAATAAACAACAGGCATCAAACACAGAACCTACACTGCTATGACATTTAAATAACTGCAGACTTTAGATGACCTAAACATAAATTCTACAACTATCAGACACTGCTGCATTCAGAAAAAACGCCTAAATATGTCAAACCATAGTCAAGCGCATTTACTGTACAGCTCAGCCAGATAGAGCAATATGTGGCCTTGTGAAGGAATCCGACACAATTGTCTGGCAGCAGGTAGTACAGTAAAATTGCCATGACAATCATGACAATAGGATAGACACCAAAAAAGAGCAATCTAACCATGTAAATGCTTTTCTGTATGGACAATCACTCATATGACTGTCCGTGGTACCGTTAAAATAAAAAAATGAAATGTGGAGAATGACACCGAGGACAAATGAGTTGGGTGGGTGTCGGTCCAATCATAGCATGGAGCATGAGAAAGGCTCAAGTTACCAGCAACAACTTACCATTACTAGGTACCACCAGTGTGTGTGTGTGTGTGTGTGTTGTGCGTGCGCTATCTTGCTAAGAATTTCCTATACATGTGTATAAGGCAAAGTCATCAATGAGTCAGACAATGGGCCAACAATTTTTTCTGGACCGTGTAGTCTCCCCTAAGGATACTCTGACTGACAATGAAAATCAAAATTTAAAATAAATTTAAGCGTGATTTTACCTTTTTAAGCACAAAGAGTCGCAATTCACTATTTACTAATGCAAACATTTTCTGCTATGCACTCACCAAGACCCTCCATTATTTTGCTCAAGTGCCTGCAGCCTTAGACCCCACCACATGCTGAGAAATATTTTGCCACTGGTCCAACATTGAAAAATTTTTAACCTCTGGTATTAGGGATGTAACAAACTCTATTATTATATTAATTAATTCAAATCTGTCACATCTCAGTTTCATCTTGTAAGGCGTGAAAATTGGCACACCAGCGATTAATCTTAATGATGATCAAAACATCGATCATAATCCCCGAGTCTTTATATGTTTTATGTTTGACTGTCATACTATATCATTTTCACTAATGAGCAAAATCCTAGATTCTAAACATGACCTACATTTCATAATAATGATCCTAACGCAGACTACACAGGCAAGTGATTGAGTTTAAAATAAACCTCTGTAAAAACTAAATTAAACTTTCGGTCCATATTACCAACTGATTTATGGAACAGAATTTCATATTTATAAGATATGGTACTTGTATACCATTTGGCAGAAATATCAGCCAATCAGAAGCAAGTACAGCAGGTGTAGAATAGCCTAGACGTCAAAGTTATACCATCCATACGAACATGCTTCAATCAGTACTTTAACATTCTGCAGTCCATCAGTCTGAGTTTGAAAAATGTTGCAAACCACTGCTTCAAACATTTCTATCTACAACCTTTTGGGGTTTTTATGAAGTAACCTATAAAGCGACGAGACATGTCATAACAGCACAAATGTCAGAGTTATTAGTTACTGCCCTAAGTATTTCCGAAGTACTGAACTGCTTGGGCATACTCTAACTTATAACTCTAACTTATAGTTTGTCCAAAGTACCTTAAATCATCAAGATGCATTCATAGCAGTCACATGCTGTCAACACTTTAACAACCAGATGCACTGATTAATCAGTCGCCTGTAGCAGACTCTTGTCATTACAGTGTTAACAAGTGCTACAAACTCTATAAGGCATACTTATATCTGTGTAATCTCTTAGCAAGTACCTAATCTGTTAAGGCATACTCATACTTGTATAGTCGTTCTGCTGATGTTATCTGTTAAGGCATACTTAAGTGTAGCGTAGTTGTATACTTTGTAATCAGCAAACATTGTTCTGCGTAGCATGTAGCGAATTACACGGTTCTATCAGAAAACAGGACAACACGAATTATTATGCAGCAACAAAGCCAACACGAAAATAAGTCGCAGCTTGCTCTTTTCAGCAACCACGGAATAACATATATGACACAGGGGAGCTCAAAAACCAAAACATGTCAGTTTCTGACCATTATATTCGATATCATGTTCTGCAATAGCTCTGCTTGAAAACATTTTTTACAGAATGAAGTCGTCTTTTTTACTAACTAAAGTTATACTCGTTTGACTCCTTCATCAGCGTGGAGTGAAAATTAAATAAGAAGTTTCAACATATTCGTGTCATAAAAGTCTTCAGAACCCATTACTTGATCATTCTGCAATTTTGCTGGGCATGAAATCGATATATTCTGTAAGAAATAAAACAAACGGCATGAAAATTGCGTTACTTGGAAATCACGACAAATTCATACGTGACTCTTTTGACATGGAAAAGGTTTCATTAAAGATTTGATTGAACTGCTGAATTAAAGAATATTCCATTATTACTGAATCCGAGGTGCAGATAGTCAGCCACCAGAGGACAATGGAGTAAAAGCCAAGAAAAAATAGTGAGTTTTGCGGCATTTTTTGAAGGAAGGAAGGAAGTGCATTTGAGCTGCGAAGCGAGAGCAGAAGTCGATTCCACTTCCTGGGAGTAGAGGCATGGAATACTGCTCTTCATCAAGGCTTAGCTAAAAGACACATATTTGATGAATGCAGGCAACAAGAAGGAATGTAAGGAGTATACATGTGCAAGTGCAAGGAGTATTCTGTCCCTTTGAATATTCTGTCCTTTTGACCCACCTTGCCTATTTCAGCTTTACAATTTATCTAGGAAGTGAAGGGTTTTTGAGCCCCGGCGTCACATATAGCCAACACAAAACAGAGTAACCTTATCATGTCTTCTAGAACATCTAAACCAGTAAGAAAGACATCAGCAATTACTCTGTTTCATTTGATAGAAGCACCAGAACAGATTTGATTGAAACGAACACTGAATTAGGAAACGATTTATCTATCAACTCAAGGAAATTTAAACTTTTGTAATTCAAACATAAATATTTTCCCAGAAATCAAAACAGAGCAAACAATTCATATCAACTCACGTGAAACTAAGATTTTGTGATTCAAAAATTCTAAATCCAAATTGTGCAAATTATTTATACGAACTTACAGAAAACTAATCATATTTGTGATTCAAACACGAAATCCTTTCGGAAAACAATAAACAGTAAAAGCTTCAAATCAACTTAAATGAAATCGTTTGAATTCAAACAATTAAATCCTTTCAACAATAGAAGTCATTGCACAGCAAAAAATGTTGGGAAATAAAATACTGAAATTACAAGAACTTTTATTACTCATAGTAAAAATTATGACTATAATTAGTTTTACCCAAGGCAAGCATAAACCCTCAGGAAAATTATGCAAAGCAGCAATCTGGAAATTAAATCTCATTAATCCATGAAATCATAAAAAGAGCCCAATAACGTAATGTGTTGAACACAGATGAGATGGTGTCGAAATCAATTTTATTACTATAATAATTTTATTACTATAATAATTTAATATTTTACTCTAATTTTAACCCTAAAGTGTAAAACATCCAAGAGCACAAAAATGAATCCACAAGTAGGAAACATCGTAACAAAAATAATATTACAGCTTCCCAGAAGCTCTCATAATAATAATTATTCATAGGATATTAATTCATAATCAATCACCAATAATCACTGAACAGGACAGCAAACGCTCTTAAATAACACGTTTCTTTTACAATCTTTAAAAGACCCACAGTCAAACGTCACAGCATGTTTTATACCAAACTCGTCATAAAAGCGTGACAAACTCGTCATGAAAATGTGATAATGCACAACAGTAAAATGTTGAACATGGACATACGCCCGATGAACAAACACTTATAATGTGAACATTTAATATAATAGCTGTCCGAATCAAAACCTTTGTATAAATAATTAGATATAAAAGCAAAACACTCCAATCACAGCGAAGAATAATAAACCAGAATTATGGCTTCACGGAAAGTTAAAGCACGTCCATGTCAACTGCTCCCCCAAGTAAAGGGCCTTCAAAAGGGGATTTCAAACAACTGTGTAAATTTTCACAAAAAAACCTTAAAACCACAAAGTCTATATAAAATACACACAGCCCTAGTGCACCAAATCAAACACAAAATGGCTGCCGCTGCTGCTTAACAAAGTGCAAATCACGAACGTGCTGGTAAATTTACTAGAGTAAAACCGACAAACACATCGTTTCAACTGAACCAAAAATATGGCAACTACTGGCATTTAACGCTTATTGCAACGTACTGTCGGCAAACGCTGCACGGAACAAAACCAGTCACCGTCTGACCGGTCTCCTTATAAAACCTAAACCGTTCCCTGAAAAACGTCTCAACGAGAATAAGAAAACGCACACACAAGTACGGCGACGACGACACGAATGTACAAATAAAATTACAGACGATGATACTGGCAGTGTGATCTGTCGACAAACAGTCAAGTTGACCTGAGGTCAGAAGAGAAATCCTGAGTTGTTCGCGTAGTAATTCATGGACGATTCAGCTGCTTAATCGGGGAAATGCTTCCGATAACGTTCTCTAGATCCTGAAAACGACAAAGCGACAATTAGTCGTATCAGTATCATCACGATGGAGGTGTCTATAAAATTTAAATGTGGGCAAAGCAGCCACAATTAAATACTTCTATAGCACCACTTCACGAGCAAACCAATCAGGCACTCAGCTATCTCAGCGCCATCGTGTACAATGTAATTTAATATCATTAGCAACTCACACAACACTATGAATCTGAGATTATGGTTTTAAACCCAACATATATGAGTGTATGTATGTATATATGTATGTATGGATGAGTGTATGTATGTATGCATGAGTGTATGTATGCATGAGTGTATGTATGTATGTATGTATGTTTGTAGGTATGTATGTATATGGACATTTATATAGCGCCGCCTTAAAATAACGTCATAAAGGTGCATATGTACTGAGATATTCAGATGTTTTAAAGCTACCGTAGTTAGAAAGAGTGATTTTTAGACATTTCTTAAAAGATTAAAACAGTCTGAGCTTAAAAGAAAGAATGGCATTCAGCTCCGTTCCTTTGGGGGCAGTGATGTGGATTGAAAAAGAGATGGCGGCAGTTGTGCATGAAAACAAATCTGTCACGACAATTCATTAACAACAGCGATGGCTGATGTACTAAAACCACTTAGTCACAGTTCCCATATCAATTACTCAAATTAATTCCCCTCAAGGACGGGTTGTGTTTGGCTTTTTGGGGAAGCGGGGTGGGGTGGAGGGTTACAGAAAACCCTAAATTTCGCAGACAACGGGGGGGGGGGGACCACATCTAGTCTATTTATAAGAATTAAAGTTATACAGAAAAGTTAAAAAATAACAGCTACCAATAAACTGATCAAGACCAAAGAAAGAAAGAATCTCTTAAGAAGAATGTCTGGAAATTAACAGCACAGTCCTTTAGCTCCAATCCAACAACTCACAAATTATTCTGTCAATGAATTTTGCCAACTTAGATAAAATCAACTCTGCCGCTACACATACTCTGGTAATGCCAGTCTCAAGTCTAGAGAAAGGAGGATGGCAACACTGTACATCGCTATGACGACACCGTCATTAAATAAGCCAGCAAGTATGTAAGTAGCCTTTATTTGCATCCGACAATCACACGCGTTATACTGCATAAAACGATTACATACGTTCAAGCAAAACAAGCTACGACAATTAACAGCAGATTTTAAAGTCATTCAATTCATACATCGTTAAATTTAACTGATAAAGAACATCTGCTGATGAGACTATCTTTTAACCTCAACAAACGAAGACAAAACAACATCATCAAAGGAGCAAATACCTTCAGAAGCTGCATTTTGTTGTATTCATTTCGATGACGATAGACGCAGAGCGACAGCTGGCAGTGCAGTTTCTCCAGGCGCTCCACGCTGAAACCACGCGTCCTCTGCACGGCTTCGTCTAATAGATTTCGCTGGCGTGATGGGTCGGTCACAACTGTCTTGAGAACCTTGACCAACGTTTGAACGGCCTTTCTCGTCTGGTGGTCGTGAGCCGTCGTCAGACCCAAGGACGCTTTGTCGGGTGAAAGACTCGACTCGTCAGTTGCCGAACGTGTGGCGTGCGGACTCTCAGCGACAGGACTGGCATGATGATGATGATTAGTTGAAAGACTCTGTAGTTGGGAACATTGAAAAGCAGAGAGTAATCAACTCCGTGAAACACTTTAGATCAGCGGTTCTCAACCTGTGGGTCGCGACCCCCACGGGGGTCGCCTGACGTTTTGCCAGGGGTCGCCTGGACCCTTCAGAAATTTTCAAAAGATCATGGGCGGAGACCTAGGGGGGGACGGTCCCCCCCAATAAAAGTGTTGGGGGGGACGGCCCATGCATTTGTCCCCCCAATGTTTGAGCGTCAAGATTTATTTTGGCAGCGAAAATAGAAAATTTCGTCGAGATTTTGGCCGGACGACTAAAAAAAAAAAAAAAAAAAGGTCATCAACTATTTTAGCGGCGAAAATAACTTTTTTTTTAGATTTTGCCGGTCGTCAGAAATTTTTCGGAAAATCTCGCGTCTTTCCGTCCCCCCCAATTCTCGACCCAGGTCTCCGCCTATGCAAAAGATGCAGGCCGAACCGCAATTTCATCGCTATCTAGTACGTTAGAGCAACAGAAAATAAATTTTTATATGTGCTAATTTTGCCATGATTGCTATATTATGTTAGATTGGAGCAGCTGATAAAATTTTTGCCATTTCAGTTTTCAAATGTAGACTAAATTCATCTTAACCATTCTTCTAAAAACCATTGGTATGGAATATTTATTGAAGTTTTAAACCGTGTCTGTGAGCACTAGCATCATAAGTACATGTAGGCCTAATTTTGTTTATATGACGACTTAAAATGTTGCGGTCATAGTGTGCAATCCCAAACTTTTTTGTAACTGGAGGCACTCTGAAGTCTTAAACCACGACTATCAGCGTCCAAGCAATGAAATCTTTTTATTAAGATGACAGCATAAAATGCAGCCATTATTGTGTGGAAATTCAAAACATTTAAACAATGTGGAGGCATTTATTTAAGTCTTAAACCATGTCTTTCGACTCCGAAATTACGAGGAATTTTGTTAAAATGACAGTCTAAACTGCAACCATTGCCATTGCATGCAGTGTGGATTTTTGTAAAATCGACAATGAGGAGGAGCGCTTTCCTCCTCCTAAACACTCCCCTGCTCAGAGCATTCATACGTCAGAACACAAGCAAAGTTTAGGACAATAAATGCCATCGAGAAATGAGTGTTAAGAAAAAGGGCTAATTTACAAATTTTAGAGTAGTCTATTTTTTGACAGTCGCAGTGTAAATAGAGAACCTACATAGGCCTACAGGTCATATAACGTTCTATGTTTTATTGACATGTTGTCAGTCGAATCAAAGAAACCCAGCATAACCAAACTGAGTTGCCATTCAGATACTAAGCATTATAACATTGCAGGAAAGCAGTATTTTGTTTTATTATAAGCACAAAGCTGACGACGCCAAGAAGGCATGCCTGAAACAGAGGGTTTGGAAAGCTCCAACACAAGATGTGTCAGCTGCAGTTGAAGACAACTTCAGCTGCAACCTGCCGATAATCCGATTAGTAGCTTTCAGAATCACAAGAGCCAGGAAACCTCTCACATTTTATTGCCAAAAGCAGCTAGGTCTCGAATTATGCGGGTGAAAGTGCAAAACAATGGACACCAGTATAAGATGCAGTGAATGGGGGTTAAATCAATCAATTTTGATGTTGGGGGTCGTCACAACGTTCGAAATGTCACCAAGGGGTCGCCCCTCTAAAAAGGTTGAGAACCGCTGCTTTAGATACTGATTCTGCACTCATTTTGTATTGTATATTTACATCGTGTTGTATATGACAATTAATAAAGCACTTCTCTTAGCAAAAGCCTTTCATTTCAGACTGACCTCGAGAGAAAAGGCAGAAATTGAGAGGGGAGAAAGATGAAGAGAGTAACAGAGAGAGAAAAGGAAGAGTGAAACTGACGGTGAAAGTTCATTCCATAGAGAGGGAGTAATGCATGCAAACGCATCTGGATTGAGCGATGGCAGTCTTGACATGGCGAAGAAAAAAGAACATCAGAAGAACAATTCCATTAGATCAGAAAAAAATAGGTGGATACAAAAAGAAATTGATACTTTATAAAACACTGTTAAAACACCGGGTCTAAGACATAAGTCATAACGGACTGCTGCGTTTCTGAATAATCAAAATAAAGTTGGTGACGCTGATTCAAGCTGAGCTCTAGGAACCTCGTAAAATAACTCATTGTCCTTGCACGCTTGCACAACTAAAATCAGAGCAGACGTTACAATTGGCGTAATTCAGACAATATGGTTTTTCTCCTTAATCATACAGCTACGTGTACTTTTCCTAAAAGTCAAAATTAAAAAAATCCTAAACCAATCATTTTCACCTACATTAAAGAGACATCAAATCAATTCCACTTCCTCCTCCTATTCAACAACTACATCAAGAACCAGTGAGATAGAGAAGACAGACCTTGTTATTCGACACCGACGAAGAAACTCTTGAGATCTCGACGACCATCTCATCACGCGCTTCTGCAGACGACTTCCGTTTACCCTGGCTGCATCTCGTCGCAGGACAGCTCGAGCCGTCGGCATTCGCGGATTTCAAACCGTCCGACTTGCACTGACCAGCGGACTCGTTCGAACACGCATCCTTCAAGCTTCCACATTTCTTCGTCTCATTCGACGTCCTGTCACTTAAAGCTTTTCTGTATTCGATTTCCGACATCTCCTTTCCATTGCAGTCCACGTAAATGACGACCTTTTTATAGATCGGCTTATTTGCCCGGCACCACGGAGACTTGAAGGGGGTCTTTCGCGGCGTACGGCAGAATCGAATTCTTTTCACCACTCTACGTGGAAAACTGTCGTCCTTATCCAGCCTCTCCTGATCATCGGCATTCGCTGTCGATTCGGTCGCCGCGGCAACCGTTCCGCTGTTGGATTCGTTGGTGGAATGACTGCGCGTTCGACGTCCGAGATTCACCGTGCAACCGTCGGCAAGGTCGTTGTTCATGGCAGAGGTCGAAGCACTGGGCGGTTTCGTAAAGTAATAGCTAGGAACCGGCACTTCCTTCAGAGAAAAGTCTAAAGAGTTTAAAAGAACAGAGTGAACATGAATGTCTAAAAGCCCCGTTACAGTTATATAGCAACATACGTCAACAAAACTAGACTTTAAAAATCTAATGGTAATTAATGATAATCTAATTCTACAACAGGCTAAATGCAAAATTCTGTCTTGTCAATCCTCAGAAGGTTTTTTGAAATTGCAAATTAAATATACCGGTATCAATGTGCATATGTGGGGAACGGTGGTGTGGTGGGTATGTTCATAGCCTTGCAGCCGAAGGGTTGCAGTTTCGCCTCAAGTCGCCCAAGGCCGTAGCTAGGGGGCTGTTTTGGGTGTTTGAACATCCCCCGAAATGGAAAATGGAAAAAATAATTGAATGCATTTTCGAGCACATGATGTAAAAACCATGAAATAAAACCATGAAAACACCCCAAAATGGAAAATTAAATTAATTGGTGACATTTTCTGACAATTTTTCGGCCGGATGACTAAAATAAGGTGTCAGTTTTTCGGGCGGGAAAGAAACACCCCCCGAAATCAAATTCTGGCTACGGCCTTGAAGTCGCCACTTAGGGACCTTTGGCAAGTCCTACACTCGCAATTGCTCAGCACTTCGGCGTGAAACTTGGATGCAGTGTCCGCTCTGTAGTTGGGAGCGCCTCTGAGTGAAGAGCTTGATGGGGCGCTATAACAAGTGTACATACAAACATGTGCGTGTAACTATGATTGTGCAACAGCCCAACATTAACTAAATGCATGTTATGTTGCACTTGATGACATTACATTGCACTTGATCACATTTACATTTTTCAAGCTATGAGTAACCTCGCTCAAGTTTGCCATAATATGCTAACAATATGCCTTCAAAAGCTATTTAATAAAGGTACTAAAACATGTCTTCATACACGAATACATACATTAAGTAAAAGTCCCTTAAATCACACTTATTTTAGCTGTTGCTAGGAATGAATGAATGAATGAACGAATGCATGATTGAATACAAAAGCGATTATATACATTTAACTTCTTCCAGCTGTTAATTTCACGGTCCTTTAACAATACTATACTTACTTCTGTTCTTTCTTGCCCTAGCAATGTCTTCACAGACTTTGCCAAAGTCAGGATCGAGTTCAGCCGCTATTATTGCATTGGTCGTGTCCTTCAGTGCACACGCCCGGTGTCGAATTGCACGATCTAAAAGACCACAGGATCAATCGTTAATAATATCCACGTATTATATGCAGAAACCCAAACCTGTGTTGCACGAGTGTGTGTGTGTGTGTGTGTGTGTGCATGCATGTGTGTGTCATAATATTTTAACCAAGGCAAAAATAATTCCTCAGTACCTATTTAATATATTCTCTGGAGACGGGACTCTGCAGTCCCTTCTGAGCTTCCTTTCGTTACCAAGAGTTTTCATGTTTTTTATGTGATGCTATATCTAAATTGCTTCTTGGCTAAATAGAAAATAATAAAAAATAATAATAAAAATAATTTAAAAAATTGATTGATTGATTGAGAATAAATAAGATCTAGAACAGTTCTCGTGGAAAAATTAAGCATAAAAGTTGGCGAAAAACGTAGACCATTGAACGACGCATACCTTGAGGATCTTTGTCGGGATTGTATTCGAGTGCATTGCTACAGATGAGATCGATGTCCAGTAGGAACTGGACAACGGTTTCGTACTTGTGAAGGTCAATCCGAGTCATCATCGTTGACAGGTCCATTGGATTCTTTATGATCTCGTAATAATCCGGCACCTGATGAAAACAAAGGGTTCCATTGTCAAGCAACGTAACTTTTTTAAAAGATCTCGTGCTGATGATTTATCCAAACTCACAATTTAATTCAACGATCCAAATAACCCAAAATTAAATATTTTTTAGGAATGACCTGAACAATTCGAGCGTCTCTGAGTAGTTTTTTCTTGAAGGAGCGCTATATAAATGTCCGAATGAATGAATGAATTCTCAATACATATAATTTACTGTAAAAACTATCTGATACATTCAAAATTTAAATAAATCATTCCAAATTTTTTCTAAATTCTGGAACTGCAGCAAACAATCCATAAGTTTCATTTTCTTGTCAACCGTTTTACACCAGGTGACGCATCAAGGCAGGTTATTTAACGATGACTGTAGCACAAAAAGACCTAGACTTTATCTTATCCCAAAGCAGAAATATTGACTATCAATGGAGAATTTGAAGTTACAGCCAACATTCAGCGCTAGAGTCATTCTTGCTGAACACGTTACTCAAAAGGCGTGCTACGCTAATAGCTTTGGAGGACATAACATCTCACTTGATATAAAGCACAATGGTGCATAAACCAAGAGCATGTAAACGAGTCCACACTGCAAAACATTCATTCACTGAATGAATTTGAATGGTGTCTCTTAAAAGGAATTACTCAGAGGCGCTCCAAACCTCAGCACCGCTACCAGTAAATTTTTTAGCAGCCAGTCATATTTTTTAAAATTACGGCTTGGGGTCTCTACTCCTGATTCACCCTTAGAAACACACACACATCCATCGGCGTTAATGAATGAATATAATAATATATAACATAATATTAATAATATAATATAATGAATATATCAAAGTGAATTCTTGGAAGCTGGATACCGTTTACTAACCTCTTCCACATCGACAGGCTTTGCAAACACGGAAAATTTCCGATCTCGGCCCAACTTGTTGATGACATCACGCAGGAAGAGTCTCAACTCCCTGAGGGTCGTCTCCTCCTGCACGTACAGCCGTCCCTGCTCCTCCTCGGTCAGCTTTCTCGGCTCTGGCTTTGGGGCTTTCGGCAGAACTTCAAGTTTCCTTTCTGAAAATTTACACGAGAAAACAGTCAAACTGCGTTCCTTCTCAATTAAGTCCTGTGAAACCGTAGAGCAACTTGTCGAAACATACTGCATGCGACAAATTCATGGAATAATTAATTCTGTGTGTTGATGAATTAATTAGACAATGGACAAAGATATCAATGAAATAATTGACGAAGTTAGTGGAGGACGATTGTGCGCGACGTGGCCGACCCTCACATCGAAGACGGCTGGGAACAGAACAGGACAGAAGAATTAAAGAATCAAAAGAAACCGATCTGTAAAGGACATGAACAATCACACACTCGTTGGACTGAGTTCGAGATAATAACAGAAGAGAATTCTGGGTCAGTTAACACTTCAAGTGAGAGAGTGCACACTAAAAGCAACAAGAAAAACACTGCCACTCAACATAAAAGGGTTGAAGGAAAAAATTTAACACAGACGTGACAAGAAATTAACATCAACCACTCTTAAGTGAAGATTATAAATACTAATTATACAGATCCCTTCATTTTATTAAGCTTCCACACAAAGCATGCTTGAAAGCATTAACGTGTTAGAACAACAGTAATTCAAATTGTGGCAGATGCGGAGCCCATAAGAATTTGTTCTGTCATAACACACCAGACCTGTCTGAGCACTATTATTGCCAGTTAATGTCAAAGCCGTGCTGCTACAATTCAGACAATAGAAAAATACCACAGACTACAACAACGTCTGCCATAATGAGATTTCAGCAAAAAGCTGAATATACTCTGGGACTACATTATATTATGAATAAATTAAAGTTTCATGGCACTGGATAGCAATAATTTTCTACAGTGACTTGCCTGTTTTCCTGCGTGCAACTGGTAGCTGTGAGGCCTGAAGTAGCAGGAGATTTTCAAAGAATTCTCTTCGCCTAACCTCGTCTGGCTCAGGGACAACTACAATCTCATCTTGGAACAATTCCTTCACCTGGACAAAGAACGAAACCATGGCATAAGGAACGACTTTATGCTTCGTTATTAAAATATGAAAACTCATAAAACAAAGATGATTGCAACTTCATCTCTAGGGTATTATTTAAAAACATTATGTAACAAATCCTATAACAAACTCAAATCAAAATAATCTAAATCGATCAAACCCAGTCATGATCTCAATGATCTGTGTTGCATTTGATCTGAACACGCATTATAAAACCTTTGTAACATTAGCTAAATGTGGCAGGCTGCGTTCTGCCAGCCTGAAGTTTTGAACAAATGAAAATTGAATATATGCTAATGAAACAAAATACATGGAAAATATGCTAGACTGCTAGTAGCACCTAACCTAAAAAAAGTTGACATGAAAAGCTGCTGTTGGTTGGTGCAAGGCTCCGGGTCGGCACCACACCATAAACAATAATCAAACAAATCATTATGGTAAAGGTGATTGCAAAATTATATAGCCCACTACATTAGCTATTTCTTAATTAAAGGTTCCAACCTACTTGTGTAGGGAGGAATTCGAATTGTGTTTCACACGTAGCCAACAGTAGAACCGGAACTGATGGATCGAGGTCACTGAGAAGATTGAGAAGCATGGCCCTGACGACATCTCCAATCACGTCCCAAAGCTCATTGACATGAGGCAGGTACAAGATGCTCGGACTGCTACGTCTCGCCTCACGGATTATCTAAATCATTTGCATGGATTATCTAAATCATCATCATGAATTATCTAAATCATTGGCACGAATCATTTAAGTCATCAGCACGGATCATCTAAGTTAACATCAGTGAAAGTTGTATATGGTTTTGTAATGTAAATAGTTTTCTGACCTAATTAGCTATGTATCATCATCATCATCATCATCATCATCATCATCATCATCATCATCATCATCACCACCACCACCACCACCACCACCACCACCACCACCACCACCACCACCACCACCACCACCAGCTATCACCACCAGCTATCATCATCAGCTATCATCAGCTATCATCAGCTATCATCAGCTATCATCATCATCATCGTCATCGTCATCATCATCATCATCATCATCATCATCATCATCAATCATCATCATCATCATCAGTGCCCGAGGCCAGCTATTTCGTGGCAAAGGTTACACAAAAATTATCTCCACTGCACTCGGTCGTTTGTTAAGTCCTCATATCAATGCTAGTACAAGACTGGTTTAGTCTCTGTGTATATCCAGCGCAGTCTCAAATAATCTTCATATCTCTCTGCTATGGCTACATCCAAAATCGACGGTGGTGGTATATAAGTTTCTCAGAATGAATGAAATCTGTCATCGAAAACCAGTGCGCTACCACATTTACAGGATATCTTTCCTTCATTTTCCCACACAACATACCCAGTGTAATAAAAACAATACCACATCAAAGCCCCAAAGATAATCAGTTCATCTTCCGACATAGAAACGGGCCACTGACCTGTGCACAAGACTCCTCCGGGGTCCTTGTACCAACCGCAAGCAACGCTGGCAGGTCAACAACGTTTACCGCCAGATTCTCCATCTGATGCAAGAGAGCGGGGCCAAGATGGCTGCTCTGGCCTAGGCCTGGGCCTCCAGCAAGAAGAAGACGGGGACGATAGGTTGGCGGAAGAAAGCGGGAAGAGCTGGAAGAAAACACATGTGGCAACTGTCGTCAGAAAATGTCCGTTTCATGCAATCTATTTCATCTTTGCTCTCTTACCCCCTTATTAACCCTTTGAACCCGGAGCTCCCGTAACTCTATGGATAACGGGCCGGAAAACCGGCCCGTCGGCTTCAAAGGGTTAAATGTGTGTGCAATCCAGAAATAAAGGGTTAATCTAGTCTCAACGGGTCCATATGATTCTTTAGGATTGATCCTTTGACCTGTGCACCACTTGAAAGTCATTGAGTTTGTACTGATTGCCGCTATTTTGTCTTCGGTTGATGACCTGTCGATAAACGGTAAAGTTACTAAATAAATAAGCTAAAAATATTTTTAAAAAGCCGAACCCCATCTGGTGCATCGCTGCGTAAAGTTCGATCGATCCGTCGTAGCTGACGTCAGGACCAAGATCATCATCGCTGTGTTCGTCATCTCCAATTCCAAGAGACGCTAAACGCAAAACAAATGAATTAATTGTAACAGCAGCAAGAGAGACGAGACAAAAGAGCGGCAACACTTCGAGAATAACGACATCGTGAAATGTTTCGAAACAATAGTCTACAAGAATGCAGATAAGGGATGCTAAACGATAACTCTTGCATCCCGTTATCAGTTCTGAATGTGATAATCGGCTTTTACTGAGCTACAAACCGATAAATCGAATTCATTTAAAAAATCATTTTAGAAAATTATAGGCGATGATGCATGCAATTTGTACTGAATAAGATTAGAGAATAAAGCATTAAACAAAGGTCCAGCTGAAGCATTGAACAACGGCTTACCTGAAGCATTCAACAATGGTTCACCGGAAGCATTGAGCAATAGCCTACCTGAAGCAGTCAACAATGGCTCACCTGAAGCATTCAACAATAGCTTACCTGAAGCATTGAACAATGGCTCACCTGAAGCATTCAACAATAGCCTACCTGAAGCATTGAACAATAGCCTACCTGAAGCATTGAACAATAGCCCACCTGAAGCATTGAATGCACTTGGGAAGATCCTCTGCAGTGCACTGATGGCCAGACCAAACGTCGTCTTCAGCAGGGGGCGTACGATTTCCCCGAGGGCCTTCGCAGGTGAGATGGCCGAACGTTGGGCGGTTGGCGTGATGCGATCCATGGCGTGGTAGAAGTCCAGCGAACGTATGTTTATCGAAGTAACGTCGATGAGGAGCTTATCGCGGCTGTTGTAGATCTGGGGATAGCGGCGTCTCAGGGCGTGCAGTGCTGCCTCCGTGCAGAGCGCCTTCACGTCAGCACCACAGTAACCTTAAGGTAGTGTCAACACCACACACGAGAAACTCATTACAATGCAGTCCCTTCGATCAAAATCATCAACCCACCTTTAACCCTTTGAACCCGATGGGCCGGTTTTCCGGCCCGTTATCCATATAGTTACGGGAGCTCCGGGTTCAAAGGGTTAAAGAGGTTGTACTGCAACGAATGTTTTGCATAAAATTGAGGTTAGAAATTCATATGACTGACCAAGTTATAATTGGAATCAGTTGGAGTGACTGTGGGCTGTCCATCTATGGATCTGCCAAATAATTTGAAATAGATAGATACCTTCGTAAATTTTATTAGCGCCTCTTCCAGTGGTGGTGCCACCATAAAGACAGGGCAGGTCATTTGACGAACTGCCCATTTCACACTGGATTATGTTGATTGCTATAAAGTCTACGTGTACGAAAAAGGACAGCATGTTGGACTCATGAGATTTCTTTCTCATGGCATGCAATACTTCTATAGAACAGTACAGGTCTGCTCAATGGCAATTCATCATGAAACTTTTAGTTCAGTTCCTGTCACTTACCAACCGTCCGTCTGGCAAGATCAGCTACAAAATCCATGGAAAGAGCCGGTTTCCATTCCTTCGTGTGTATCTGAAGAATTTGTTTCCTTGCCTAAAACATAAAAAATAACACAATTGTTATTTAACTCATTAGAAACCAGTATGGAGTGTCTGGAAAAGACACATAGGGTAAACTGCCTTTATTTAAGTTGGAACATGAAGAGCAGTCCCAGTCACCTTGCTCTTGAGGTTTCAACATCTTTCAGCACACAAATAAGAAAATCTAGTTATTTCTATTCACTCTTAATACTAAAGACTAATTCTATAGGCTTCACAGGTCTTGGGTGTCTGATTCATGTGCTGGGTACCATTTCACGGATAATTCCCTCAAGGTGATCTTTCACATTAGATAAGATCATGCAAGAAATTTACCAGTGGCATGCATTCGTCGCTTACCTCAACAGTCGGAAGTGGAAACAAGAACTCGCGGTCAAATCTTCCTGGCCTGCGGAGAGCTGGATCGATGGAATCGATTCGATTGGTTGCACCGATGACCACCACCTCACCGCGATCATCGAGGCCATCCATAAGCGCGAGAAGTGTGGAGACAATGGAACTATGGATCTGATCCTGTCGACTGGAACGAACTGGAGCCAAGCCGTCAATCTCATCAAAGAATATGATCGCAGGTCGCATCTGGTACGCCTAGAACACGATCAAATGAACCGTTAAAGACACACGTTCATCCAACTGACTGTCTGAGAAGTTCCTAAGATGCACGACATATGCATGTATGAGCACTTGTCATAGCGCTGACCCTTCAAGATTTCTACCCAGAAGCGCTCCCGACTACAGACAGGACACTGCGTCAGAGTTCACGCTGAAGTACTCAAGCAATTGCAACTGAAGGACTTGCCCAAGGTCCCTACCAGGCGGCTTGAGGTGGATTCGAACCTGCAACCCTCCGGCTGCAAGGCAACGAACATATCCACTACACCAAGTGCCCCACGGCACGCTCTCTTACATCACATAATTTCATAACTCTACGTCATGAACAAATGGAAACTATACACATCATTTATTAAAAACCTAACAGTTGAAAAAGTGTAACGTAACAACAGTAACTATAAATGAAACCTTGGTTTCACCCGATTTCTATTATCCAACAACCCACCAATATGGACCATATTTTGAGTTCACGTGATTCACTCTGTCTTGTATACCACCAACTGGCAATCACAGGTTATGTTTGATAATACACAGGCAATCAAAGTTGAAGTCTAGTAATAAAGAGGCAATCAAATGATGTTTGAAAATACAAAGGCAATCAAAGGCGATATTTGGTAATAAACTGGCAATCAACGGTGATGTTTGGTAATAAACTGGCAATCAACGGTGATGTTTGGTAATAAACTGGCAATCAACAGTGATGTTTGATAAATAAATGGGCAATCAAAGGCACTGACATCTGGTGATCAACTTAAAGGGAGGTCACCTGATCAAAGAGCAATCTCAGCTGACGTTCTGATTCGCCGACCCATTTGCTTAAGCAGTCAGCGCCCTTTCTCATGAAGAACGCCACTTTGCTGTCTCCCTGGCTGCATTCGTTCGCCAAAGCTCTGGCCACCAACGTCTTTCCAGTCCCTGAAGCACAATGTACCAGATGCAACATCATTAAGTACATCAGTAACTAAATTTTCTATTAAACTGGTTGAAGTAGAGCCACACTCTGGTGTACAAAAACCATAAAAAATTACAGAATCAATACGAATACAGTTTTCTCCCTATAAAAATGCTCTCTTCATATGTCCTGTGAAACAAATTAGCAAGAACTAATGAAAGAAAATTTTGCCAAAACTTAAGAGGAACCACACCAACACTTAGCATCCACAGAACAAAATCAAAGTCATTCGTTCGTTGAACAGAGCAAGCATTATAATCAACAAAAACTTTTGGTAACATCTGGTAAAAATGAATTGGAAACACAGCATGATCTTGTGATCTTGGTATTCTAATAGTCTTTTCACTGAAGAGTCAACACAAACTCAGCTCCAAATTTGCACCGCTACTTAATCAACAAACAAACAAAACAAGGTTTCCCAGTTCAGTTGCCCAGGTGACATGGTCAACCCACAATTAAAACCATGCTTCACATACCATAAACATAAATTTATTTATCATTCCAGCGTTAAACTGCCTACCCGACTGCAAGCTATATCACAAGCTTAAAGTCCGCAACACAACATTACTACACAGAAATGTTAAATTGCATCATAGTTTCATGTTGGTCTTTTAGCAGCAAAGTTACCAACCAGGTGGTCCGTGAAACAGAACACCTCTCGGTGGTGTTATCTTGAATCGCGTAAAGACTTCTGGATAAATTAGTGGAAAGACAATCATCTCCTTCAGAGCCTGCAGGTGCTTTGCAAGGCCCCCAATGCTGTCGAACAACACCTAAATCAGACAAAGTATAGGTCAAAAACAGCGACTCAATGTCTAACCCAACAGCAAATGCTCATACATAACGATAACTTCCATTTTGTCAGATAATTATAATTAGCCGGAGTCAACTGTTCATTGCTTGCATTACAAAACGACCAGCTAGCTTGCAAGAATATCTAGTAAACTCTGTGTAAGCCAACTGCATCAACATGTGGTAGGAAATCAACAATAAAGATTTCAAGAAAGAAACTTTAGTCAATCTTTTGCAACCGCGTCAGTCAACATTCCTACAACACATCAAATAATTCACTATTTCAATTCCTAATTGTACAACAATATGAATCATCAACAGACTGCTTTCAAATACACAAACATGTTCTTGTAACACTACAACACTACTTGCCAATGAAATTAACACAGCATAAAAACCCAAAATTTTGTCATTGCTGGAGCAGACGTCCTCCCGCTATTCAATCGACCGGTTTAAATCTCTTTTAAATCTATGCACAATTACACATTTGTTCTCTACGGCTCATCCCAACTGTTTCACTGCTTTGAAAGGTACCTTGTAACATCATGGCCGTATTACGGCGCCATATAAATTGTTACAATATTATTATTATTGTCTGCTCTGAACTCACAGATTTATCGATCGCCATTGGCTCGACGTCGGCAAGACTGGCGCCCGAATGAGCACGGTCGCGTATCACGCCTGAAGCGACATCGTCAGCCGTTAAATTCATCGGCAGACACCTGGTAAATTAATGAGCAATTGATTTGATTAAAGCATTTAACCGCAAGTCATATTTTTCAAAGAATTATTCCACAAAGACCCTAAACCAAAGCATTCTTTTAACCCTTCATGACAACAACAGTATCCTGCGCGACTATGAGATCGCTCACTGGCAATCGCACAAGCAGAAACAAGAGACAATCGAAGTTTAACTTGTCATTAATGACACAAAACAACCTGAGTTTTGTGAGGCCATACCTGAACACCAGAAGTTTGATCAATCGTAAAGTCAATTATAAGGATTCGAGAACTTGTATAAATGCTCATAAACAGCATTTAAAATAAGAATTCAGCATTCATTCCATTGGTTTTGAGACACACTTTTATTGACCAACTCGCAAAGTTCTATTAGCAATTTATTTTTATACAGCATAATTTTACAGCTTTTAGTTAATGCTCAATAGATACATCTATTGAGCATTAACTAATCTTGCATGGACCATGGACAAAACAGCAGGTCCTGAATTAAATTTACTCTTTCAAAACACACAAAACATAAAGAGCAGATGGCCGTCATAATTAATTTTTCACCATCTACTCTATATATTTTGTGGGCATTGGAAGAGCAAACATACGGCACCTGTTGTTTTGTCTTGTTGTCTTCAAATCACGTACTGTAAGAAGCATGGGCAGTTTGGTTTCTGTTCTTGGAAGGGCTAAATTTGTTGGGGGTCAGACTCGGTTCAGAAGTTCAGAGCGAGTGGCCCCGAAAATTTTTTCTTGGGCCGAAAAAAGTTGATGACCTTTTTTTGTAATTCGTAAGTTTCGCGTTCCTGGACATAACCATTTCCCGACCAAATTTCTGTGTCTCTGCGCCTTCATGTGGGGGGCTAAGTCCGGGAAAAGATACCATTAACATGGTAACAAAAATTACTCTGCCCCCCCCAAGAAGACCCAGATAAACTCCGTTCATGGTAACAAGTTCTGCCAAATGCGAAACAATCGACGTCAAAATACAAACCTCTGTCTCGCTTTCGCCATGCTCTTTGACTTGCGTCTTTCGAACTGCTCCTCATCGTCAGTGGCGCTTGAGCTTGACGTTGAACTGTGAAAAGCAGCTCGTTTCCTAAAGCATCATCAACCAATCACAAGTCAGCCATAACCAATCACAAATTTATGACACATAACATATAATTATTACAAGATAAATTATTAAGATAAATTATTAAGCGCGGCTAAGGGAAGAGTTCCTGGTTTCGTACCCATACCCACTCTTCGGTCAGAGCGTTCTCGGCTGCTTTTCACATTCATTTGGAATAGGCTCCCACTTGTGCTGTGCTCACAGCTGCGGAATAACTTGTCTGCTTCCTATACAGTGGCGACGTTACAACACGGCATGCCAGCATAATGACCTGGTGAAAAAGCCCGTGCCCTGATTGTTGCCCTGCCAGAATTTTGCACTGCCAAGCATTAATTTGGGACACAGATCGCTCCCTGCATTCGTCACTCGCATGACTGCCATCATGCCATGGCGCCCAGGTTGCAAAGAATGTCTGGGCCACCACGGTTCCTATCAATTGCTCGTTTCTCTTTGACAAAGTCTGGGCTGGGAGTATCTTTGAGTAGGCTTCTTGAAGAGGTGCCATAATTTCGAGAATGAATGAACCACCCATGCTAGAGATAAGGAAGTTATGTTACAAAATTAAATATTACCTGTTACAGCTCATTCACGTAACTTAATTAAAAACTGAAAAAAAATGCCTATAAAATGAAAAGAACTTTTCAAGAGAGAGGAACATTGGTGCAACTGATTTGCATTACCTTCGTCTTCTGATTGGTGATCGGAAGTCTTCCGTCGACGATCCAAGCGACTGGAATGGACGACCAAGCGATCGTAACGATCTTCTGTAAGATCTCTGCGGCTCTGAAAACCAGCAACGGTACTTTCAGGTTAAAAAAAATTAGATTAAAATTGCAACAAAATTACATAAATGTTAATCTAACCCAAAATAGAGAAAGGAAATAATAATTCCTCTTTCTTATTCACTTTCTGAATGTTTTATTCAACAATTTTATATTGCGGATGGGTGACAACACTTGAAAGTCAATGCGTCCGTATCAGCATTAAATTTACTTAAGTTGCAAGTTTTAGTCAGTAAGCAAAACTGAATTTTGAAAACAAAGTGCTGTTACCATAAACTTGTGCAACTTAGAATGTGGATAGCAAACAAATAATCAAATTATTAACATCCAAAGTGTTGCATGCAACCAACTGACCAATAGTCAAGTTCACGCTCTGTTACATTATAACATGATCCATAGGATAAAGTAATACAGTACAAAGCAACTCTCAATTCCAGATGCTACAAAAAGAGTCCAGATGCACACATATAATATAATTGCACAGCTAAAACTTTACTTATTCATCTATACAAGACCTCCCATACTGTTACAAGACCTCCCATACTGTTACAAGACCTCCCATACTGCTACAAGACCTCCCATACTGTTACAAGACCTCCCATACTATTACAACACCTACCACACTGTTACAACACCTCCCATACTGTTACAACATCTCCCATACTGTTCCCAGTTTCACCAACTATTGAAGACTCCTTTTCTGCCTGGCCTAGGCTGGGAGTGAATCTGAGTAGAGATATTGAAGGGGCGCTGGGAGTGAAACTGAGTAGAGATATTGAAGGGCGCTACATAAATTCTGATCGATTTATTAAAAACACCAATTAAACGAAAGCGTAACTGACCAATCGGTGGAGCCGAATACAAGTTCGTCTTGCGACAGTGCAGACGAAGATTGTACGACTTCTTCTTCGTCGCCTTCTCCTTGTTTCGCTCATTGTTGTCATCGGCTGTCAGCAGCAATAGCATTCAATGAGCACGAAATTTAGAAATTTGATTTAAGAATTTATCTCTTAGATCTTTGAAAAATGTCATGTGGCAGGACTGCTGCAATTCAAATAACAGAAAGAAATGAACACACGGCAATGCATAATGCGTATTAAATTGGGTGAAATAAAAGTAAAATGGGAATAAAAAATATTGCAAGACAAGTAACAACACATTACAATCTGAACAAACATACATAAATATAAAATCTATATCCAAATTATTATTATTATATATAATACATACATATATATATATATATATATTATATTTTCCAGACCATACATTACGTTTTTACATAAGAGCTAAGGAACAGCATGATCTGCTTAATTATAGAACTGCTGACTCTAACTGCCAGTTTATTTATCCCTTGGATTCTTTCATCTACGTAAAGTACAGAACTTAGTTCTGATCAGTGTACAATCATAACAAACAGCAATAATTCTAATAATTAATTTCCAAATGGCTAGAACAACCACAACAAATTCCAATGTCGCAAACATTTTATTTCAAAAGCATGAAATTCAATGTCAACAAACGGTTATTTTTAACTAGTAACTGCTAATAGCAATGTAGTTACTGCCGCTAATAGATGCGTGCCTAAACACATCTCACCATCTGTGTTATGGTAAGCCATATCTGCTACTGCGTCCCATGTATTGATTTTAAAAAACTATGCTGCTTTTGCGCGTCACATCAAATTAAACACAGGATAGTCTGGGAAATATGGTGCATATACAGGGTGGCTCAAAAAAAACGTACCACCGGGGAAAATGCGATATCTTCGCCGCCGATTGAACTTTTTCTGCGAAAATATCCCAATTTGTAGGAGAATGAATTTCCAACAATCCCTGAAAGTTTCATTTGAAACTTTTCATGTTTGCAAAAGTTACAGCTGTTCAAACTTAAAATTTCGTTTTTTCAAATATCCGCGGAAAATTTACGTCACTTGTAGATTTCCATGTCATATGATATCACTTTTCCCTACGACCTCAGCATTCGGTTTTGCAGTTTATTGTAAGGTATAATGAGAGTGTCCACTCTCTGCCTTAACACAAGCTCAAATTCTTTTTGTGAAGCTTAGTATGGCCTTGTTGGTCGGGTCCTGCGGCAACGGACCCCACATTAGCAGCAAGACTTGCTTCAGCTGGCCAAAGTTCTCCAACTTGGGATTAAATGTCTTGCAGCGTTCCAGCATAGCTCCCCAGACGTGATAATCAAGAGGGCTGAGGTCGAGTTTGTTAGTCATCTTTGCCAATGCATTTACTTCAGTTGATGTCAATAAGGTAGCGCCATCATAATCAACCTTGCCGTGCGAGCAAGCAGGCGCACTGTCCTGCTGCATAATAAAACCAGATGTTAGAGCATACCTGGTCTTCAATGAGTCTGGGTAAGCGAGTTCAATGATGAGTTTGACATCTAACCTACTGAATGGGATTAATTGCAGTCTTTTCTTGCAGCCGCAACACACGCCGGCATATCTGATGCCGAAACCACGATTTGCTTTGCAAACTTGACCTTTCGATTACCAAGCGAATTTCGTGAAAATCGCGCTTTTTCCGTCAGATCAAGCGACCACTTCCTGCCTCTCTTCTGACATCTGATCTTCGTTACATAAACACGTTTGCAGATAGTCTTCAATGTGCTCAGGCTCCACTTTTCACTGGGTATTTTGCTATGATCACGCGATGTCTCAGTCTCTGTTCATGCAAAGTCCGAGTTCCCATTTTATCTTTTGCAGAAACTTTGCCCATGACGTTCATTGTTTGGGTTCACCAATTGAGACCTTAATCTATAAAATATCACCAAATACCAGCAGATTGCTTCATAAACAGCTTCTTTACAGCTCATAGTGAGGTCGTATGACATCATCATCAATGTGTGTGTGTTGTAATTTGCCAAACATCCTAATGAAATCACTTGTATTGGAGCATGATTCTCCGGATAATTGAAAAAACGAAATTTTAAGTTTGAACACCTGTAACTTTTGCAAACATGAAAAGTTTCAAATGAAACTTTCAGGGATTGTTGTATATTCATTCCCCTTCAAATTGTGAAATTTTCGCAGAAAAACACCAATCGGCTGCGAAGATATCGCATTTTCCCCGGTGGTACGTTTTTTTTTGAGCCACCCTGTACACATAGACATATATTAAACAAAAATAAAGAATCAAGCTTATTCCAAAGAGAAATAAGAGTCTTTAATAAATCTGCTTATTTATTAATAAAAGACGGTATTCGAAAATTGGCCTGGCCAGAAACAGGGAGATTGAATTAATCCTCATCTCGACACCCAGACTCTGCCTTAATTAACATCCGTTACTTTCTGGAAGGAAAGAAATTATTAGCAATGCCGGCAAGAGGAAACAATTTCTGACTTTCAAGTGGCTTCGTAAACGAAAATGATGCAATAAAACCAATCATAAAAAAGCTTTTAATTGCGTGCATATAAATTTCCGGTCCTCATGTATGGAGCAGAATCTTGGTGCGTGAAAAAGGAGGATGAGAGAAGACTGCTGGTGGCGGAGATGGGATGGCTATGAAGTCTACTGAATAGATCACGGAGAGAAAAGATACGGAATGAGGTGACATGAGAAGAACTAGGACAGAAGGAAACAGTAGTGGAAAGAATAAAGAAAAGAAGACTAACATGGTATGGACATGTGATCAGGAAGGAGAGCGGAAGAATGCCGGCAAAGGCGCTGCACGGAGAAGTGGAAGGAACGAGGAGCAGAGGACAGCAAAAGAAGAAATGGATAGATAACGTACTGGAGGACATAGAAGACAGAGGATTGGAGCTAAGAAAGGCAATAGAACTCGCAAGAGACTGGCCGAAATGGAGAAGTTTTGTTAGAGCCTCATCGTTGCTGAATACTTGATGGAGGAGAAAGAAAGAAAGGAAAGAATATAAATTTCCAGCCTAGACTAGCAAGTGCTGGTCTGATCTCTAGAGTCTACCTTCACAGTTCACCATAATCACAAGTAGCATACAAGGTATCAATGAATACTAGAGGTCTTCTAGGTAACACCAAATTTTGAAACTTTTAAAATAGTCATGCAATAGCTCATGTTTTTCTATGAACACATATATACGAAATTGCATATTATGTAAGTATGCACGTATTAAGTGCCTCTGGGCACTCAAGAAATGCAAAATGTTCACTAATTGGATAAACTGCACATATGTAGCATTTCGACTGAACTTAAACTGTCTGCATGCTATCTACAATTCTATTTATAATTCATGGCATCAGCGATTAAGTAGTTAATGCCCGGTTCAAAGCCTCGTCAACCTCACCATTGTTCTCTAGAGGTAAAAGATAACAATTATTTATGAAAAAGTTCACGTAAACGCAACCGTATATTGGTGCCATCGTGCATTACAATAACTATGCCATAATTATTATTATTAAGTAAATTTTTAACGCTCACAAGGTCACACCGAACTGTGAATCTGAGACGCGGATAGTCAGCCGCCAGAAGAAGATGCAATTAGATATCCATGCGCTTGAAAGCCAAGGAGAAATAACGAGTTTTGAGTGATGTGAGATAAGAGACCACAGACGCATGGCACAACAGAGAGTTCTACAATACAGTTTCTGGGTCATCTGGGTCTGACAAGCAGCAAACAGATCTTGGCAGTCTTCATTGTCTTTGACTTCTGATCTGCTTCATCTTTTGTCCCTAATTTGGGGACTGGTATGGCCTTATCTATTCTCAGTCACTGCCTGTATTGGCCCAGCACAGCGGAATGAGCTCCCTGCCTCAGTTCACTCTATGGTTATAGGCCAGGAGTTCTCAATGCATATCATACCTACATCATCCAAAGTCGTGTTTTTTCTGTGGTTGGCCGGCAGTATGCAATAGCCGCACTCTTGAGCCTCTTCCCTAGGTCACACTCTATAAGCACTTAAAAACTGTTCGTTTTGACCATGATGGAGTTGGGAGCACTTACGAGTAGTTTCGTTGGTGAGGTGCTCTAATAGCAGAGCTATATATAAATACTTTGATGAATGGATTAATCTTTCCACTAGCAATTCTTGATTTTTCTCTTGGGGTCTATTGCACATAGCGCTTCAGAAGGGTGTACAGTGCAAGAGGCGCTTAAAATACAAATCTACAGAATGATAAAATTCAACATTAATCATGCAGATGAACATTAATTTTCAAGCCTTCGCTACAGGATATGAGACGAGTTCTTACTGTCTTCGTCAATGCGATCGACCTCTGTCTCCGAATCGCTCGTCGATTTGTCGTCTTTCTCGTCGTCGTCGTTGATCGGTATGCCATACATGTCGCGCTTCACTCGAGGACGTTCGCGTTTTACTCGCGTGTACATATCCAAAGCCTACAATTTAACGCACCAACACTTTAGAAAGAATTCTAGAACTGAAGGAAAATATCACTCCTGCATGCTTCACTGTATTTTTTGTCACAGGCACAAGTAGCACTTGGGATATATATATATCAAGAGCGCTGCTGACCAGATATTATAGCCTTAGAATATGCAGTAAAAATCTATGACCTAATAACTAATCTAACTGCATATTGTTGTTCGAAGTTTGAGTTCTGTTAGTAAAGCTAATATTATATATCCTGAATTCTAGTGAATATCGCATCTCTCACGGTCCAGACTCAAGGTAGACCAACTGTTATATTCACAACATAGTGCCACAACTTCCTCACCTGTACTTTCCCTCAACATTACTCATAAACACCACATTCTAAAGCAGGGGAGTACATTGAGAATATCCTAAAGCACCACAACATTTCCATTTTGAACTGCTTCAATTTTGTTTTTATCCAAAAAACACAAACATTTTAAAAATTATACAATACCAACGAATTGAAATTACCTCGGCTTCCGGCATCGGCTCGACCTCCATGCGCTTGTGCGACCGTTTGGGCTGTTCATTGTCTTCCAGTTCCTCTTCCGCAACTTCCACCCTCTTCCGTCCTTTTCTCAGCATCCTCCCGCTGCCGTCTTCCCTGTCAACCGCATCCTTGATTTCATCCACTTCCTCGTCGTTGTTCTTCTCCAGCGTGTCATCCGACACCCTGCGAGGAGGAGGAGGCTTCATCTTCACCTTCTTCTCTTCTCCATCTTCATCCTCCTCGTCATCCGATTCTTCGTCTGCGGATATGTAACTCTGCGTCTGCCTTCGTCGCTTGAGGATTTCTCGGCCGGATATTTCATCCTCCGAATCTCGGTCCATCATCGCAAACTGCTTCTCGATGAGGTTCTGGTCGTACGTTTCGTACCTCAGCTTCTTCTGGCGAGTGCTGCGGCGAATGGTGAGGGCGTCGCGACTTCGTGACCGCAGCTTGAGACTCTCCCGCTCGTAGTATCTGCAACATGCCACAGTATCCTTTCACACATGCAGGAGAAGAAAGATCAGTCCTTTTTTTCAGTAGCCATATATCAGAACAATAAAACAACAAAGTCAGTGAAATAACAAAAGCTGGATACACAGGAGAACCAAAAAGGGGTCTGGAGAGATGTTCAGCAGAAAGCAAAAACTTTGGGCACTTAGAAGAAATGTTGAATGGAGCAAACAGAAAAGAAAGCGTCTGCCATCATGAGTATGATAAGTCTGTAACTTAATGTAATGTAATGTTGAACAACCGGTGCTTTTAACAGTTATCCATAGGACTGTACTTCTTGTGCAAAACCTGCGTCAAGAGACGCTCATCTCAGGCAATAAATATTGACCTGATGGAACTGATGGTCTTCCAATTGCACTTACAGCATAGAAGCAAAGACAGGTCAAGGAGATTAAGTCACAAGTTGCTGGGAAAATCTTTTTCTATAAATCTGTGTTAATCGTGCAGTGAATCTTCTGTGCTAGACTGAAGACGTTGAAACTGGTTGGACAAACCGATGATCTGTAGCATAGTAAGGAGAATGAAAGACAATTAATACCTTTGTTCTCCTTACCAAGCAACCATAGCACAACACCGTGCCTTGCCATTGTGAGCTGATCTCTTTCTATCTTTGTGTAACTTTTGTATCTGACTTGATGTGCTTGTTGTTGTTACATACGGACCAATATAATTATTTTATTTGAATGATTTGGTTTTATCTGTAGCGAGATCTTATTGGGGGCGTCAGCCTCGTCCCTTCAATGTTGAAGACTTTCTTATTTCCTCAGGGCTGTCATGCTGAGAATAGCTTGTACTGTAAGAGGTGCTTTGTAAATTCTCATAATATTATTGACTTTTTATATAGCTCACCTTCAAGGCAATCCACTCAGAAGCACTCCCAGTCCAACAATGGCTAAATAACGGCAGTTTTTACGCGATAAAGGAACATAGTGGTGTGACCTCAAGGCACAAGGTGGAGCGCAACAGGGAGCCCACTCCAGGTTCTAGGGACAGTCACAGAGAAAACATATACGACACGATACTTAATGACATGCATCCGATACCTGTGCGATGCGGATCTCATTATTGACGGCGATTTGATTCGTCTGGCTCTGCGCAATCTGTGCCGTATGCTGCGGCTCGAATCCTCGCTGTCCTCGTGATAAGACCGTCTTCGCTTTCGACTCATGCGCTGTTCCTCATGGCTACTATCACTCTGAAAACCCTATAACAGAAAATCCAGAATCAACAGTAATTCCAGCCACTTTCTTGCCTTTCACCTAGAGCTGTCATTCAATATGGAGATTTATATGCCCTTCAAGGTTACTACACAGAGGTGCTCGCAACCCAACCTTGGCTGAAAAGGACAGTTTTAGGGCTGCGACGAAAAGAATCTGAGCAAACCCTAGGCAAAAGGCGCATAAATTGCCGCTGTTTGTGGGGGACGATGGTATAGCGGTGGCGTCGTTCCCTTGAAGCCGGAAGGTCCGAATTCACCTCAAGTCGCCGTGTAGGGACCTTAGGCAAGTCCTTCACTTGCAATTGCTCAGCGCTTCGGCGTGAAACTCCGATGCAGTGTCCGCTCTGCAGTCGGGAGCGACTCGGAGTAGAGAGCTTGAAGGGGCGCTATAACAAGTGCACATACAAACAAACATAGTACAAGCCAATTTCATACCATGGGATCAAAAACAGAGAAAGAAGTTTGTGCTTGGGGAAATGAGTTAACCTTGTTAACAAATTATATGTTAACCTTAAAACATTAAATAGCATCCAAGACTGCATGAACCTGTGACATACTCAAACTTAGGTCTGACGAATGCGATCTAAAAAACACAGGTCTCTGAATGATGGTTGCTGTTAGAATTTAGTTATTCCAAAATAACAAAGAAAATAAATTATGAGCAAGAGAGCAAGGGCTGCCATTGTGGAAGAGCAATTGAAAGACAATAAACTGAGACTTTAGTGATCACACAGAAGTCAGTCTGAGAGTTATCAACTTAAAGGCCAACATCGCACAAGAGATCTAACAATGGCTAGTAGTATTGTTGCTGAATGTGTTTGTTTTTGTTTGTTTGTATGTGCACTTGTTATAGCGCCCCTTCAAGCTCTCTCTACTCAGAGGCGCTCCCGAATGCAGAGCGGACACTGCATAGGAGTTTCACGCCGAAGCACTGAGCAATTGTGAGTGAAGGACTTGCCCAAGGTCCTTACGCAGCGAGGTGGATTCGAACCTTCCGGCTTCAAGACAACGACGCCACCACTACACCACCGCGCCCCACGATTGTTGGTTTCATGTCACATATACAGACAAATGGAAATGACTAGCCTATATGATCAACAATGAGCAAAATGAACTAGGAAAGTAGACAATGTTTTGGATATACGGGCAAATGTTGTATAAAAAAGGTCAAAGATCAGATGCTCCCAAGGTTAAGCGCATTTGTAATTTCTTCGACAATCAACACCAACTCTGCTGACAAAGAAGTATTTTTTCAATATCAGTTTCTCTGACAATTTCCTAATTTTGGATGCCAAGTTCATCGAACCACACACGACGTTGTACATGCTGGTTGCAAGCATAAAATTCATGGATGCACTGCTACAAAAGTTTCTTAAGGAACACAATAAACTGCCTTGCAGTTTAAATTCCTCCTCCATACTAACTTTTACACAAGTTTCGTTGTGTAAAAATCAGCCTTGAGAGGCAGCCCCTTCCAATGATGCGCCGTGTTAAGTAGTATCCGCTATATAGTCTCGACCCAATTCAGACGATATCGAGGTTATAGCAGTTGTCATACGAGGTCAAGGCCTCTACTCCAATTTGATGGTTGGCAAATGCTAACTATAAACAAATACACGTGCGGGTCATGACCCGGAAGCGAACAATTCGAGGTAGTTGGGAAAACACACCCCAGCACCTCGAAACCAAGGCGAACAAAGCAAAATATCTTGTTGAGCACTCTGAATTTGTCGCGTTTCAGCACTTCTTTACACCAGGGACACTATATCAGTGGTCGATGCCTCGATAAACGCAAGAAAATCCACGAGCTACGAGTTCAACGATGGTTGATTGTGTAGCGATAAAACGAACAAAAGAATCGCTGTTACGTTCGACATGTTTGCCTCTAAAATCCCACTCACGTTCGTCAGGTGCTCCGCCTGTAGGTCATTTTTGGACGTCGCTCGAGACCTCGAAGGTTCCTCGACGGCAGGGATGGCCTGATCGCGGCTGGTCCGAGTTTTTACCATTCTTTTACCCTCTCTCGTTTCTCCAACTGTCTACTGAACCTCACTCTCGCCCACCAAACCAGCAGGGCACTAGGCCACACTGCAGTAGAAGGCCGCGACGAAATCTAGTTCCTATCCAATAAGCGATTATTCTAAGCTGTGAGCAGACTCACAAGCTGATGATAATATTTTAAGCAAATAATCGTAACTTAAACCGTTTGCAGTTTAGAAGTCTGGGATATTTTAAACTATAATTGCTTTAAATGTGCACTGCCCGACTGTCGCGCAATGGTCTGCACATGTAAAGCGGTCCATAGACAGCGGGAAAACTGGAAGTTTAAAAATAGTTTCTAGTCATTATTATCACATATAGTATATTAATATACTATATGTGTTATTATCAAGTTACTTAGTCTAGTAGGCTAACACTAAATATTTTTAGCTCAAAGGTGGAAATGAAGGTAGTCTGCTCCTTTAAGCCAGCAGTCATTTTTCTGCGTTTTCTACTCTGCAGTAGCTTACATAGGTAGGCTACATGTCTAAATGACCGGACACATTAAAAGTTTAAACCACAAACATAATGCGCTCCAGGAAGGTCATGCCTCGCTAAGATAGGCTACTCTGAATGCAATTACGTGACGCATGGTTATTTATTAAGTGTAGAAGTTGGCGTAAATGTGCATTCACAGTCACGCACGCACACTAACGCACACGTACAGTTCATTGAGGACTTTGCGACGTCTTGATAGAGTGGCCACTGATCTAGGCCTACATAGCCTAAGGCCTAGATGACATACATGACCAGGATGCTCGCAGAGCCTTTTTCTCAAAAAGAAATCTTCGGGCAGCAATTTTTTTCATTCATTCATTCATTTGTTTGTTCGTTCAATCATTCATTCATGCATTCATTCATTTCAAGAATTTATACAGCGTCAATTTGAATAATTCGTCTTGAATATCTAACTTTAACAGTGATCGCATTTCTAGGAAGAATAAATTAAGCTACGATTACGATAGGCATAACCTAGGCTAGCTAGTGTAAATCTTTCTCATGGGCCGCGTTAAACCTTTTTTTTTACGTCGACCAGCCTATAATATGGCGGCGTTACACCACACAAAGTTCTATTGAACAAGACTGTTTTGTTGGTTAAGGTCAGAGGTCGTGGGTTCAGAAACTGGGGAGGTCGTCCAAGTCTAGGCTTCGTCCTTGAGACGGCATGTATGGTGCTAGCAATAGCTAGGCCTGCTGTAGAAATTGTTGGTCGTGAGGTGGCGCAGAACAGGATACCAAACGTAGAAACTACAAAATAAAATGCACATACATACTTTGTCGCTTCGGTAAAATAAAGAAGTTGCTTCAAATGCACGAAGGTGCTGATTAATTTTAAGCTGTATAATAATTATTATTTTGTGGATGCCCTAAAAGGCCTAATTTAGTCTAAATGTCGTACTGGACCAGAATGTTGCAAATCAGGATGCGCTTTCTATGCGTTACTCGACTGAGTCCATGCTCCTTTTCGAATGCTGAAGCTACAGAAATTAGTTTGAGCCTCAGATTCGATTAAGGCACAAAGAATAATGTCGTACGGCGAATTCCCTAACGGTTTATTGCGTTTTTGTTGTTACTTGCTTACTTACTTATGCGCAACGACGTACTGCGCATGCGCTGAATTGTTCTTCCGGAGGCAACCGACGACGGCGAATCGCAGTAGTTTCCCTGAAAGGTTGTGTCGACGCTCGTTTAAAAATGGGAGACGTCGACCTTTATCAGATTTTGGGCGTGTCAAAATCCGCCTCAAGCAATGAAATCAAGAAGGTTTGATATTTTGTCGACGTTTTCGGCCCGGCTAGTATGGTTTAGAAACCGTCAGATACTGCCATTGCCGGTGTGGTAATTGTCCATGAGTCACAGATAAAGACGAAGTAGAGCTTCAGCATGCGTGTGATTACGCTAGCTTTCAGTTTTGACTGGAAAAATGAACAAAATCAGCTTACGTATCAAATTATAGAGTGAAATACTAAGATATTGTAAATGATCGTCCTCCGCGGTTCTTATGACTGGCTTTATAAGAACTGGGAAGTTGGTTAAGGAATTTTGGGTGTTTACTCCTTTTGTCTAATCTGATGTCTAATAAAGCATTTGTTTGTATCTCCTATCGATCTCGGCTTAGAAATATGTGAACCCACTTTACACTGTTCGGTGTCTATCTGAATTGCTGAAGAATGGAATATTTGAATGTGATGAGCATGTTATATTGGCCCAATTACAGAGAAGAAATTTCCACTAACCGTTTGAAATCCCTAAGAAGTCACACAAGGATAGACATAAATTTTGAGATTCAAATGATAAAAATGTGGTATTTAAAACTTTATCGGATGTAATACTTAGATGGTTTGATGCTTTATCATGCTTGTTGGGCCATTCCAGCTGATTGTTATCTCTCAGGATCTGCATATTGTCTTAGGTAGGAATTCTGCATGTGCTTTCTACAAACATGTGAAAACTATTCTTAATATACACGGACGTAGTGCTGGGTGGGTGCCACTTGTTAGTTATCTTTGAGCTCACAATGTTCATATGAATGTCTGAGGCCCTAATTTGTTATAAATTTAACTTTGACACTCGAATGTATTGTAGGCTTATCATAGACTGGCCAAAGAATTTCATCCTGACAAGAATCCAGAGGAAGGAGAAAGAGTGAGTTCTGTTTTTTATGGCTGTTTTTATATGGCTGTTCTGTAACTGTAATAGATTTTCAGAGCTGTATAATTAATTTGTGGTTTGCTTGACACTTGTTCTAAATAAAAGGATTACAGTTGGAATTGAGAAGCTAGATACTTTTGCTAAGCTAATGTTTTAAAATGCTGAGGAGATTACATCAATTGTTTGTTTACTCTTCAGTTTAAGGAAATCAGTTTTGCATATGAAGTCTTGAGCAACCCAGAAAAGAAAGAAATCTACGATCGTCATGGCATTCAAGGTCTTAAAGAAGGCGCTGGACCAGGCGGTATGTACACGAACCAGTTTCATCGATGTGTGTTTCAATTCTGTTCAGATTATATCTCTATGCACCAAAATTGTTCAGTGATCTTGTGAAGGAGGAAGTAAAGATATTGGAACTTTTGAAACTTTGGTGCACATGAGTGCTTCAGTCCATTCTGATTGGGTATTTGAGTACACTGATTGGCATCATTCTGTCGTCACAATAACACCATACCTCCTATGAAATGGTTGCACAACTGCCCGGTATTAAGCTCTCTATTTATGACTAATACAACAAACTGCATTTCGAGCTTATATATTCCCAGCCCGAGTGTCATCCTGAGATGACTCCTGAGAGGCTTGGTAATGGGTCGTTTTATGTGGTAAAAGAAATTTCCATATCTAAAAGTGACCATTTTTTCATACTAAAATCTCCTGTTAGATTACTACAATGATCATTTTTCAGATTGTCTCCTTTTCTCTTTCACATGTCCTAATTTTACTGCACTTTAATCATCCTCTGCTGGGCAGGTTTGCGTATAGCAAACAGCTTTTGAAGAAATTAAGAATAGGTGCTAGTGAATTTATATATGAACATCTGGTTTGTTGTATTTGAGTAAAAACGATAAGGCTTCATAATCAAGAGTTGTATTTCAAACGAGTGAATACTTTTTTGGGTTTTGATGTAAAAATTATGACAGTAATAGATTAGTTTTTGGCTGAAATTGAACTGTGACTAGTTATGTTCTGATTTTGACCATATTTTGTTGTTACTTTCATGTTATTTTTTGTGTGAAGATTGGTAATGCTCAAGTGCAGGTTGTATTGTATAGTTTTGCTAGTTTCTCATTGTCTTGTTATGATAATATACCTTAATTATTGCTTTTAGAGTCGGTGCTTATTTTTGTGTATTTGTGAGGTCAGAGGCTGGGCAGAGTCTGTATGTTTTGTATAGAGAAAAACTGCAAGACATGCGAGTTGTTAAAAGGAATCTCTGGTGACATTGTGTTGTAGGATTCCCTGGTGACATATTTGGTGATCTGTTCGGGGGATTATTTGGGGGTCCATTTGGTTTTGGATCTCGGGGAAGTCGGAGGAAGCAGAAAGGAGAGGATCTAGTCCACCCATTGAAGTATGATGAGATTTCATATCATTTTTTATTGTCTATTATACTAATGTCTTTAAAAATGACAAGTAATGACCGTTTCGAGTTTTATGGTTTACTTTCTTCACCGTTGATCTTTTTATTCAGCTTCTGTGAAGGAGACCTTTTATATGTTGTTCAGTTATCAATAATGGATCTTGTCAATTGCATATGTTTGTAAATTGACGACTTTAATATCTTCAGTAATATTTATAAAGCGGTGCCCAGCCCTGTTGCCCTATTCTTATCTGGGCGTTGGAATTATGACAACAAATAATGGTAATTCGATGATTCTGTAATTTTGGCAGTGCTGCCATGAGTTCAGTATCGTTGCCTACCATTAACAACTTCATCAGCCAATTGATTAGTGACTAACTGATGACAACAATTATATTTGATCAGCTGTGAGAATTAGATGATAAAGGGTGTTTTTTTTAAAATTTTGCTGTCAAAGTACTGGTGTTTGTATTAAATTCCAAGATATAAATTCATTTGACTGATAAAGATTATCAAATGATTCCAATGACGACTCTGTTCTTTTTATCCAGGGTGACATTGAGTGACCTTTACAATGGGAAAACATCAAAGCTACAGATAAACAAGACTGTGATTTGTGCCAAGTGTCATGGGTAAGAACAGAAGACTATTGTTGACAACTTGCTGTAGAAATACTTGGTAGATGTTATTGTGTAGTAGCACAGTACAGCTTTTACTTTAGCTCATATTTTTGATGTTCTACATTGTTTTGCAGTAACCATAATCTGTACTGCAATGAAAATGCTGTTGATCAGTTAGAATATAAATCTAAGAGGAAAGCAAGTTAACCTCTGCGTAACTAGTGAGTTTTGTTACGTAGAGATACTGCACCAACACTGTCTATGCCAACTTGTGCATGAGGAATTTAAGGTAATTTGAGGCTAGAAGTTACTCTTAGAGTTTGAGGACCAATGTTCTGAGAATATTCAGTTCTTGAAAGTTTATGTCTTGAAATTTCCATATTTGATGCTAACAGTACAGTGTTAAACACTTATGCAGAACTATCAGACTTTTAAGAAGTCGGGAGTGTTTTGGTACAAGAGGTGATGCATATTGACACCAAGATTGTCTTGATTTGCAGCCAGGGTGGCAAAGCAGGCGCAATGCACCAGTGCAAACAGTGCAAAGGCTCTGGCGTCAAGATCATAATACGACCACTTGGACCAGGAATGGTTCAACAGATGCAGTCTGTCTGCCCAGACTGCCATGGTGAAGGTAAACCATCTCATCATCCTATATGTATGCCTGTCTCTCACTTGTTCCATGTGTCTGCCCCTCTCCTTCTAATGTCTTGGGCTGCTGCCTTTGCTGGCTATTATGACTGTTGGAATTTGTGTTCAAAGCATTTCTTCAGCTCAGCTGACGTCTGCATACGATAATACTTCTTTGTTTCTTCATTACTTTAATAAAATTGCTCTGATTTTTAAAAACACTAATGAATAATGACAATAGGACTTAAACCAGATGTGTTGAGTAAGCGAGCTTGAAGATTGATAAAATGGAATAGAGTTCGCAATGTTAACTACCAAATATCTGACACTAGATGCTTACCATGGCAAATTTTAATATAATAATAGTGTAATAATAGTGGGCAATTGCAAGGCAATGCTGCATTTGCATTCTTCATTTATACTCGTTGCCATGTTTTGAACAATCATGTGTTAAATTATCAAAATTCTCTAAGAATCGTGTATGTACAGTTCACCCGTGATACGTTACACATCACTTAAATTATCTGCAGGTGAGGTTATCAACGACAAGGATCGGTGTAAGGTTTGTCTCGGCAAGAAGGTGACGAAGGAATCAAAGCAGATCGAGGTCCACATTGACAAAGGCATGAAACACGACCAGAAAGTTGTTCTCAGAGGCGAAGGCGACCAATCCGTAAGCTTTGACGTTTTCTTTTCCTTGCTTGAATGATATTGAATGCTACCCATTAACCCCGTAAGGTTGATTCAAACTCCGGTGGGTGTGGGGTGATGTTAGAATGTACAACAGGACAGATCTGCATCAAATAGACTTCTATTCAGTTATAAAAATCGACTCTTGTTTTGTTTGACTTGTAATATGTGTTACATTCTATTTCTTGTAGTTGTACTGCAATACATGTGTGAGTTTGAAATAAATAAATGAGGCAACAGATAGAAGGCTGTTGGGTGTTGATTTAATTTTGGAACTACATTCATTAATAAGATTATGTTAAAATTGGGCTTTTTGTACAAACAACGTTCTCCAACTTCATATATTTTAATAATTAGTAAAGCACACAGATTTGTGGTGCGGATATTTCTCTATATAATGCAAACTGTTTGTTCTGAGTCATCCATGTAATCTTCATCTGTATTATAAAAGTTATGTTTTGCAAGTGAATTTTTCTTTAGATCATGTGATTCATAATTTAAAGATGCAGTTTATGGTTGGATGTATTGGGGGAAGACTTCTATGCATGAGAAAGAATGAATGGAATAAATGCATCATGATATAAAAAAATGTCATACTTACTTTACAGATAGATCACACCCTGTTAGTAGGAGAACGCGAAGAGCTGTCCCTTATAAAGCAGCTAGCCCTGAGGCAGGAATTAGTATGAAGCGTTGACGACTTCACTTTCTTGGCCTCAGCATACGAGGCCGGTGATCTGTTTTATCTTTTCACCGTCTCATCTTCCCACACATAGTGTGCTGTCCATGTATTCGTCAGGTGAGTAGGGTCGGTGTGCTGATGGAGCAGAAATTTCAGACCTGCCAGAGCGGGGAATTGAACCCCGACCTCTCGAGTGACTGTCGTCCAGCATGCTAATCCACTGCAATGCTATAATAAAAGAGCACCCATCTTATTTGCATAAAAGACGGTAAACATCGTTTGCATTTGTCTTGTGAATCATATCGATTGATTTCGTTTTTATTCTGCAGCCTGGAATTGAGCCTGGAGATGTGATCATAGTCCTGCAGCAGAAGCCCGACAACACCTTCCAGCGGAAGGGCAACGACCTCTACCTGACTCATCAGGTCGGAATTGTCGAAGCGCTGTGTGGAATGGAGTTCACGGTGAAGCACCTGGATGGACGCGACCTTGTCATCAGAAACCCACCTGGAAATGTCCTTGAACCAGGTCAGTCGGCTCAGTGTCATGAGACTTTGTTGATTTTGTAACTGAATGGCTTCTGGTTCAAGTAGTGATGCCTGGCACATGAATCCCATATAAGTGGTATCCAGTAGGTTTAGGATTTGTGCGTGTCCATTGCTGTCCAGGGTCACTCCATATATCTTTTGTGTAGACCCTTCTCTTTGGCCATCATGGCTGGTTGCTGGTAGCCCCTTTGAGTAGACATGGGTCACTATTTGATCGTTATTTTCACTATGAGTTGCATTGTTTTCCCGGTCACTTTTAGGTTTAAGTGCTTTGAACAAAGAATGAATACCACTGGTATCTCCTTGGCGCAGTTGTAACACGCACTGAAAGTCAGTTGTCATCGTGCTTTGTCTGCCTGTCCATTTTGTAGTGTTTAGTAAAATGGCCGTACTGTTAAAGACATACACTTCATTGTATAGAGTGCTGCCCTTGAAGACATCTACTCCAAAGCACTGCAGACTGGATTTAAGAAAAGAAGTCTATACCATTTTCTGGCCATCAAAAACCAAGATACGTTTTTGGAAAATTTAAAATTGTTATTCTTTAACTACATGACTATAGGCTAGTAATGTAAGAGGTGCTTTATGAATTCTTGTATACGATGCAATACTTTGAGTCTGGCGAGCAATAGTTACTGTGTTCTAACGAGATTGTCTGTTGTATCGATTGCTTGTAGGTTCAGTGCGAAGTGTTGTTAGTGAGGGCATGCCTATCTATAGGAATCCGTTTGAAAAGGGAAACCTTTACATCAAATTCGAAGTCACTTTTCCACCGAAAAACTTTGCAAACGAGAAACAGCTGAAGGTAAGCGGAGGTCTAAGTTGAGAGTGTAAGATGAAAACCTGTGTTTTCAACCAAGTGAGAATAATGCATTATTATACTAATTGTAATTTTGAAGAACTTCTATAGTGTCATATTTGCTGCTTCAGTCGACATTATTTACGATTAATAAATGATTGAAGAATTAAGAATTCAGAGCAGTTGAGCACTTTTCCACCGAAAAACTTTGCAAACGAGAAACAGCTGAAGGTAAGCGGAGGTCTAAGTTGAGAGTGTAAGATGAAAACCTGTGTTTTCAACCAAGTGAGAATAATGCATTATTATACTAATTGTAATTTTGAAGAACTTCTATAGTGTCATATTTGCTGCTTCAGTCGACATTATTTACGATTAATAAATGATTGAAGAATTAAGAATTCAGAGCAGTTGAGCACTTTTCCACCGAAAAACTTTGCAAACGAGAAACAGCTGAAGGTAAGCGGAGGTCTAAGTTGAGAGTGTAAGATGAAAACCTGTGTTTTCAACCAAGTGAGAATAATGCATTATTATACTAATTGTAATTTTGAAGAACTTCTATAGTGTCATATTTGCTGCTTCAGTCGACATTATTTACGATTAATAAATGATTGAAGAATTAAGAATTCAGAGCAGTTGAGCACTTTTCCACCGAAAAACTTTGCAAACGAGAAACAGCTGAAGGTAAGCGGAGGTCTAAGTTGAGAGTGTAAGATGAAAACCTGTGTTTTCAACCAAGTGAGAATAATGCATTATTATACTAATTGTAATTTTGAAGAACTTCTATAGTGTCATATTTGCTGCTTCAGTCGACATTATTTACGATTAATAAATGATTGAAGAATTAAGAATTCAGAGCAGTTGAGCACTTTTCCACCGAAAAACTTTGCAAACGAGAAACAGCTGAAGGTAAGCGGAGGTCTAAGTTGAGAGTGTAAGATGAAAACCTGTGTTTTCAACCAAGTGAGAATAATGCATTATTATACTAATTGTAATTTTGAAGAACTTCTATAGTGTCATATTTGCTGCTTCAGTCGACATTATTTACGATTAATAAATGATTGAAGAATTAAGAATTCAGAGCAGTTGAGCACAATGTTGTTGATTGAGCGTAATGTTGTTGATTGAGCGTAATGTTGTTGATTGAGCGTAATGTTGCTGATTGAGCGTAATGTTGGTGATTGAACGCAATGTTGTTGATTGAGCGTAATGTTGTTGATTGAGCGTAATGTTGTTGATTGAACGCAATGTTGTTGATTGAGCATAATGTTGTTGATTGAGCGCAATGTTGTTGATTGAGCATAATGTTGTTGATTGAGCGCAATGTTGTTGATTGAGCGTAATGTTGTTGATTGAGCGTAATGTTGTTGATTGAACGCAATGTTGTTGATTGAGCGTAATGTTGCTGATTGAGCGTAATGTTGGTGATTGAGCGCAATGTTGGTGATTGAGCGCAATGTTGTTGATTGAGCGTAATGTTGTCAAGAGGAGTTTTGCGATAGGTTACGTGTCTGAGACACCTTCGAATGCCCACAGTGCGTTGCCTTCGGGGAGTCTCTGCACTTCGTTGAGGACCTGGTTCCTCCATGTCTTCCGGAATTCTCTTGCTGTTCAACATCGTTGGCTGTGGCGCTCGACTGCGCATGCGGTGTTCCTTGTCCTGTTCATGGACTGCCATCCAATAGCTCTGAACCTTAAATCTGACTGACCTGGTGGCCAGAAAAGGGCTTCTGGTGGCACTGCAATGACTGCATCACGAGGTCACTCTGCTTTGTTCTTTGGCCTTCAGGTGGTTTCATTTGTTTGACCAAGGTTGGGTTTGGAGAGGTCATGAGTAGAATGTCTTGAAGAGGTGCTGTATATATAAAACTGTTGCAATAAAAATAACATTAATATTAAAAATGCTTTTAACAGGGCCTTCCTTCACAGTGGCTAATGATGTGAAACTACTTCTCTAACTCAGTCAGTGACCGACAGAAATCCTATTGAATACTGCCATTCAAATGCGCAGTTCCGTTAATTTTATTTATTCATCGCATTTGCTAGTGATATCTCACATTCGTAATATCTTCATCTGCAGTTCATAGCGTCTTGTGTCATTTTCATTTTTCTTCAGCTACTAGAGAAGCTCTTACCCCCTCGTCAGAAGATCGACCTTCCGGAGGGAGAGCACGTCGAAGAGGTGAACATGATGGAGTACGACCCGAATGCCGAGAGCGCCAGCGGACGTCGTGGCGAAGCATACGACGAAGACGGCAGCGACGACGAACCAGGCGTGCGGAGAGTTGGTTGCGCGCAGCAGTGAGAACGAACGAACATTGGTCCGGATGACGACGATGACTGCCCTCTTTTTTGGTATCGGATTTTCCAGTCACAAGACTCTGTAAATTTTCTACGAAGTTATCCGTAACGGCGAACCCAGATCACACTAGCTGCAAACAGACGAAAGAACGTCCTCCTTCATTCACTGAGTTTTGCGTGTGGAGTGCACATAGTTTGGAAGTACTTCTTGACGACACGCCAGCCGTCGGTCGGTGTTGCGGTCTATCCAGGGGTACGGCAGTTCCCGTTACGGAATTGTCTCATGAAAAACTTGGGCGGATATCAGAATATTTAGCTCCCTTCTATTATCATAATACACAAACACTAGGTGTGGTGAGTCACAGTTAAAAAGCACCGACGTTATTTACCAGTGTTAGACGTTCCCGGATAGAAATTACAAGTATATGCATACATTTATAGTTATTCAGAAACTCGTCTAAAATATACGTGTGTGTATATTTTAAGTATAAGCATAAGTATGGACAAGTATATACATTTGTTTGCTTAAATAACTATATATTTATATATATATATACATAGTTGGATAACTAGTGGGGAATTTATTTGTTTTGAATCTTTCATGTAAATTGCTGATGTTTCACATCTTTGGGGCGTGCACAGGAACCCAGTAAACCTATAGTCATTTTCGGTATGTGTATAATTCTTATATTTAAGCTTGTAATACGTGTCCCCCCATTGAATAACAGGGATCAACTGAAGGCCATGATTATTTATGATGCTTTTGGACGTACCAGTGAAGAGATGCATTTAATAAATAAATCAATATACATCTTATATTCAAGGGTTTCTTAAATGCATGTTATACATTATTAGAAAATGTGTGTTGTGAGGTGGACAATATTGTTGCAATAGTATTGTTGATTGCTGCCAATCTGATGTTTTTATTTTCATTGTCATTTACGTGGATAGCCTACGAATAAATTGTCCCTTCTGGCACCGAACTTGCGAGATTGTTGCCAACTTGTTTCAGGAATTTTTCAGTAAATGTAGTTTATTTGCCCATTGAGTTGGTCGTCATTTTTTTCAGTTCTTAATTCTAAGTCATTATTTTCAGTTCTTAATTCTAAGTCATTATTTTCAGTTCTAAGTCATTATTTTCTCTTTTTAGTTCTAAGTCATTATAATCCGGAAAATTGGTCCTTTCCGTTCAGTTCAAGGCCAATGATGGATGAATTATTAACTTGTTAATTTATGCAGAAACAATAAAGGGCCCTCCCTTCCTCTCTCTCTCTCTGAAAGTTCTGTCTGTTCTAGTCATTGTTAACAAACGGAACTGCGAGTACGATTGTCTGATAGCTGTTTAATGGTCATTGGTCATGGAGTTTTTGAATAAAATTAATATTGTCTCATTTTATGGACAAATTGAGCTGCGAGAATTAGCCCTCAACAATTGGTGTATGGCCTTTGAGCTGCACTTCAAATCTTAGTTAAAAGAAGTTTTCAATGTCAGTGTTAGGATATTGGGGAACCAGCACTGGATGTCCTCATAGACAGTAATAATTAATTATACTTGTTGCCAGGGCCGTAAATCCTGGGGCAGAGGTGAGAATTCACTTTCCACTTTTAAGCTTGGGAGGGGGATATGAAGGAATTCCCTCCACACATTTTTCAAAACTTTTATGAATATTACGGCAGTCTAAACCTACATGCAACAGTGCAAGCTTAGGCTACTGTCTGATATATCATTTGCTGAATGCATTCATTAATTATATTTATTATAATTATAATCGCGCTTCTTACGCAATGCTTTTATATGCAAGGGATTCTCGTGGGATGGAAAGTAGCCTACATGGATACACACAATTTTTTGAGTAGGCAGTTTCGCCTCTTGCATCGAAACAGATTATACGACTCTACTTGTTGCTGCTTAACGACACTGCGTATACGTCATTTCAATGATATTTAGTGTCGCCCCCACCCAGGCTCCCTTCTTGGGACTGGCATTGCCGAAGTACGAGCAGTGGTTGAGCTTAGACAAATTATACGCAACCAATCCTATTATGGTGCTGCCCTGATCGGTCACTCAACCTTTGAGTGCAGAACCGACTCCATGTTTCGTTGGCTGTACGATGTTATGCACAACTGATGCCACCATGTGTCGATAAATTAGATTAATGGAACAGGTAGGCCATACATGTACATGTGGTTATAATACTGGCATAACTATAGCATCGGGGACCGACGTGTCGGCTAGGGTTCGGTTAGGCGTCGTGAGGGTCGGTTAGGTCAGATTAGGCGTCGTTAGAGTCGGTTAGGGTTAGGTTTGGTGTCGTCATTCGGTCCCTGATACTATAGTTTTAGCGTTACCGTTTACCTAAGTAGGGCATCATAGAACAAAATAGCCTAGGTCTACACTCTACGTACAGCATTGGCTAAAGCTATCAAGCGCACGACCTCTAGAATTCTTTGCCCGTGGAAAGAATCCCGGCATAACTGCAGTATTGGGGACCGGCATATGCCACTAAACGTGTTGGGGGAACTTGTTTTTTACACGGTACGTCATATTTGGACAGTATCTAATGACATCCCTAACCGGCTGTTACGATGACTAACCTGACCCTAACCGACTACCACGACGCCTAACCTCACTCTAAACGCCACTTAGATCCCCGATACTACAGCTATACCAGGAATCCGATATCAGGCCATAGGCTGAACGTGAAATCTGTTTGAATTCCTTAATTTCACGTACGAAGATCGCGATGACGCAATGAATGGAACTTTAACAACCGGTTGCCTGCAGCCTATTTGTGACGACATCTCTTTGTTCTATAGACCCTATATAGTAGGCTATTACGTCACTGATTTTGTCTCATGACAAAATTGGGAAATGACGAAGATAAGTAATAATAATGAGTTCTACAGACGTTTAATTGTGACAACTTCTCTTTGTTATACGATTTTGTTACGTCACTACATTGTTTAATGTTTATGGACAAATTGCTGCTTTGAACCGTACAAGTAATAGGCCTATTGATTTCGCACTATAATGACATGTCTTTGGTCTACAACGCTGGTCCTATTGTGACGTCATTAGATATGTCTATAGGGACGTGCGTTTTCTAATGTCTATTCCGTATTGTGACGACATCTCCTTGTTCTGAAAACACTATTGTTACGTCATGAGCATTGTTAATGAATATATTGCTGTTAGGATGATACCTTTGTTACCTACGTGAATTTCTAATTAATTTTGACGACGAAGGCTATTTTGTTATTATCGAATTTTATAGGGCCTACACAAAACGGATGAAAGAAGGAAAGATTCTGATCGAAGTATCAGATATAATGTTTATATTCTATTCTATTCTATTTGGGATTTATAAAGCGCCTCTCACAGTACAACCTAATCAGAGGCGCTCCCAGTCATAGGCGCAACCACCCTATGGGATCCACGGGACGCGTCCCCCCAAGTCCCAACGTTTGAGTGGTCCCATTGACTTTATCATTATGGTCCCCCACAACTTTTAGGACGTGATTCATTTGGTCCCTCCCAACTTTTAGGACGTGATTGCACCTATATGCTCCCAGTGCGAAGAACTAGTGGAAAAAGAAAAGTCTTAAGACAACGGGCAGAAAAAGTAAAGCCTCAAGATAAAATCTGGGAACGAATAATAGGAGGAACGCCATTCCACAGTAAATGGCAGACAGAGGCAAAGGCGGGATATAATTATTTTATATAATAATGAAAGTCACGTCAAAGGACACGGGAACCGGATAAGGCCTGCGGGCCGAATCTTGCCCACTTCGCCACTTCTGTGACTGTCTAACGAATCACATAATTTATATAGACCTTCTGGATCTCTGCCTTTAGCGTAGGCCTACGTCTATGGCGCTTGGAAGCTGGAACGACACCCGCGTTATGCTTCGGCCTGCAGCGACCACCGAGTACCTCGATCAGTGGTTCATGGCCAATTAGTTTTTCCATTTGCACGCTTTTCCGCCATATGCAATTCCGTTCTTTCTCCATTGTTATTCCTCCGTTGTTCATTGAGCCAGGCCATTTGTAGTGGCCTTCCGCTGATACGAAAGAAACGCGTCTCTAAAAACCGCTCTGCTCAGCCGTTTCTCTGCCGGGAGCACCTCTGGGTAGGCCTAGATATTTTCTGGAGAGCGCTGTATATCAAGCTTATATTCATTCATTCACTTAATATTGAGTTTTGATTGATTGACTGACAGACTGATTGATTGATTGACTGACTGTCTGACTTATTGATTAATTAATTGACGGGTTAACTGGAATGATTGATTGATTGATTGAAGGACTGACTATAGATTGATTGATTGATTGTATTCAACCAATGATTCTGAAGTAGTGAAGTGCCTTCCTCCAACACGCTTGAGCAAAATACGCAACTGCACGATCACGCAAAAGTATATAGTCCTCGGATTTTATATAGCGACCGTGCATGGCCTCGACCCCTGCTCATTTTTAAAATGAATAATTATTGATCGAGTGAGATCCTTCAACGCTGCTGCCAGTGGTAATGAACATCAACGCGTCAATATTCAGAAGCCTATGGTCTGAATCGACGCCATGCATATTAGGCCCCCGTGTAATAGCCTACTGATCGTGCCAGCCCGAGATTTAAATCTCTGAAATAAACCGCCTTCGGGAAGCGAACCGAGGTCCGCCCGCTCTCTGCCGCAGATCGCGTGAGACGCGGTCAACGCCCTTAACGGTGTAGCTAAATGGGCCAGTGGGCAGGCAGCAGGCTATTGTCTGTCTGGATCTCTGGCAACAGCGAGAGATCCATAAACATATTTCGGGTAAAGCATCTCTTACTTTCCAGTTTCTTTTACAGACAGGGACAAAGTCTTTAAATAAGTTTTATTCCCAAGTTCCGTTATCAATATTGACGTTTCTCTATTGGGATAACTCTTCTGTAAATTATTTCCTAACGCTGAAGAAATTAACATTGGGTAAAAATGGACAGAACCCTTCTCGTTCTTCTCGTTCAATTCGATTCGCTTACATTTTCCAAAGAAACAAAGCGCAGCGCGGTGCGATCAGAAAACAATAGGTTTCTCGCGTTGAAATGCGCAACACAAACCGTTATCCTTGGCACGCGGCGCAGTGACGCAGACTGTGCTCATGCGCTTCCGGTCGACTGAAGTGGACGTCGCGATGCGTGCTGCGCTGTCGGCGCCTGTGATGTTGGTCGCCCGCGAAGCGCAGAGTAGGGCCGTAGAGAAAAGCTAAGCAGAAGAAGAAGAGAGGGAGGCGGACGGTAGGAGAAGTAGGAGGAGGAGGAGAAGGAGGAGGGAAGGAGGTGGAGTAGGAGGAGGAGGAGGAGGAGGCATTACGTCGCCGAAGAGGAGTAATAGTCGACCGCCGCCGTCTTCTGTATCTGAGTCTATCTTAGATGTGTTATTTAGAGTAACATCAAAGGCATGAATAGGAGAAAACAGACGCGACCTAAACGCACAACGTGTGAGTATACATCCTACACTACTGTACTGCTCCAGTTGAAATGTTATATTCGTTTCTTGTTGATGTTTAATTTTGCTGTGTTGTTTGTTATGCGATCATCGTAGGCTGTAACTGTTGTGCTTCGTTGAGTGGCGGCGTTTTAAAATACTCGACCGACCGACGACGGTGTTGTGTTAGCCGTACGGTCTTATATTTATAGGGAGATATATCTGTCTCTCGTGTTGTGTGTTCTTTGTTGTTTTGCTGTAATGGATGATGTGTCTATTTCGAAACTTCTTGAAACGTGCCTTGCCACGCAAATTCTGGCTTCCTCGCTGAAAACGAATCGTTTAGGTATAGTTTGTCTTATATATTTCAACTCTTGTTGACTGTGGTTCCGGGAATGGTAGGTTTCATGCGCCCCACCCTTCTGTGATGCTGTCTGTGTGCTTTGCTGCTTGTTTGGCACATTCATGGGCGGAGTTTATCAGGGGCTGGGGGGGGCTAAGCCCCCAAGAAGACCCAGATTCATTTTTTGCCGTGTAAATTGTATCTTTCCCGGGCTATAGCCCCCAAGAAGGTTTTAGCCACTCCAAGAACGGAAACCAAACTCCGCCCATGGGCACATTTATGGACTGACTATGGTCATATGATGCATGTGTTGTAGGGAAAGGATGGGGTACTGCATTATATGTACCTGATAATAATTAACCTGATAATGGTGTGATGCAGATGCTGTGGTAAAAAGATAATTTCATTCGAATGGGTGTGAAATTTATTTTGATGAAGCACTGTAGGGTAGGCCTACTTTGTGAAATTTACCATTGGTCTGATAAGATGTGATGCGAAGGTAAAATATATTTTAAACGCGGTATAATATCCATATTGGTGGAGTAAGATAGCACTGAAGGATCACTAACTGATTAGGAACTAATTTATTAGCTAATTAATTATCTTATTCGAATCAGTTAATAAACAAAATTGTGCTGATTCTTTTGCCTATTTTGAGTTGCCTAATTCTAATTAGAATGTAATAATTAGCTTCTAATTATGATACCTTGCCTACACATTTCCTTACTTACTTCTGGCTGCATGCTTTCTTTATAATTATTAAGCATGAAGCAATATTTTTAGTTTCTAGTTTCTGATGATACATTTGAGGGTAGAATTGCTTTTGGTTGTTGCATGTTTACATTGAAAAATGTTAATAAATGAATAAATCCACCAGACGAGTAAAATTAATTGAAAATTGCATGTTTTAGTGCAATAACATTTTCTTAGCATCGAGTACGAACTAATACTCTAATAGGAGAATCTTCAGAGTTTGCCCAGCTTCAGCTTAAACATCATGTTGATTCTAAAATATAAACATTTTTGAAGCGTGGCAATACTTCAGGACTCACAGTAGTTTCAAAGTGCAAGTTCTCCGATTTCTTATAAACAAAAACATTTTCCACAGCAGAAGGAAGCAATGTAATGAAATCTATTGAAATTTGAGTTTCGTTATAATTTTAAATATTTGTCTAGTCGTTTGAATGCCAAATTGGCAAAGTAATAGTACATTTTGTTGTTGTTTTTGTACTCTGACTTCAGCAACTAATTAAAAAATTAATTGGTTGAGTGCCATTTTTCGTTCTATTTCATTACAACTTTCCCAAAGTGCTAATTCTAATTTTTTATTCTAATTATAAATTTCAAACTAATGCTAATTATAATTAAGTAGTTAAATGTCTTAGTTACCAATCACTGTAAGATATGGCCTGTTGTTATATTAATACTGCTATCCTGCTGAATGTTTGCTAAACTTTGTTTCATTCATCAAGAAGTGATGCTGCTTGGCATTGCAATTTCAATGCATTGGCATCTTCACTGACTTCTCTACACAGGATTCAAATCCTAGTTGTAGATTATTGTCACACTTGCACTGCATAAGTTATGCAATGTTATGCATGCACTCGGTTAGCGGGATAGATGGCAGCAATGAAACTTATCCCTCAATAATTATTGATGGGTCACGATATCATGGTTCACTTAACCTGAGAATCAATTGCGGTTCGACAGTTTTTAGGTGAGCTGCTCATCCCAAAAGTTAAACATCTTATGGTCCAGGCCTGTTACAACTTACAAGTATATAGTATCTACTATAACGCCAAGATGTAACGCACAAAGCATCAACCAATGGTCCACCACAAGCAAAGCAGTGATTGGTCCAATATCCTGAAGATGAGTTCGCTGAGATCAGTCCGTGCAGAGAAAGACAATTGTTTTGGACCATGGCTTTATTTTTGTCGACTTGAGAAAGGCAGTTATCCCAACACTTTCAATTATGTCATTCAGGAAGAACCTCACCTGTTTATTGTGTTCAAGCTCTAGGCAGTGAAAAAGTGGCAAACATTGTTGCATTCGACTACTGTTCAGTTGTTAAGTAACGGTTCATTGGACCATTATATTAGGCAACTCATAGTAATGTTTCTGACCACTTCACATAATAACAGCCTAATAAGACAACAATCTTTGTAAACCTGCAAAATTTCTTCCATCCCTTTGTTCAGTGCCCTTAATGACCTGCACCCCAGGCCGCACTCTCTTCAAGTACTCTCTGATAAAAGATTATACTAACTATATAATACCTAGACTAGTTTATGGACAATAGCTTCTGCCGAACTCTATTGTTCATGTTTATTATTTATCTCTATTGTAACCAATTTTGGTTTGTCTTCAGATTTTAATGAACGAAAATATATATAAGATCTTATTAAAAACGAGATGGCATGTTGTAAATGCAGTTGCTAATCAATTGTTCACTGATGACATTGTTCGACATTTCACTGCTGTGTCTTTTGATAGACTTTCTGTTCGCATCGCATGATGTGATATTGACAATTAAATACGATGCGATACAATGCGATTGTACTTTGATATTGTCCTATATTTACTGAGTGGTTTAGAGGTACGCACATGACCATAATATATGTTGGTTTGTTTTACCTTACACTAAGCTTACATTACATTACTTTACATTATATACCTAGCATTACATTGGCGTATCCCTTCCCTGCATTACCTTGTTTTACTTTGTCTTACCTATTTTGCCAGACCCTACCTCAAATTGAGTTTTCTTCACAGGTCTGTATAGTTATATGGTAATCATGTAAGGGAGCAAGGGTCTATTTATTTCGCTGCAAGTGGATGATGGCCTGGGATAACTTTGCTACGGTTGCGGGGATTCCTGGTCAGCATGTGAGAGAAGTTCAGCCGGAGGTTGTGCCCGGCCAGTGGATGGGGATGGGGAGCGGAGGTGATGACTTGTTTTGTTTATTGCCGCATACGTTGTTCTGCGCCTCTTCACCAGTTCCTTCCCATATTCTGTCGTTCTCTGACATCCATTCATCCATCCGCCCATCCATCCACCTACCCATCCATCCATCCACCTATCCATCCATCCACCTATCCATCCATCCATCCACCTATCCATCCATCCATCCACCAGTCCGATCCAGGCCAACCGTTCCTTTAAAAGGCTCGTAACTCATCTGATTCACGGGGGCTGAAACACATCACCAGACCCTGATGCTATCAGACGCACCAGCAGCAGCAGAAGCCAGTGACGGATGCCATGAATTATCTCTTCCCATGTCTCAGATGGATGCCATAACTCATTGAGCTGACTGCTGAGGAGGAGGCGTGAGGGAGAAGGGATGGAGAGAGAGAGGGAGGGGAATGCCCTGAGCTCAGATGTACACTCTGCCGCCCAGCGCTTGGCCCGCTCGCCCGACCACATGTACGGTTCTCTGGTCCCAACACCACCACCACCACCACCATCTCGCTAACCTTGCACAAGTAGTTCTGCCCCGATGCCGTCCACAAGCAGCAGCAGCCTATACCCCAGATATCCGTCAAAACGAGAATAACTAATTACCCCAGATACCCCGCCGCCCGCCCGCAGGTAACATCAAACCCTTCGCAGTAGTCAGACGGCGTGTATCGATCTACCCTAATAGTCCAGAGAACTGTTGCACGGTAGTAGTAGTAAATCCCAGCGTGGTGTTACAGCCTACGCTATCGGCGGGTAGCAGCAGTTCGCAGTTTCTTCCACTGGTCGTGTCGTGGCGCATATGTATTTCCGGTCGTTTGTATGTATACACGACTTTAATTTATTCCCGCCCAGCCGATCACGTTCCGCTTCTGACATATAAATTCATGATCATTGACGTGCGACCGGAGAAGTACGTGACTCGAACGTGTCTATCCTCAGCGTCTCCATTTAATATCTCCTGCCATCTGTGCAGCCGCGGGTAGTTTGGTTCTTTTAATGGCAAAATCGTAGCAGGTATAATGTATTCGGCCGCGCTGGGTACTACTGATAAAAATGAATGGATTTCGAAAAGCAATTTGTAACGGCCGCTTTTTCTTGTCGCAACTGACGGTGCAAATGTTTCTGAGCGGTGAACCGTTGCGAGTAATGCGTCCATGTTACCGCTCGCCTGAGGTGTGTGGGGGGATGGGGGGAAGAGGTTGGAGGAGGGAGCGGTCATTGAGTGCAAAGTCACTTCCGTCAAATTCGTTAGTGAGTGTCGTCTTTGACCGCTGCTGAAAATCTTACAACTGGTCCGATAAAGTGCGCTCGTGTGTGATGGTGCGTTTTTTGTTTGTGGGTGTGCACTGTGCACTGTTGCGTAAGATCCAAAATGCAATCCAGGAGTGCACTGACTGTGGTTATATGCACCCATTTTGACAAATACACCGATTTATTGATTTTGTATTTATATGCGTATGTCTGTCTGTCTGTCTGTCTGTCTGTGTAGTATCGTGTGTATGTCTGTCTGCCTGTCTCTACGTGTGTGGTGGCTTGTATAACTTCTTTAACAACCTTACAAAAGAACTTTACATGACGATATGACAGATCTTAACATGCATGGCTTGAAAATGTTTCCTATATAGTTGTATGTACATGTATACGCATCCAGATATGTACTATTTATGTATGTATGTATTTACGACTGTTTGTATACATGTAGACCTGCAAGCTGTGTCTGTTTGTCATAATAATATCTATATCAATTACAACGATCGTGCCACGTGACGTCATGCTCTGCACTGACTGAACTGCAGACATGCATGTTATAAGTCCCATATATACGCATGCCAGAAACAATGGTGCATGTCTCTTAAGTATATATTATTATCTGGTAATTTTTTAAATATAGTGACGTATTGGAAATACGAGGGCGCTATATAAATGTGAATTGGGATTCAGTCCAGGGTCTTAACAATGGAATATAAGTTGAAGAGTGAAGCGGTTGTTGAAGAGTTGGTATACATGACTAGGGGAGGGTGCCCCAAGATGGGACGATTCGCAGTATTTCCTCCAAATCACCTTTGCTGATGACATTACATATTCGCTACTTCTTCCTTCCTTTAAATTGATCCTTTAGCCACTATCTGGCAAGCAATTTGCAAGAAAACAATGTATGGCTTAAACGAAACAATGAACTTTTGTTGACCTACAAATCGTCCCATCTTGGGCACCGGGGTGCCCAAGATGGGACATTAAAATATCAAATTCTTTTCCCATGTTAAACACCTTAATTTAATTTATCAACTTCAGAAGATTGAGGATTTCACTGTGAACAAGCAGTTTTAGCACATGCATCGTCATCGCACTGTGCTCACCAAACAGGACAAGGCTGAATTGACAAATGGGGGGAGGGATCCCACATCGAACGAGCACACGAGAAAATGATTTACAATACACAACACTAGTTAGCGCAGCCATGACCACTAATTGATTGCGTGGTCTAAAGCTTGAATGCACCGATCTATATAATATCCTGATTAAGAAACTGTTTTACTGTGCATACTGTACAGCTGGTGTGTTGCGGGTGCCCAAGATGGGACGAGTAGTTCACCATTGGGATATGACGTGTGCCCAAGACGGGACGCGTCCCGTCTTGGGCACACAAAGCATGTCCCATCTTGTGCACTCTATGCATGATGTGTGAACGCATCAATTTTTGATGTAAACACAACGTATTATCGCTCATCTCAAAATACATGCGTTTGGTAATATATTTTACTGTGTCTTGCCACCAAACACTTTTCAAAATGTGTCCGTACAGTGATGACCTTATGCGATTATTTAAACTAGCAAAATCTTAAGCTAACTAGCTCGAAACAAAAAATGTTTATCTGTATATCGGATATCGTCAACACAGGGACTGAAACTCGTACATACATAGCCGAGGTAATCGTCGATTCATTGAAGGCTAATAAGAAAGAAACGCGCAAAACGACTGCGAGAAAACTGAATCGTCTCATCTTGTGCACCGTCCCGTCTTGGGGCACCCTCCCCTATACTTATTTATTTATTTATTTATTTCTCACATTACTATTAGCGCCCTTTTAGGCTCTCTCTACTCGGAGGCGCTCCCGACTACAGCGCGGACACTGCATTGGAGTTTCACACCGAAGCGCCCAAACAATTGCGAGTGAAGGACTTGCTCAAGGTCGCTACACAGCGGCTTGAGGTGGATTCGAACCTGGAACCCTCCGGCTGCAAGGCGACGAACATACCCGCTACACCACCGCGCGATTACTGCAGTGAAGGCGTTTTACAAATGCCGTGTTCAGAAATGTTCTCACAGTTGGGGGATGGGGGAGTACATTGAGTGCATGTATGGACTGTGTGAACATGTGTTAATTTAATTGTTCTGTACAAGTGCACTCGGAGCTTGCGGCATTGTTCTGCCTGATTACAGGTAAGGCAATTGTTACACGTGCCAAGCTTTGATGTTGTCAGATTAATTTTCTCAGAAATCTCACTTCTGCTGGTACATAAGATTCTTCCATATTCATGTTTATATGAGCAAATTAAAAGCTATATAGAAGCTTTTCCTTAGTGTTCTATGTTTTGAATTGTGCGTGCATTATAAATCTACCATTAATACCGTTTTTTTCGTAGCCCAGCCCACTTGCTGTGTGTACCGGTTTAACTTTGACCTTATTAGCGGCCTGCTCTTTGCCGCACATTCCTACTACTAGTCATTATCGCAGTTTTTATTTTTTGCCATGCAGCGGTGGTACCAACTCGCCAATTGTTTCTGCCAACTTAAAAATATAATTGTTACGTAAGGATGTGATTGTCATCAATGCAGCAAGTTTTTGGATTTCAAAAGGGAGGGGATGTTAGTTTTCGAACGAGAGAATTTTAGGTGCCACGTCATCCACCTGAGGCGCATTTTTTAGGAATTTAAGGAAATTTCTGATTTACACTGATGACTCATAATGCAGTTGTTGACAGGCCGTCCACACTTATTGGAACAGAATTTGAAAGCAGAATACAATTAGGTTTCATATTTCTGCAATCCCATTACACAACTAAGACTAACATTAAATTATTTCTCAACTATAACATATTGTCTCTGCAAGGACTTGAATATAAATTATTTAATTTATATTTATAATGTAAGATTATTATTCAAGAAGCATGGGAAACATGTGGACCCTGTTATTAGCATGCTATTGTTATATTTTTTTTATCCTGTTCATGTTTTTTGCTATTTTTTCATGGTTGCTGCTGCTATTATTGTTGCTATTGTCATTATTACTATTATTAGTAATATTATAGTCTAATTATTAATGTTGCTCTTATTACTCGTTTTTTAAATGCCGCTATCTAGTGACCAAGTATTTATTTATTTCTCCATTTATATAGCGCCCCTTCAACCTGTCTACTCATAGGCACTCCCGACTACAGCGTGGACAATGCATCGAAGTTTCATGCCGAATCGCAGAGCAATTGCAAGTGAAAGACTTGGTCAAGGTCCCTACGCTGCGGCGTGAAAGCAGATTCGAACCAGTAGTAGACCTTTTTAAGATTGAGATGAGTCTCGAACCCGCACTCTCTCCACTCTGACCAATCGTCTATACCATGAGACCAACGAGACGTATAAGTCACAACAGGCCCTGCAGACACTGATAGATGCACAACTGGTTTCAGTTGAATGGCAGTGATGGATGAACCCGACAGCATAGTTCCTGCCGCGCCAAGATGCGGCAGACGTCTGCCTGATTTTGATTGACAGCCTGAGTGATTGACGGTTGTCGGACTGATTGACGGCTTGATTGATTGATTGCTTGACGCCTGGCGTGGTACCTTCAAGACCGCGCAGCGCTTGTTTAGGGCGAGAGTTTTCACCAGCGACTACTCGACTACTCTACTCGTTGCTTTGATCCGAGTTAAGTGGTGATGATTTGGGAGAGGTGTCCTTTCACCAGCGACATTCGTCTGCTTCCGAGTGAGGCTTTTCCCGGACGCTAGACGTCTCCACCGTCGAAAGCATGGAGTCAGATGGTGATCTGATCGTCTGCTGCAAGTCTTCACCCAACTTCCGGTTAGCATGGTCGTCTCTGACCTCACCCGAATGACCTTTTGTTTGACCTTTTAACCTGTGGATCATGCTTGGTTGGTGCCGTGTGCGGTAGGTATCATGCCATTGGTGCATTGGTGCAGATTAGAAGTCACCATTGATCAACTAATGATTAACTTCTCATTAATTTGCTAATTAATTAACTTCTGATGAAATACTAAGAATTATTGATTAACCTGAATTAATTAATTGATTAATAATTTGATGACTGACTGAACGAATAGCGAGTGGCTTACTGAATGAGTGATTGAATGAATGAATGAATGAGCTGAGTGAGTGATTGTGTGATTGAATGGCTGACTGATTGATGTTTTGATTGACTGACCGGTTGTTCGATTGATTGCATTGGAGAATTCGATTGTTAGGCGAGACAAAGACTATATATATATATATATATATATATATATATATATATATATATATATTATTGTCTGCTAAGGACTGTACTTCTGTCATTGTCTGCTCTCATCTAAGTGACTCTGATGATCTTGATTTCACCATCTGAGTTCTTCCATTCGAGTAGGGGTGGGGTGAAGGTGGGGTGGGTTAGATGGGGTGTGGTGGGTGGGGAGTGTCTATTCACTGGCTACAGCGTCTATCCCGATTGCGGTTAATTGCCGTAGTCGGTTTCCCTAAGTGTTGTCGGTTCCCATCTGATCAGCAATCTTGTCTCATTCACCTTCTACTTTCGAAAGTTTAGTGTGGCCAGATTGATCACAGACTCGAGACGATGCCGAGGAGGAGCAAAGAAAAGGAGGAGGAGGAAGAGGAGGAGGAGGAAGAGGAGGAGGAGGAAGAGGAGGAGGAGGAAGAGGAGGAGGAGGAAGAGGAGGAGGAAAGGGAGGAAGAGGAGGAGGAGGAAGAGGAGGAGGAAGGGGAGGAAGAGGAGGGGGAAAAGAAGGGAAGGAAGAGGAGGAGGAGAAGAGGAGGAGGAGAAGAGGAGGAAGAGAAGAGGGGGAGGAGAAAGAAGAAGAGAAGGAGAAAGAAGAAAAGGAGGAGGAGGAGAAAGAAGAAAAGGAGGAGGAGGAGAAAGAAGAAAAGGAGGAGGAGGAGAAAGAAGAAAAGGAGGAGGAGGAGAAAGAAGAAAAGGAGGTGGAGGAGAAAGAAGAAAAGGTGGAGGAAGAGATCGTTCGCTGTATATTAGCACAGTAGTTTCGTTCGCTACCAGACACGATGCCTACATATACTGTGGTGAGTCACAGGAATGGAGTGTTTGATTTTTACATGGTTGCATCATCGAAGGACGAAACGTCGACCGAAATTGAAATCTGTTGTACTGCTTCCGTCAGTTTATATAGCGCCTGATTTACAGCACACAGCTGATGAGGAGATGTGTGTCAGCCGTTGGCCTTGCGTTTCGGGGTTTGATTCCACTTGTTGATTCTAATCGGCGGATGTGAGTCATTTTCGAACCGTGCTGTTCAACAATATCCTTGATTTATCTTGATTGATTAAAATCAACGCTTTACCTTTTTGAATTTTCGCCAGGTTTTGGCTGGGAGCGATTCTGAGTAGTTATCTTAGAGGGGTATTATATTATTACACTGTATATGCATTCTATGAATGAATGAATGAATGAATGAATGAATGAATGAATGAGTGCATGAATGAGTGAATGAATGAATGAGTGGATGAATGAATGAGTGAATGAATGAGTGAATGAGTGAGTGAATGAGTGAATGAATGAGTGAATGAATGAGTGCATGAATGAATGAATGATTGAATGAATGATTGAATGAATGAATGAGTGAGTGAATGAATGAATGAATGAATGAATGAGTGAATGAATGAATGAACGAGTGAATGAATGAATGAATAAGTGAATGAATGAATGAATTATTTATTTATTTATTTAATGAGTTAAGGGCATCGCGTCGCACGACAACAAAGTCGATTTAGCATTGCCCTCCTCAGCTATAGATACTTGGAACTGGCGCTACGTCGGAGTTCGATCGGTTGAGCAGAGTTTGCTCTCAGTACCTTTTGCTCGTGCTTTCGCTATGCAGAACGTGCCTTCTCGTTGGAAGGACCCCTCGACCTGGAATGGCCTTCTCTGACGCTCCGCTTCCTTTCCATAGAACTCCTCATGCATTCCTCTCTCATCTTAGGACAGTTTGTTGTTATCCGCGCTGGGCCTGGGAGCGCCTCTGAGTAGTACATTGAAGAGGCACTACGAAATTTAATGATATGAATGAATTGAATTAGCATGTCTGTCTTGGAAAACTGCTTCGGAAGAATCCCAACAGTTGCGTGCTAAGCGTTACTTAAACTCCATGCGTATACACGAGTGGAGTATTTCAACGGAAGAAAGTCACCAGCTTCACCGTCACCGCCACCGTCGACATCCTACACCGAAGATAACTGCCCATAAAAGACGGCGCCGGCGACGGTGGGCTACGCACGCGTGTGCTAGAGTCGTCGTCGTCGTCGTTGTCGTTGTCGTCGTCGTCGTCGGCGAAATATACGGTTGGAATAGATTGGAGACCATGCGGAGGTGTTTATTAGTTGGGGGATATATATTGGCACCGTGGTCGACAACACACGATGTAGTTGAGAAGCGTCGACCCCAGATTGCTTGTTTTCTTGCCCTGAATGGGCGGCCATAGATATCCGCTGCAGCGCCGCCGTCTGTTGTCCTTTACTGCAGCTCACCCTGTTATTTCTACTTCCGTCCGTCCATCCGTCCTTCATTCCATCCTGCTGTCCGTGTCCTTCAAGCTCTCCGTCCTTGTCAGCAATCCATCCATCCATCCATCCATCCATCCATCCACCCATCCATCCACCCATCCATCCATCCATCCATCTGTCCATTCATCCATCCATCCCTTCGTCGGTACGTCCGTGCATGTGTACGCTACTAATACTTAACATATGCTACAGTCTGGTTATTTCCTAATTGATTATTATTAGTTTGTTGGCGCTGTTGTACTTTCTCCGCCACACAGGCGTAGTATAGGCTAGCCGCAACTAATATGGATGTGTTTTCGGCAATTTATTGCTTCATTTTATCGATGTTTGCCTAGCGTTTATTGTGCATATAAAGTTATTCCTTTGCATCGAAAATTAATGTTAATGGTTCGCCGGTCTGTTTACCGTCGCTCATTCGATAGCCTAATAAAAGCCCAAGATGATTGGGCGCATTTCCTAGGGTGTTCCGACTTTATGTCTTTATGACTCATTCATGACTAGCGTCGAATCACTTGGAAGGAATTATTACCATATATATTGACAACTCTCTTAGCTGCGTCGCCGTAAATTCACCCTACTTATTAATATGTCGCAAGCTGCTAGCAACTACAAAGGCGTCGCGCGTTTTGTGACCGGCGCAATATCATGTTGTAAAACCATTTCGGGGCTCCGGGCCACCCTCCGCCGGTCAAGTATTTGAGTAGCCGCCGGGTGTTGGATGATGGTGGTGGTGATGATGATGATGATGGTGATGATGTTGATGATGAAGATGATGATGATGACGATGAAAACTCTGGCGATGCTGCTGCTGCTGAAGATGATGATGTTGTTGATGATGATGATGACGATGATGATGATTATGCTGGTGAATTTGTTGATGAAAACTCTGGCAAAGCTGCTGCTGATGATGAAGATGATATTGATGATGATCATACTTGTGATGGTGAATTAACTGATGGAAACTCTGTTGATGATGATAGTGGTGTTTAAAGATGCTGCTGCTGCTGCTGCTGCTGTTGTGGATGGTACATGTAGGATGATTACGGTTGCAATGATGATCATGATGATTAATAACAACGACGACGACACAGGCATTGTTAACGAAAGTATGTTCGAGTACTGATATTTAATTAAATTGTTGTTGCTGTTATTATCATTGTTGTTATTTACTTACTATCATCATTGTTGTTATTTTTGTTTGTTTATTTACTATGATATTGTTATTTATTATTAGTGTTATTTTTATTATTATTATTGTTTATTTATTATCGTTATCATTGTGCACTCTAACTGTTGTTTTTTTAAATCATTTTTAAAATATTTATTATCATTATTATTATTTATTATTGTTATTTATTGCTATTGTTGTTATTATTATTGCTAATTTATTTACTATTATTATTATTGCTTGTTATTTCTTGTTATTGTTATTGCTGTTATTATTATTATTATTATTATTATTATTATTATTTTTATTATTATTATTATTATATTACTATTGTTATTATTATTATTATTATATTACTATTTAATTTATTATTTTTATTATTATTTCTATTATTATTATTATTATTATTATTATTATTATTATTATTATTATTATTATTATTATTATTATTATATTACTATTTTTATTATTATTATTATTATATTACTATTTTATTTATTATTTTTATTATTATTTCTATTATTATTATTATTATTATTTCTGCTTATGCATTTTGCTTTTATTTCTCTGTCATGATGATCATGCTTTGGTTGTTTTTACTCTTCTTATTAATATTATAACAAATGAGTTCGGCCATTAATTAATGGAGAGCTAATGCGTTTTTATGACACATGGACATGATCTATTTCGTTAGCAGTGTGTGAGTGTGTGTGTGTGAGCGGGAAGGGGGTGAGAAGGGGATGGGTGTGTGGTTCTAAGACAGAGGGCTAATCACTGGGTGGCCGGGGTTGGTATGGATCAATTATGTGTGGAGCAGGTGTATACCGGCTCCGGCTTATGGTTCCAAATGGTGGATATGATTATAGCGTATTGTGCCAGATTGCTTATTGCAGCGCGTGATAATATCTCTGCTTAGGAGTCATTTACAGTTTATTAATATGCCGCCGTATTACAACAGTCGTCGTCTGCGTTCCCAGCAGTGCGTTTGATTAACGCTGGATGTCGCTCGTCGTCGCTGATGTAGCGCCAGTCTTATTAAACTAATTATGCCGGCCGTTATGAAGACGGCAGCCTATTTTTGGACGGCTAAATTTTTGTCTGCTTAAACCATGGTGTTGTGTGTGCGTGTGTGCGTGTGTGTGTGTATGTGTGTGTGTGTTTGTGTGTGTGTGGCTGGAAACGTATTTCCTGATATGTACATGAGTTGCATGATGGTCATGAGGCGCTTTGTCGTTTTATACGCTGCGGCTTCGGAGCGAGCGCGTCACGCAACTTTTAAATAACTATTTGTCACATAATAATTGTATTACTTTCGCTGTCAATTTAATCGCTTTTAATCTGCGTGTGCGATGTAATCAGAAAGCCTATTCTCATATTATTATAGCCTACATGTATATGATACGTGTAGCACTGTGACTATTTTTTCACCCATAAGTCTAATTAATGGCAAAGCGCTGCTACTGCTGTGGCTAAACTGGTTCCACCGAGTTTACTCGGTGCTGAAAAAATTCAGGGTTTGTCACTGAGATGGTTTAAGATGGGTTTTTAAAATGAGAACATGATTCTCTTTATTATAAGTAATACAACATTTGATCTCTTTCTTTTGTGAGGTTCTTGAAGAACACTATATAATTGGCATATATATAATATATATATATGCACACACACATATATATATATATTATATATATATATGTGTGTGTGTGCTGAGATATTTATTATAATTATTAGCAGTGAAATACTATTTGCAGCAGAATATAGTCAGATCAATAACAGCAACATAATACAGAAGTTTCTTCGTTGCTGAAATAAAAGTAATTTCCATTCGACTAAACCCTATAGCAGCTGTACGAATAGAGTTAATACATGCAATCGTATAGGCCTACATACATGTATACTAACATACATGCGTATGCATGCATCCATGCGTGAAGGCAAGAATACACAGTTGAGAAAACATGGATATACCTGCAGATGAAGGCGAGAGGGTGCACGTATCCGATGGAAATTGATGCGCTTTGAATAGAACTGAGTAATAATATTATTTACATCCATGGAAGGCGTAAATATTCCTCGTTGATCCATGGTGTGCCATGAGGTATGCACTTTGGTGTTGGGAGTTTCTCACAATAGCCAATCAGTCAGTGGGTCCCTGGACATGAAAAATCACCGAGGTGCTTGTCCGCCATGACGTCACGAATGGCGCAATTGCAAAATCCAATATGGCCGCCACCGGCCATATTGGAAAATTAGTCTTTATTATTTCTTACACGATATGCACGTGTAATAACTCTATTGTTACTAATTCAGGTATGTTCAAGCTCTTGCTAAAAATCTTGCCCTTGTGGTTTGCCACTTCTGCAAAGACATCTGCGCTCATCCATACATGAAAATGCATGCATACATAAATACATACATACATACATACATACATACATACATACATACATACATACATACATACATACATACATACATACATACATACATACATAATGTATTGTATTGTAGCCTATATGTATAAATTCACAGTACAATTATATGTGTGTAACAGTGTATGTATGTCATGCATGGGCGCCCACATACATGTATATAGGACATACATGCACAGCGTACAGTTCAGTGCAGTATGTATATTGCAATTTATAAAATAGTCATTGACCTATATGGTGGCCTAGGTAAAGTATATCGCTAATTGACACGAACAATCTCTGAATATATCTATACATATAGGTCCATATGGTCCTCTTGAGAGGTTCCTCATGGTAATATTTTTCTCCAGCTATTGTCATCACTATCCGCGCTCTAATCTGGAGCGCCTCTGAGTAGAAACGAAGGGCGCTAGAGCAGATGCTCATATACATACGTAGGATATACACTGTGTGCCAAAAAACGTATGATTGATGCAGGTAATTATAAGACTGGCTTCAAAGTTAACGATCTTACTCAAAATTACTTGTGCTGCCAAGGACGTACAAATATTAACGAAACAGGGTTGGGAATAATATGTGTAGTGTAAATTGCGGACTACTAAAAATATTGATCTACGAACAGCGGAGGGAGGGAGGAACAGACGAGAGATCTACGTATAATATTGCGTGTAATGGCACGGCGTTATCTCCTATCTATCTGCACCGATACGTGCATTTATTGTCGTGAATAATATATCACATAATCACCTCATCGTGCATAATGTATGGCTCATTATCGTCCGCTTTATCGCGAGATATAATGCAGTTACGTAACCCCGGCAGCGCGACGCAGCCCATCAACCAGAGCTATTAGCTCTCTCTGTTTGGTTCTAAACAATAAAACCGGCGCCTATTAGACAGACGGAATAAAAATTCCATTAATCAAACCACGACTTGGAGTGGTGAGAATGTGGTGGAGGCGGAGGAGGCAGTGGAGACCTGATCTAGGGCTTCCCACGTGGATGAACTGTCGGTGGATGCCCGGATAGGTTCTTCCGTGGCCAGGGAAGATCTGTCTATAGCTTCTTCTCCAGCCGACTCCTTCGTATGGGTCGATCGTTGGAGTGGCACTTGGTTGGCAGATGTTGCTTGCAACCAGACACTGATTTCTGACGTTATATGTGTGAATCTGACAGTTGGAGATACATCATCTGCATGCTTCTAGATATTAGGTGTCAATGGTGTGTATGTATGTATGTATGTATGTATGTATGTATGTATGTATGTATGTATGTATGTATGTATGTATGTATGTATGTATGTATGTATGTATGTATGTATGTATGTACGTACGTACGTACGTACGCACACACGTACGTACGTACGTACGTACGTATGTATGTATGTATGTATGTATAGTATGCATGTATGTTTGTATGTATGTATGTAAGTATGTATGTATGTATGTATGTATGTATGTATGTATGTATGTATGTATGTATGTATGTATGTATGTATGTATGTATGTATGTATGTATGTATGACATTGTATGTATGTATGTATGTATGTGCATATATACTGTGTGCACAGTACATATCTGTCTATGCACTTATATACAAAATATAAATGAATACATATACAGACCTTATGCACTTGTACGAATAATACATGTAATGTCCTTGCCCTGAACAGATTTCTTTGCTTGTATGAACTGTTGTTGCTGTTGCATTTGATCAGAGTGTTCAGTTACTGATGCATTGCAAAGTGCTGCAGTCTTTTAGATCGGCGTTGTTCCTCTGCACTCGAGTGCTAACAAAGAACTCGTCCTAAGCTTTGGCGGCTCTCACTCTTTGAAGACACGGACTTTAAAGCCAGATCTCTCTCTTCAATACCGCCGCCTTCGACTTTAGACCAGAAAACCGTTCTCCGAAGCCGCCACCGCCTTTGCGTTAATTTTGCGGTCGGGGTAGGAGACATATAGGAGAAATGGAGAAGGAGAAAAATGCGCTAAATAAGATCAAAGTGAAATTCGGTTTAGGTCGAATGCGAGGCAGATGCGGTGGTGGTGCTGGTGGTGGTGATGGTGGTGGTGATGGTTGTGGTGGTTGTGGTGGTAGTGGTGATGGTGGTGATGGTGGTGGTGGTGATGGTGATGGTGGTGGTGATGTTGGTTGTGGTGGTGATGGTGATGGTGGTGGTGGTGATGGTGATGGTGGTAGTGGTGATGGTGGTGATGGGGATGGTGGTGGTGATGTTGGTTGTGGTGGTGATGGTGATGGTGGTGGTGGTGATGGTGATGGTGGTAGTGGTGATGGTGGTGATGGGGATGGTGGTGGTGATGTTGGTTGTGGTGGTGATGGTGATGGTTGTGATTGAGGTGGTGGTGATTGTGGTGGTTGTGATGATGGTTGTAGTGGTGATGGTGATGGTGATGGTTGTGATTGAGGTGGTGGTGATGGTGGTGGTGGTGATGATGGTTGTGATTGTGGTGGTGATGGTGGTGGTGGTGATGGTGGTGGTGGTGGTGATGGTTGGGGTTGTGGAGGTGATGGTGGTGGAGGCGGTCGTGGTGATGGTGGTGGTGGTGGTGGTGGTGACGATAAAATAGGCGATAGCGGTAATTTAGCGATTGCTGGAGTCCTCTGGGAGCGTGGGTGCATCCTAGAGTATTTGTCAAATCCTGCTGCTCTGAATCATCACATGAAACGTTAAATGTCTTTCATCTGATGCTCGTTGCGTCAGTTAAGACCACACCGTTCTCTTTGAAACGTCAAAAGCCACACTTGTCACGTGACTTCAAAATCGATTGATTGATTTATTAATTGATTTGATTGATCGATTGATTGATTGATTGATTGATTGATTGATTATATCGACCTCTTTTATAATTCTTGTCGACCTTTTCAAGACCATCTCAATGACGTTATCAGTTTGGTCTTAGAGGACGTACATTTATATGTGAATCTCTACCATGGACCATTTCCTCGGGTTTAGTTCCATGGTAATAATGTTCCCAGGTTGCTTGTTACATGCTTAACGACACTGCCATAATTATATATCAAAGATGATTAGTGTCCCCTCCTCCTTTATTCATGCAGGTTTGGAACTGCCATGGCACTGGCGGAGAACAACCAGTGGCGGAGTTAATGTTTCCAGGTAAGTGCGACGGCATTTTATACCCTTAATTATTCTGCCCGTCTACCGTCTGATTGTCTGTGAGGCAGCGTGAGCCTTCCATCTGCACTTTATCCGCGTCTATATGTATATGTTCTATTGTGTTAACGTGTCAGTCAATCTGTCTGTCTGTCTCAGCAGGTTTTGTCAGGGCGTCTCTCAGTCAGTCTGTCTCTCCCATTGTCTGTATCATTGTATGTCTGTTGAAACGTCAATCCGTCTGTCAGTCAGTATTTTAGTCCCATTGTCTGTCTGTATGTCTGCCAAGGCGTCAATTCGTCTCTCAATCAGTCTGTCTCTCCCACTGTCTGTATGTCTGTTGAAACGTCAATCCGTCTGTCAGTCAGTATTTTATTCCCATTGTCTGTCTGTCTGCCAAAGCGTCAATTCGTCTCTTAGTCTGTCTCTGCCAGTGTCTGTACCATTGATGTAAAAAAATCGTTTTTTATTCTCTCCCGAAAACGTCGTTTTTTCGGGGTTTTTTTGCCTCGTTTTTTCCGTTTGTTATTTTTATGTAACTTAATTTATTTATTTATTTACTATATGTTATTATTTTTCTTATTCTCTAATTTTTTACTGTTATTCCTTACGTTTTCCGCCAACTCTCAAGGATTCATCTAATTGATGCCATCATTTAACTGTTTAACATCATCATTTTAAGAGATAGCCTACATGTAGTAGGACCCTACAAGACATGAAATTTTTTATTCCGCTTCCATCGGTTTTTTACATCTATGGTCTGTACGTCTGCCAAGGCGTCAATCCGTCTGTCAGTCATCCTGTCTCTCCCATTGTCTGTATGTCTGTATGTCCTTCATCGCTTAATTCGTTCGTTTCTCCGTCAATCCCCCTCCCGCCCGTCAGTTCGCTTTGTTTCGCCCAAGAAACAGCGACAAACAGACAGAGAGACTTGCTGATGTCAGCAGCAGCAGCAGCAGCAGCAGCAGCAGCTTTGAACGAAAGCGAAGTTGATGTCGCCGACTCTGTTTCTGGCATCAGAAGCAGCATCAGCAGCAGCGACCAGAGCGCCTCCTCCTCTGCCTCCACCGCCTCCTCTGCCTCCACCGCCACCACTGACATGTCAATAGGGATTCACAGCCAGACGAATCCTAATCTTTAGCTCGCTCCACCTGATCCTATCGACACTCTGCCAGCTGCAGCAGCACCACCGCCACAACCACGACCACCACAACCACCACCACGACCACCGCGACTATACCTCAACCACTAGCGGAAGCATCCAACTCGGCTATACTGCCGCTTCCTCCTCCAGCCCTCCTCTGATGCCGCCGCCGCCGGTACTGCCGCCGACGCCGACGCCGGCACCGCCGCCTGATCTGCATCCATCTCAGCGGGCTTTTACGTTTTGCCCATCCAATTTAGCCGCGGACTGTCTCTGATTTGTATAATCGCGATTTACAATGTCCCGATCTCGTGTTTTCGACAAATTTATAGCGCACAGATTGCGAGGTTAATGCCACCTCGGTGCCGTTGGCGCGTAATTCAATCCGGCTGATTGTGCCTCCACCGAGTGGATCTTTGTATTAAGTGGCAAGACGCCCAAATAAATCAGGGGCCATTTTCCCCCCATGTGCACCGCGGCCAGATCTCGCTGGCGAATCAAAACTTGACACATGATTAACTGTGAAAAAATTTATGCTCGTCACTAATTGGACAATGATGTGAAAGGAAGTCTCTAGAAAGGGATGTCGCATGCTTTCGATGCATGTGGGTCTGTTTGTGTGTGTGTGTGTATGGGTGTGTGTGTGTGTGTGTGAGAGAGAGAGAGACAGAGAGAGAGAGAGACAGAGAGAGAGAGAGAGGCAGAGACAGAGAGAGAGGAACGAACGCCTGATTTAGTTCGCGCCGAGTCAAAAGCCAAACGCGGAAATTTCCTTCGCCTTTTTTACGGATCAGATATTTCCTGCGAAGCTTTCTGCCGGAATTGCATGGGCGGATATGTTGTTGACCGTTCCCCAGTTAAACTGTGGGCCTCTTGTTTTCGTGAGCAGATCGACGTCAATATCTCTTCTGTAACACATTGATATGAAAGACCACAACGGAAATGCGACGATTCGGGTCTTCTTATACCGCTTGATGACGCCAGCAGCTCTTCATTTGTTTTAGCAGATGAAGTTGTCAGAATAACATTGCAAGGTCTTTTAATTGTCTGGTTGAAAAATTAAACTGTGTTAGTTTTGTCTTTTTAGTAAACGCCAAAGTGTGGCTTAAATGAAGAATATACTTACTTACTTACTTGACTCTCTAGACAACCTTTTGATGTCGCTCTATACATGATACATCTACTACTTCCAGGGCCTAGGACAGGATTTGGAGGCCTAGGGCCACAACTAATTTTCAAGGCCTTCTCACTCAAGAATCTACGTCGAAATTCTGGATTGCTATGAGATCCTGCTCCAATGTCAACATGTCATAATATTTGAAGGATTTAAAAAGAAAATTATTTGAATATCTGATTCATTGACAATTATTGTTAAATGCTGTCCAATAATTTCACATTTTCTTGGTTCAAAACTCCATTCTCTGTCAGTCACAGTTGTTACAGTTGTCGAAGTCTCTTGGAGGGTACTTTCTATTTGGGATTAATTTATTTCTCGAAAATCTTCAGTCTGGCTGAGCCTATTGTTATTATCAGGATGTGAAACGAAATTTTTAATTTTTTGCTTGCTGAAGCAGCTTCCTTTTGTCAAGCCAATTTCTTTCGTTTCTCATGTCCACTTTCGAATGATCTTCATCTTTATGTAAGAGATTAGATTACAATAATATTTTTCTATTATAATAGACTAGAATAGTTAGGACCCGAGAGGAATATGTGCCATTTTTTCAAGAAAATTGACAATGTGGTCAATTTTGTCAAATTGACTGATATTGTTAATGAATTAATGTAAATGAAATATCAATTTCAAAAGCTAAAAACAAACCCCCCCTAATCGTGCACTCGTTGCGCTCGAATTCGTCCACCATCCCAGGGTCCATTCATTTTCTACACTACCCCAAGCTCCAAATCTTGGCTACACCACCGCTCTAAGTGACTAAGGAAGTAAGAATATATATATATATAGTGTACTGTTTAAGAAACACATCCGATGATAAGAATAATAATTATATTCATGAATATTAAAACATTTTTAGGTTTCAGTGTTTGACTTACGACTTAGGGCCTACGAGTGACGAGTTACGATAGAGTTTATACTGTTGAGTGTTGACAACTTTTCAATTTTACAACTAATAACAGATTTACGAAAAAATTACACTTTGCAATTATTTAACGTCAACGATTTCGTCAAGAAATAATTAGAATTTGCATAATGCTACATTTCAGTGAATAACTCGTTAATTACGTAATTCCCCATTTCAATAAATTATTTATTGAAATGGGGAATTAAGGATCGAGTCATTTATTATAAATAAGTTCGTAATTCCGAAATTCCGAGGCCCTTTGTCAAGTGAGGCCTGGGGCCAAATGACCCCAGTGGCCCCCCTGTCCCAGGCCCTGACTACTTCTGCTACTACTATAATGCTGCTGCTAGTTGTGTGCTATTGTAGCTCCTACTGTGTTGCTACCACTTCAACTGCTGCTGCTCCTGTTGTTGCTACCACTATCACAACCTCTGTTGATGCTCGTGCTACTGAAATGTATGGCATGCTAACCATGATAGCCACTCATAATCCTTAGCCAGTAGAAGTCCTTGGCCAGTCACGGCCCTTAGCCATTCACATAATTAACTTGTCACATTCCTTAGCCATTCGAATTATGCTTAACTGGTCACATTCCATAGCAAGTCACAGTCCAGTCACAGTTCTTAGTCTGTCACAATTCTTAGCCAGTCAAGTCCTTAGCCAGTCAAGTCTTTAACCATACAGTAAGAGTCCTTAGCCAGTTACATTCCTCAGCCAGTCACAGTCCAGTCACAGTTCTTAGTCAGTCACAATTCTTAGCCAGTCAAGTCCTTAGCCAGTCAAGTCTTTAACCATACAGTAAGAGTCCTTAGCCAGTTACATTCCTCAGCCAGTCACAGTCCAGTCACAGTTCTTAGTCAGTCACAGTCCTTAGCCATAGCCAGTAAAGTCTTTAGCCATGCAGTTATTGCAGTAAGGGTCCTTAGCTAGTCACATTCCTTAACCAGTCACATTCTTTAGTCAGTCACAGAGGAGGATTTGAAGGCGCTTGTGCCTCTTTCTATAGCGGTCGCACAACCACGTCAACCAGCTCACTGTCACTTGCACAGTATATTATAGTTCAGGTCAGTGTGAGAATTGTGGAAAAATAACTGGGGGTTGGACCATTATCCACTTGGAACCGGGGTGTAAGAAACAGACTATACTATGGGGCTCTAAGAAAGACTGGGGTTTGAAATCCCCAACCCCCGCCGGCAATTCTCACCCTGGTTCAGGTGATAATCTGATGCCATAATCTGCTACAATACTTTTATGATGTTTTCGTCGCTGTGAACTATTCTTCCGGTAGAGGATGTAAACTTTCTCACATTCTGTTGATTGTAGGGCTGTGGTCCAGCATGCACGCTGGCCTCTTTAGCGCACTATAGTTTTATAGGCGATACTCGTCAAGTTGTTTTCTCCCATTAACCTTTAGCAGATGATGCCGGTGCAGAACAATTATAGTAGCAAATCACTTTCTTCAGATGCCCGCAGAATTATTTCTTATGCAGGCAATTTCTGATACAATACAATTGAATGCAAACCAATACAATTCAATATAATACAATACAATGCAAACCAATACAATGCAATACAATACAATACAATGCAAACCAATACAATGCAACTGCATTTTGATAGATCGCCTTTCTTAAACAAAGCTCGGAAGTGCTCACGCCTCAACGGTGCGACTGCAACTGTATTGCATACTGTATTGCATACTGTATTGCATACTGTATTGCATACTGTATTGCATACTGTATTGCATACTGTATTGCAGAGCAATCGTGAGTGAAGGACTTGGCGCAGTTTTGTATCCACATCATCTCTGATAATATTATTATAGTTTCACATGACAATCTGTGTTACATTGGAGTATCTGGTGTATATTATTATGTTGTTCCTGCTATTGTTCCTGCTATTGTTCCTGATATTGTTCTTGTTCGTCGTCTTGGTTGAGCCTCATCAGTGCAGATGAATTCCTTCGTTTGTAAGGCGAGGCACGGATATCATTGCGTTTTCGACACACAGCTAGGTTAGGTCTGCAGTCGTTACTCGGAGACATAATATTGTACAATGTACAGAGACTTTTGAGTGTTGCGCCTTTATCGACTGTGTGTGGAAGAATAGGTTGGCGATGACTTGGGTGCAATCCTTACTTACCCTTACTTGTCTTATTGATGACGATGACGGTGATTATGGTGATGGTGATGATGATGATGATGATGATGATGATGATGATGATGATGATGATGATGACGATGATGGTGATTATGGTGATGGTGAAGAGATTATGGTGATGATGATGATGATGACGATGAGGATGATGATGATGATGATGATGATGATGATGATGATGATGACGATGACGATGACGATGACGATGACGATGACGTTGACGATGACGATGACGGTGACGGTGACGGTGACGATGACGATGATGATGATGATGATGATGATGATGATGATGATGATGATGATGGTGGTGGCCATAGAATTTCCATATCCACCATGGGTTCTTCTGGTTAGTCTTCATAAGACTTTTTTCGTACATTGTCACAACCCACATACACATTGGCTTAAAATCTGATTCGTTGCAAAACCTGGACATTACATTGAAACGATTTAACTGGACTCAGCGTCTATATGACAGTTTACGACTTCATCCGGGCTACACTGCTTCAGCGAAATCCCGCTTTCCCCTTTGCCTGCATAAAAACAAGAGGACCGATTCAGACGGACATTTCAGGAGGATACAGGTTGTCTGCTACGAACCACAGCCAACTAATACTGCCCGACCGACCGACGGACCAACGGACGGACGGACGGACGGACGGACGGCCGGGCGGACTGATGATGGTAAAGAGGTCAGTTAGAAGGGTAATTGAAGCTGGGAGGTTTACGGCCGGATGTCCACCAAGGCAGACGAAGGAGGATCTGGTGTCGACCAGCTTTCATCACCACTTACCATATGTGGAGGAAGCGGTCGTAAAATACCACTCCTCCTCTTTGGCTGCAAGGTACTGGAGCGGTTTAGTTGGAGAAGCATCGGGGCATGCCCACCACGACCCTATGCTACTGGTCTTTGTCCGCGGTTGAAACTGCTGTATAGTGAGTGTGGTTGCCAGTGATTCTTAGTCGATGTTTCTTTAGGGCGCCATATAAATGAACGATTACATTGCATTACGGTGCATTAGCTTATACCTTAAGTTAAACCACTTTATATATAGTGGGATAGATATAGAAAAGATTCAGCAGCGGTTTGAGGCTTGAGGAAAGAGCTGTATACAGAATTATCTGGATTCATACATGTACATCCATACATAATGCGTGCATTATACATACATAATACATCATACATACATACATATTACATACATGCATACATACATACATACATACATACATACATACATACATACATACATCCATACATACATACATACATACATCCATACATCCATACATGCATGCATGCATACATACATACATACATACATACATACATACATACATACATACATACATACACACATACATACTTTACATTGCATGACGTCAGATGGCCTCTGTACTTATCTGAATCCGTCTGCTCAGTGTTTGGCTGCTAGTGATATATAAATTATTCAGAATTAATAACGAATTTTAAAAAAACTGCCTTTCCTTTCTCTGTTTACTCACGACCATGTGGTTCTCGACTTGCATGAACAGTTGTATAACCGTTATACGTCAGTGTAATCATGCATTGGTTATGTAATTATGTAATTATGTATGTTTTATCTGTACAGTTTCGTAGCGCCTTCAGAAAACCGTGAGCGTGCTGTCGCTTATCTCTCTATGGTCCATTTTGTTTGGGCATTTTGTCTAGTTTCCACGGTTCAATGAATCGCCTGAGTTGCAGCAATCTTTCAACGATCATTTCGATTCGATTTCGTGTATTGTGCTTTTCTTTAACGAAAGTTCAGATGTGTCGTCTTTGTAATTTCATATGAAAAATCGAGTCAACTCCTTCGAAGACTGGTCAGATAAATTGCTTGTCCGTGGTATAAAAACTCTGTCAGGCTATCCGTCTACTTTTCCGTGAAGGTTTTTTTAGGGTTTTTACCCACAGACCACCCTCTACCCCTTAGGGAATCATCTCCTTTCACTTGTCATCAGTCATCGTGGATCAGTGCTTGTCTGCTTGAATGGTCGACCGTGGATCTTCGCCTGGCTTTCGTTCCATCTCTTCTTCACTGGCTCCCATGCAGTGTTGTCATTCTGTATTCAGTGACTGGTCCCATTATGAAACATCGTCGTCGGCGACTTCTTGTTTGTGTGAAGCAATGTGATGTGAATGTTATGCAAATCGCCGAAATTGCCGAATCCCTCCCAGAATGTATAGACATGATTAATTAGCGGTGCCATAAGAAATCAAGTTGTCAGGTTGTTGGGTGAGGTTGTTGCAATGGATCAGGTTGTTGGGTGAGGTTGTTGCAATGGATCAGGTTGTTGGGTGAGGTTGTTGCAATGGATCAGGTTGTTGTGTCAGGTTGTTGCAATCGATCAGGTTGTTGGGTCAGGTTGTTGCAATGGATCAGGTTGTTGGGTCAGGTTGTTGCAATCGATCAGGTTGTTGGGTCAGGTTGTTGCAATGGATCAGGTTGTTGGGTCAGGTTGTTGCAATCGATCAGGTTGTTGGGTCAGGTTGTTGCAATGGATCAGGTTGTTGGGTCAGGTTGTTGCAATCGATCAGGTTGTTGGGTGAGGTTGTTGCAATGGATCAGGTTGTTGTGTCAGGTTGTTGCAATCGATCAGGTTGTTGGGTCAGGTTGTTGCAATGGATCAGGTTGTTGGGTCAGGTTGTTGCAATCGATCAGGTTGTTGGGTCAGGTTGTTGCAATGGATCAGGTTGTTGGGTCAGGTTGTTGCAATCGATCAGGTTGTTGGGTCAGGTTGTTGCAATGGATCAGGTTGTTGGGTCAGGTTGTTGCAATTGATCAGGTTGTTGGGTCAGGTTGTTGCAATGGATCAGGTTGTTGTGTCAGGTTGTTGCAATCGATCAGGTTGTTGGGTCAGGTTGTTGCAATTGATCAGGTTGTTGGGTCAGGTTGTTGCAATCGATCAGGTTGTTGGGTCAGGTTGTTGCAATGGATCAGGTTGTTGGGTCAGGTTGTTGCAATCGATCAGGTTGTTGGGTCAGGTTGTTGCAATGGATCAGGTTGTTGGGTCAGGTTGTTGCAATCGATCAGGTTGTTGGGTCAGGTTGTTGCAATGGATCAGGTTGTTGGGTCAGGTTGTTGCAATGGATCAGGCTGTTGGGTCAGGTTGTTGGCTCAGATTGTTATGTCAGGTGAAAGAATATCGATGATACCCCATCTTACTTTACTGATAATTTACACTTTTGGAGTGCACCACTTGCCGCTAAAGTCCTCTCTGCCTGTTCATAATTATTGTAATTACATGTAGATAAATTTCTAGATGCCTTTAACTATAAAACTAATAATTTACGTCTGGCTCAGTCGCGAAGTCACCATGCAGCAGCAGCAGCAGCAGCAGCAGCAGCAGCAGCAGCAGCAGCAGCAGCAGCAGCAGCAGCAGCAGTCTACAGTGTTTCTGATTGTATTCGAGACATGCTCTTTAAGACTGAGAGTACATCGTACTTTAATACACGAGCAATATAATTTACGTCGCTCTGTTTAACAATGTTCAGTCTCTGAGATTCTACGTCGTCGCTGATCTACAACTCCCAAACGCGACGGCGTTCAATTTACCGCAGATGGACTTGCACTTCGTAGTCCTTGCCCCACGCTGCCGCACTGCCACCCCCGCCGCACTGCCACCCACCCCCGCTGTCCCCACCCCGCCTCCTCCTCCACCGCCGGCCGCCGCTGCCGCTGCTCGGTTCTGACTCCGGTGAAAAATCTGCCTCACGTCCACTGGTGATTGGTCATAAGGAACTGACAGAACCTGGTAGACTCGAAATTCATTTGGTCGCCTTATGGAGCAGAAACATTGATTAAGCTGAGCGGACTGCCGCAACGGCGGACCTCTTGATTTCACGTACATACGACGACTGGGCGGCGTAGGTGCCTACATCTGCGGCTGCTTCTTACGCCGATTTGTTCACGTCTCCCCGCTGATCTGCACAAGGATTGCTCGCATCCTTTTCGTCCTTAAAATCAATTCTGTTGCCAATTAAGCTCAGATGTTCGGCGGAATTGAACGAGAATCACCGGCTGCCGAGCGATTAACCAAAAGTCCCCGCGGTCGGCGATGTAGCCTATAGTCGCACGACAAATGGAAACGTACATTGTAATAGAGAAGGAGAAAGGAATTACAACAAATTTCGGGCTGACGCGCAAAACGATCGACCATAAGAAAAAAATTTCGGCGTCGTGATCGAGAATGCTGCACCGCCGATGAAATCGATCTCTGTAATTGTCCCACACTCTACTCACAGACAATGCTGACAAGACAAAAGCTTATCGTCGCTATACACAGTGGACCGCTGATCGAAAATACTTGGACTGTTTTATTTACAGCACAAAGCGGCACTGTAGTAGATTTACACTATATATGCCCAACGGATTAGTGCTGATAACACTGGACAACAAATTTTCATAAAAGTTTTGCCTCTGACATGAAATTTGCAATTTCTTACAGATTTTAGGGTGCTGAACACGAATATGACAATGAAATTAAATAATTGGCTCCAGTTTCTCTGAAATCGTCAAGAGTTTCTATAAATAGAACAATGCATACATATAACATTTGTACCAATATATTTTCGCTTCTACTTCCCATTGTCTCCTGTATGACTGCTCAGGATTAGGTCTGGTGAGCATGCAAGTAGGCCTATATGTATGTATGAACACCTGCTATACCGCCTCTTAAAAAAGCTAGTCCGAAGCGCTCCCGATTACAGCGCGGACACTAAATCACAGTTTCATGACGTGCATGAACAATTGCGAGTGAAGTATACTTGCTCAGGGTTCCTTCGCGGTGGTGAGGTGGATTGACACCCAAAACCTTTCGTCTCCAAGGCACCGAAAATACCCCTACACCACCGCGCCCCACATAGTAGACCTATAGCCACCCAGCATTGAAGTTTCTTGATATCGCTCTTCCATGGCTGCAATGTTTTCTTGAATTCGTTCACCGTCTTCAACAGTCATTATACCCATGCCGCAGTTTTCGGGTAGAAACTCCAAGTGGGATTGGAGAAGTGGATCTTTAAGACACATCGTAGCCAAATTTGCGATAGGCTACATGGAATCATAGACAACATGTCCTCGACCAAATTCTTGTAGTTTTCTGTCCTGACATCCCAGAGGAAGTTAGTTACCACCAAATGAAATGCGTCCCAAGCTTGTTTCTCGTCACCCTGAAGCAGGTTGTCGAACATTTCATCTCTGGATGGCTGACTGATCTAAGTACCCCCCCCCCAAAAAAAAAATCCTCTTTAATGTTTGCTTCGCCAGGGAATTTTACAGCCAAGTATTTGAAAGCTGATCCAGTCCGGTGCATGAATTTTATGACGTTCTTCATCACACTGAGTTTGATGTGTAGCGACAGTAGCAGGATTTTTTGGGTTTCAACTTTTGCTAGGTGTTGCACCTAGCTTACTTCTTACTGACGCCCAGAGATTTCTTCTTAGGCCAGTTTCTCCACACTTAGTGCTAAGTCCTTGCTGGAACAGTATTTTGTATATCCAAGCTGCAGACTCACCAAGACAGCCAGTAAACCTTCAAGTCACTACAGAGATGCCATCCATACCTCCTCTAGTGAACAGAATTCAAAAGGTGTTTTAGGTTGTCGCAATTTTCCTTCATAAGGACAGCATGTCCGAACTGAATGGACGGATATTGGTTTTAATCAATGCAGCACCTTTTTGAGACTCAATTTCGTGGAGTCTATGAGTACTTTGAGTAATCTTCATTCTTGAAGGTCATGTTTGATTCTGAGGGCATTCAACAGACAATCTACATTGGTGCAGAAGACAAGGTCATCTTCCTTGGTGAAATTATCCTCAAACTGCCCATGACGATGTCACTCAAGCACTTTCCTGGAGACGATTCTTTTCTTTTAAGTCTTCATCTAAGTAGCTCTGACTTGGTCTTGGATAGGTCCAGGTCACGATCAAGATCGTTCAGTTCACCTTGGGTGAGATTGTGTGGGTCGAGGGCTGCGGAGAACTTGAAGTCACTTTGCTTCTCTCCTCATCGTCTGAATCGATGAAAAATCCTTTCCGTGGATCCGGAACGGCAAAGGCCTGCGGAACGGGCCGGATTGCAGGTGGGATATTTGGGTAACCTATTGGCCACTTCTCTTTCCTTGTCATGCCTGCAGAAGGAGGTGGAACCATGCAGAAGTAGCAGTCATTTCGTGTGATTGCTTAAGTTGGTTCTCTCCAAGCAATTGGAATAGCAAAGGGCATTGGCCAGTTTCTCGTCTTTCAACTACATGCCCTTTGGAAAATTTCTTGCACACGGGGGGGGGGTGCATGGCAGGGGGATGCAATATGTCACATAATTGTGTGCTGCTATTATGTACATGTAGTTTGAAATACAGCGTTGAGAAATTTATGGTTACCCACATATCTATAGGTCGATTCAATGTGTACTGAGACATTTGTACGTAACCATCTCTGTCTCTCCTAAACTAGAGCCAATCGACAAATTTTACTATCATATTCGTGTTCAGCACCTCAAAATTAGTAAAGATTTGCCATTTTCATTTAGAAGGCAATTTGTGTGTTGTCCAGTGTAACTTGTAGCACTAATGTTGCGTATAGAAAACTTGGATCTTGCTATAATTCTGAAGAATGGTGTGTATACTAGAAATAGTGTTCAGTCTAAAATGGTGACCCAGACTTTGCAAATTGCTACAATGCAGTTTTAAGAAAAGTTTGGTAATAGATTAGTCTCGTGTTGTATTGAGAATATTTGTTATGGATTGAGAAATAAATTAATGTTGTATTAAGAGACTGAGAAGACGAGGAAAACATTTAACTGAAGACATGGAAAGGATATGAATGGAAAAGAGCGCCTCTGAGTAGGTACCTTGAAGGGGCGCTATATAAATTACGACTGATTGATTGATTGATTGATTAATTGATTGATTGATTGATTGATTGATATGAACACAGTGCACACGATTTTTTTATTGATAACATGAAACAAAAGCAAAAACACGTGATATTTATTATGGAGTTTCTTTGGTTCTGGATTGTATTTGCACTCTATTTGATTTCTTTAGCGAACCCCTCTGACATGACGGAGCCCTCATAAATAAGCTTGTGCCCCGCTCTGAGCTTATAAGTAGCACCTGATAAACTTTGAGGTTATAAGACTACGATTGGTTGGTCTAGTAGCCTAAGAAGACTACAAAATGTCTGTTTGTATACTGACTCGGCAACGCAAAGAAAGCAAAGTTAAGAACAACGGTTGAGAAAAATTAGATAGGCGAATATGAATATGACATTGATGAAATACTGTAGAATAATGAATTTACGATGCAGAGTGTATACTGAAGGCGTGCAGCTGTAATCACAGGGTTGTCGGGTGCCAGTGTATAACGACGTCTTAAATTGTTGCTGAGTAGAATTTGAACAGTTCTGTTAAAAAATCTTTGTTGACTCTTGCAAAAGAGAAAGTCAGGTTCATTGAACTAAGCTTGCAAACAAACATATGAGGAGATTCACGTGCTTGTAAGGGCGTGCATGTGTGTGTGTGCATGTGTGTGCGTGTGTGCATGTGCGTGTGTGTGTACGTGTGCGTGGGTGTGCCGGTGTATGTGCGTGTCGGTGTGTGTACGTGTGTTTTGTGTGTGTACGTGCGTGGGTGTGCTGGTGTGTGCGTGTGTGGGGGTGTGGGTGTGATGGATGCTGGTGCATTTATTGGTTTTATTCTGAGGTGGTGACCCAAACTTTTGCAGATTGCTACAATGCAGTTTTTCCGGAGATTGCGTGCAGCCAGGAGCAGCATAAACATCTCTTTCTGACTTTTCTGATTATCAGCAAACATTCAAGATTTTGATCTGAATGTGCATGGAGTCAAAGGTTTCAGATGTATATATATATAAAATATATATACGAGCATGTGTAATGTAATTCAGATATTTCATTTATGTATACGTATATACTATAATAATTACGAATCCTGCTATTTTGTCATGTTAATTTTGAGATGATTTTGTTGAGATACACTTGCCAGATTTAACTCTGTTGTAGAAAATGACCACATTATTCTCTGGTCTCGTTAATAGTGTCAGTTGTTGATATATATATATATATATATATATATATATATATATATATATATATATATATATATGAGTCGGAGTTTCACGCCGATGCGCATGAGCGATGGCGATTGAAGGACTTGTCCAAGGTTCCTACGAGGCGGCTTCAGGTGGATTCAAACCTGCAACCCTTCGGCTGCAGGGCCCTGCACCAGCAGCACCACCACGTCCCTCATGTACCATGGCGAAGGAAATGGAGTGGCCTACACTTCATACACATTGCTGATTGTTTGGGGGGATGCAGTGCCGATGCTGTGAGGTATTAGACCCCCCACCAGGAAAACCACCTTTACTTGAGGCCATCAATAATAATTGCGAAAATGCACTGCAGACGAGAGTTTCCGAACGTCGATTCTCCACACAAAAACTCACCAACAACAGAAACAGTTATCAAAGTATATACGGACGTAGAAATATTCATCTTCGCAGGAAAATCATTTTGTTTTCTCTAATTTCTACTTCATAAGTAGTTTTGCAGCTTCTGCAGCTTCTTCACTGTTATAATTGTGAGGGTCACGAAATTATTTTCAGGCTGTTCGGATAGTGGTTTTTGAGGAGTGCAGCAGTTGAGCAGCGATTGCTCTATAATACATGTAGTCTGTATTATGTTGGTTATACATGTATAGGTGCGTTTGGCACTTTGGGCTTATTCCACCTGCGGGGTTTCTAATGCTTTTGTGTTTTTCGTTTGTCTCGCTCCATTTTCTCTTTATTTTGCGCTTTGCACAGCCAGATTCGATTTTAAAGAACACTCATAGAATTATGGCGCAAGATTTTAGCTGGCTTTCAATACATCCGTAGCATTCAGGAAGTATGAGAGATTATAAGGCTTAAGGGACTGCAGTACCATTCTTCATCAGCCGAAATTCTTCAATATAGCTGTATCACCCTTGTAGGTTAGATAGTGAATTAGAAATTGCATATCGTCCATCAGGTAGTTTCTATAATCCGGAGCCGAGAGGTCAAAGACAAATACATTAGCATTTTGGCAAATTGCCAGCATATCTGAATAAAGAAAACTGATCTGCGTTTGCTTGAGGGACATCAAAATGCTCGAAGCATGCGCCAAATTCCACTGGTTTATGCACTCGTTTAGTGTTCCGTTGCTGTTTATAGCATGCTCATTGCGTACTCGGAATGGATTTGGAAAAGATGCAAAGATCTTGGAGCCTTGCCTAATCTTATGACTTCTACAAAGCCGTTCATTCATACATACATACATACATACATACATACATACATACATACATACATACATACATACATACATACATACATACATACATAGTCCTGGGCACGACGTTAAACTGCATCCATCCTCCGCCACAGGGAACCAACAACGTCCCTGTGCCGGTCCTAAGCCCGGACAAAAGGAGGAAGGTTTGCCAGATGGGTGGCGATACGCTGGCAGTAAAAGTCCAAGACGATTGAAATCCGCAAAAACCACGGCACAAGTGACATAGCGACCCAGATGCTTCAAGGTGTCATGATGTGGAGCTGACATGCACAGGTCGGTCAGGACAGACCAGTGGAGAGAGTCGGGGGGAGAGCGTGGGACACATGCGGGCATTGACCCAGGTTGTCCTTCACGCCTCTCTCCAAATATTCTCTTCAGTCAGACAAGGTGGTCTAGCTGCTCCAAGATGTTAATGGTATGGAGCAGACCTGCTGACCGGACCAGTTGAAGCTGGGCGACATGACGCGAGACAGACTCAAACAGAGAGTGGCGTCGGACTCCTACGGGCATTGAGCCTAAGGATGTTGATGATGATGATGATACATACATACATACATACATACATACATACATACATACATACATACATACATACATACATACATACATACATACATACATACATACATACATACATACATACATACATACATACATACATACATACATACATACATACATACATACATACATACATACATACATACATACATACATACATACATACATACATACATACATACATACATACATACATACATACATACATACATACATACATACATACATACATACATACATACATACATACATACATACATACATACATACATACATGCATGCATGCATGCATGCATGAACAAATGCATGTACACCCTAAATACCTACCAAATGCATATGAGCATGGCTACATACGTTCATGCATATGTTCATATATACACACATGCATAGGCCTACAACCCTGCGTATACAATAGCTACATACAATGTCATACATGGCCTATATACTCACATTCATACGTAGCACATACACAGTTGCATACGTACATGTGCGTCATAATAAAAAGATTATTCTTTACTGAACAATCCGGTTGACAGACCTCAGCCGATTACAGTGTGAGCTTACATAATTTTATGCAGTTGAAACAATTCACAAGAACGCAAATTACAGAGCACATCAACCTTAATTACTAACAATACAATAGACAGCCTGCAATACAATAGACAGCCTGCAATACAATAGACAGGGCATCAATTCATGATTGCACCGACTCGTCATCACCTTGTGCCGTCGATTCTTTTAAACTTAGCGACCGCAATGATCAACCTTCTCCACGTGTTACGATCTTCCGTCGCGTCTCTCAGTTCCTCCAAGTTCATCTTCGTTCTCTCGTGTACTTCCTCCATCCACCTCCTTCTTGGGCGACCTCTCTTCCTCTCTCTCTCTCTGCAGGCCAGCATCATCTCCTTTTCCAAACCGTTTGCTCGCATCACATGTCCAAAGAACGCCATCTTCTGCCTTGCCGCTCTCTGCCCTAATGACATATTCCCTCGTGCCTGTCCTATCTCTAGTAATATGGATTCATTCGTTCTTTTCTCGGTCCATGGGGTTCTCAATACCTTTCTCCATATCCACATTTCGCAAGCATCGATTTTTCTTTCTAAGGCCTTTGTTTTTGTCCACGTTTCACATCTAAACAGCACCACTGGGAATATCATTGCCTTTACAATTCTTGTCTTCGTCATCAGACTCACGTGTTTATCCTTCCATATTTTCTCCTGTCCCTTCGCTGCCGTCTTTCCCGAATCACAATGTTATCTTCCGTCGTATCTCTCGGTCATATCCACCATCTTTTTCTAGCATGGCTTCCAAGGAGCAGAAACTTGTCACCACCTCCATCTCCTCCCCGTCTACCTAGAAGCTCGTCCAATTCTCTGTGATCATGATTTTGGTCTTCTTTAAGCTGAAATACAGTCCAGCTTTCTCGCTTTCTGTCTTTAATTTTCTGATGATATCTGTTAGATCTTCCCCTTTCCCTGCCAGTAACGTTTTGTCTTCCGCACATCTTAGGTTGTTCAGTGTCCTGCCCGCTATCCTCACTCCAGCGTTTGTTTCCTCTAAGCCTGCTTTCCTCACTATCATTTCAGCGTATAGGTTGAACAGGTATGACGCTAGTATGGATCCCTGCCGTACTCCTTTCTTTATTTGGAAGGTTGTAGTTTCTCCAACAACTCTCGGGCAGACTCTGGTGGACACAAGGGACAGGAAGAGATGGAGGAAGGCAGGAAGCTCGTCCATGATGCGACCAACCCTCGGATCGAGGATGGTTGACGACAAGACAAGACAAGTTTCGCCATATTCCGTCCTAACCACGGCCACCTGGTAACCGTATAGACTAGGTTCTTGAGGAGTTTTATGAGGTGTGCTGGTGATCAGAATGGTCGAAATAGATCTTCAGTGCTCGTGAATAACCTGGTGCCCTTACGATTACTATCACGAGTGTCCAAGATTGGAGAACATCGTTTTATATTCGTTCCGCAGGTTCAGCACCATCACGTGATCAGATCTAGACACGATGACGTCATGGCTCGATGACTCTATCAAACAATAAAACCTCTTCTCCTTCGATTGGACCAACAAGTTTGTCAGCTGCAGCGCCTCCCTGCGGTTGGTATGTTAGTAGTCGAGGGTGCTCGACGTTACGAAGTGCTGTCATATATGCACGTCGCATACACTCCAACTTCTTTGATGTGACATTTGTTTAGTATACGAAGACATTGAACCAGAGATATACAGATATATATATATATATATATTTATATATATATATATACATAGACACGCATACGTATATGTATTATTTGTATAATTGTATATATTTTTTACGGCCTTTCGGTATATATATTTTTTCGAGCATAAGTGCATATGTATTATTTGTATAATTATTGTACAAATTTATTACGGGCTTTCGGTTGCAGCATGAGCTGCATTATACATGTAGCTAATGAGAGGACACGTTCCTTTTATGCAAACTCAACGAGTTTATTTTAAGAGTTGAGTTATGATTGTGTAATTAGCTGCTCTCTGAGTGGACTGTGGCCGCGATTATTTAGAAAAACCGTTTATGTGGGTCGAATCGCACAGCGAAGTATTATTGCCTATTATATAATAAACAATGGAGTTGCTGGACATCTTTTGTTCACTTCTATTAAACAATGGAGTTTCTGGGCATCTTTTGCTCACTTCTATTAAACAATGGAGTTGCTGGACATCTTTTGTTCACTTCTATTAAACAATGGAGTTACTGGACATCTGTTGCTCATTTCTATTTTAAAACAAAGTAGTTGCTGGACATCTTTTGCTCATTTCTATTAAACAATGGAGTTGCTGGACATCTTTTGTTCACTTCTTTAGTCTTTTAATAAAAAAAATTTGGGGATCTCACGTGACTCGGATTTGCAGTTTAATCTCTGGAATAACCTGCCACAAAGAATAATGACAAAGTGTCTGATCCACTCGCGTATTCAACTTCACCAAACCTCACTTCCTGCTATCCTGCACAGGTCTTCCACTTAAAACGGAAAAAGCTATTTCCACATTTTTCCCAATATACCATGATTCCATCTCTTTTCCTTACCCACTTAGAGGGTCTTTTCATGTTGTTTCAAATCTAAACACTGTTACAGTAGACGTGTGTATATATATATATATAATATATATATATATATATATCTGACCTTTTGGGTCTCGACCCTAAAAATCGATTTTGATCGCATACCTACCTATCGATTTTCGTTTTCGATGACTTGGTTCGCCGCGACTCAACTTGTCATACGCTGAAGAAAACGATAGATTATACGACTAAATCTTATCCATTTCTCCTGATTTCATCATTTTGCATTATCTTCTTTTTCACCGCTCTTCAAATTTCAAACACTATTCACTGGAGGCTGCTGTCGGATTGTCTGCCTACTAATTGTCTTATAAAGCTGAACGAGGAGCCCTATGTATGGCTGATCATGTCTGATCACTCATCATGATCAGGTTTCTCCTTGGACATCGTCCAGTTGATTGGTCTTTCAAACACTATGCAGTGGTGTTGCCAGCTATACAATTTCAGCAGTATTTCGCGTCATGATCATTGGAGGCATTCAGCAGGTCTAATGAATTGAATGTAAAGAAGATATTCAAATTTAGAGAATTTTTAGCAGGTCACATGCAATGCATGGCAGATCGAGAGTAAAATAGCACGTCAAAAGACCTATGGTGACGCAGCCACTGCAGCCATTCATGCAGCCATTCAGTCATGCAGCCATTCAGTCATGCAGCCATTCAGTCATGCAACCATTTAGTCATGCAGCCATTCAGTCATGCAGCCATTCAGTCATGCAGCCATTCAGTCATGCAGCCATTCAGTTACGCAGCCATTCAGTCATGCAGCCATTCAGTCACGCAGCCATTCAACCATGGAGCCATTCAGTCATGCAGCCATTCAATCGTGCAGTTACTCAGTCATGCAGCCATTCAGTCATGCAACCATTCAGTCCTGCAGCCATTCAGTCATGCAGTTACTCAGTCATGCAGCCATTCAGTCATGCAGCCATTGCAGCCATTCATGCAGCCATTCAGTCAGGCAGCCATTCAGTCATGCAGCCATTCAGTCACGCAGCCATTGCAGCCATTCATGCAGCCATTCAGTCATTCAGTCATGCAACCATTCAGTCATGCAGCCATTCAGTCATGCAATTACTTAGTCATGCAGCCATTCAGTCATGGAGCCATTGCAGCCATTCATGTAGCCATTCAGTCATGCAGCATTTCAGTCATGCAGCCATTCAGTCATGCAGTCACTCATGCAGCCATTCAGTCATGCAGTCACTCAGTCATGCAGCCATTCAGTCATGCAGCCATTGCAGCCATTCATGCTGACCATACAGCCATTCAGTCATGCAGCCATTCAGTCATGCAGCCATTCAGTCATGCAGCCATTCAGTCATGCAGCCATTCAGTCATGCAGTCACTCATTCATGCAGCCATTCAGTCATGTAGTCACTCATGCAGCCATTCAGTCATGTAATCACTCAGTCATGCAGCCATTTAGTCATGTAGTCATTCAATCATGTGGTTATTCGGTCATGCAGCCATTCAGTTATGCAGCCATTCAGTCATGCAGCCATTCAGTCACGCGGCCATTCAGTCATGCAGCCATTTAGTCATGAAGCCATTTAGTCATGTAGTCATTCAATCATGCGGTTATTCTGTCATGCAACTTTGCAATCATTTAGCCGTACTGCAGCCATCGAGTCATGCAATCATTCAGTCATGCAACCATCTAGTCATTCAATCGTGTAGCCATTAATTAATTCATTCATTCATTCGTTCATTCATTCATGCTGTCATTCATTCATGCTCTCATTTAGTCAACGAACTTTTGACCTTTACATAATTTTTTCTTGGTAGTTTTATGGTGACTGGTTATTTACCGTTAACGATGTTGTGTGTACCATATAGTATAATTTATATAGTAGCAAAATATATGACTATGTAATAGCGTCTCCCTCCTCCTTTATCAAGGTTTGGCACTGGCACTGCCAGATTATGCAGACGAGAAGTGGCAGAGCAACGTTTTTCTGCTATTGCAATATGCGCTTAATAAATTAGCTCTGTTGTCGGATTCGGAACTCGTTACTCTGACCATAATGGACCGAGAAGCGTATAACTGCATAATTATGTGCAGCGAATGTATTTATGATTTCGCAGGCCAGAGACTGAGCGCACTCCTAATTTACGGCCTAATAAAAATAAAATAGTAGCCTCTTCTGGCCGATCGTAGAATACAAATTTATTTGACACCGTGAGTGATTCAGTTGCATCTGACATAGACTTGTTTACAGTAACACGGCACGAAAGCTGTAAAAATCCAGTATTTCGCGTTATTTCTAGACCGGCTGAAACCGGATGCGTTTATTAAGCACATTCCAGGCGTTTTGCTCTTCGTCCGTTTAAAGGCTACGGGTGAGTTTCTCATGTACGAAACCACGAAATTTGTAATTGCCTTTAAACAGATTTCCATTCTGGAATCAGCGCATCAGGGGCGCGGTGGTGTAGTGGTGGCGTCGTTGCCTTGAAGCCGGAAGGTTCGAGGTTCGAATCCATGCACCTCAAGTCGCCGCGTATGGACCTTGGACAAGTCCTTCACTTGCAATTGCTCAGCGCTTCGGCGTGAAATTCCGTTGCAGTGTCCGCTCTGCAGTCGGGAGCGCATCTGAGTAGAGAGAGAGAGAGAGCTTGAAGGGGCGCTATAACAAGTGCACATACAAACAAATCAGATTGGCGTGTACATAATTATATTTTCATACAGTCCTGTTTGGACATTTATTTTTTGCCTCTTTGGTGTCTATAGTTCAAGGTTCTGATAACGTTGCAGAGGCCAATATTTGAACTGCAGTGAAGATGCAATTATTGCACAGTTTTTGTTTGGGAGTTTGGTATACCGGGACAGTCCTTCACACTGACCACTCTCGACGCAGCGCTGATGAATAAGCTGGTGCCCTGCGCTTGACCTGCATGCGAGCGGTGCTTTAGCAGTTTGGAGTTTACGTTTGCGATTACGATTGAGTTATCTGTAGTCCACTGCTGGACGTCGGCACATGTATAGGGGCAGGAGTGGACGCTGTCCCCCCCTACACATTGAAAATTGACTCCTTTGTATCTGCTACTTTAGGGCTTTTAACAATCTCTTCGCACAAGATACTATAATGATACACAAAGTTTATCTGACATTTAGAAACATATCTGTGAAAAATACCAATATTCTTTCTTCCTGCTTTGCATTTCTAAAGCCTTGGCTAAATCTTAATCTACCTTATAATCATTGTGTGTGCTGATATTTTCTCCAAAAATACCTGCCGTTGGTAGCCATTGAATCGACTCGCACATTCAATTCTAGCGCAATATAAGTTTTAGAATAACTTCTAAAGCGCCATCTCAACGAGGGAAGCACTAACCATCACGCGATGGCGCTGCAGCTCTGCCCTCCCCCTGCAGCTGAGTATAAAGAAGAGCGGAACGTGCAAGGGTGACCCCCCCTGCCGCCGTGCATTCATCCGGGTATACGGTTGCCATGGCAGCGGGAGTGACGCATTGAGGTTATCTTAGGATCTGAGTCGAAGTCCTGGTGACCAATGAATTCCTTTATTCCCGCTGAGATATGTCCAGCGGAGTCTTAACCTCTCCAAAGTAGTTTACGACCTTCGGAGCTCCCACCGTCCGCTTCTGTCCCGCTCTCTGCCCACCTGTCTGTCCCCGTCCCTGCCTGGCGACGTTGGACCCCGACGCTAGAGGGAGCCGGGTCTCCTAATCCTCACTGATGCTTTGTTTCGACGCCGACTATAACTCTTCGTTTCTCTGTTTCTTTGTCGTTCTCTGTTTCTCTCTTGCTCTGACTGTCTTTCTGCCTCTTTATCTCTCTCTCTCTCTCTCTGTTTCTCTCTCTCTGCCTCTTTATCTTTCTATGTCTACCTCTGTCTGTATTTCTCTTTATCTCTCTCTCTGTCTCTCCCTTTCTGTCTGTCTGTTTCTCTCTCCTCGACGACATCAGCAAAACCTTTTGCAATCGTTGAAATTCTTTTGGGTAAAATCGTCTGTCACGCGAATCTGGAAGACCCGAATTCGACCTGTCCTTTCGATCTGGTCTTCTGATAAGGCCTTTGTGTGAGGACTTTGTGTGAGGACTTTGTGTGAGGACTTTGTGTGAGGACTTTGTGTGAGGACTTTGTGTCAGGACTTTGTGTGAGGACTTTGTGTGAGGACTTTGTGTCAGGACTTTGTGTCAGGACTTTGTGTCAGGACTTTGTGTCAGGACTTTGTGTCAGGACTTTGTGTCAGGACTTTGTGTCAGGACTTTGTGTCAGGACTTTGTGTCAGGACTTTGTGTCAGGACTTTGTGTCAGGACTTTGTGTCAGGCCTTTGTGTCAGGACTTGGAATGAGGCCCTTGATGAAACTTTTAAATGGCCTTTGAATGAAGCATATAAACGACCTTGGAAAGAGATACTGACAAGGACGTATACGATGAGGCCTTGGGAGAGGACTTGGAATGAGGTCCATAGCGTACACGGACATTTAACGAGGCCTTTATACAACCACACGGGATGAGACCTTGGGGCTGAGAACATTTAGGACGGCGCCTAGTGAGACAAGGACTTCTTTCAGGGCCCTGGGAAGATGCCTTCATGACAGACCTATTGAATATTCCCATGGGACGTGCCAACCGTCACGGCCTCGTCGCGGTCCATCATAGCGTGCACACTGCACACAGCACACAGCGCAGATGAAGCTTTTTCCAATGACGCATTAAACGTAACAAATTGCTGACACGTTGCCGGCCGTGATTCTCATATAAACTTGTTTTTGCAAACAAGTGTTGATTAGAGATAAATAATCTCTCGAGGCCTGTTGTATCGCTTGGCAGCAAGTTCAACTGAGCTGCAGCTACAGTCGGCTATTGATCTGCGCAACAGCACGTGGCTATAGCACATATAATACAAAGGAAACAAGCTCTTCGTCATCAATGCATGCCGTTCACTGTGTCGCTTCTATTCGCTCACAAAGGCCTCCCAGCTGACTTGACCAGAAACTAAATATGATCTAGATCGTATAAATACTTCTCCGCCAAACCCCGCAACAACGGAATCAATTTCTGTTTCGGGCTCAATGAACGACGCTTTTCATTGCAGATTTGTGGCCAAGAATCGGTTTGCATCAACTTTCGCCATATCCCGCTCTCGCTCTCTCTCCCCTCTCTCTCGCTTCAAACTGTGCCCGGTCTGTTTATGGCGGTGATATTGCAAGCGGATGGTTGTTTATGGTTTATGCACGTTGCGATTCGTTTAATATTTTGTAAAGTCCCGATAAGTATACGCTTCTGCAAATTATTTGGGATGCATGGCAGTTTCTATTTTTTCATATCTGCAGAATAATTATTGTGTTGCGTCATTGCGGAAAGCCTCCGAAGAGCAATGGAATAGTTGTCATCACTATTTCATGACTATGGGTTTATGCATGAATATATTCAAAGTAGTATTCATTGATTCAGTAGTTCACCAATCCATCCATCCATCCATCCGCCTACTCGTCCACCCATTTATCCATCGTATACACCCTTCAATCCATCCATCCATCCATCTATCCATTCATCCGTCCATCCACACATCCGTCAATCCGTCCATCAACCCATCCATCCACACAACTGCAAATTATCTATTCATTGTCCATCCATCCGCATATCCGTCTATACATTTATCCATCCATCCATCCATCCATCCATCCATCCATCCATCGGTACGTCTGTCCATCTATTCATCCATCCATCCCTCCTTCCACTCATCCGTCCATCCATCTATCCATCCATTCTTCATCCATCAATGCATCCATCCATCCTTCAGTCCATCCATCCACCCATCCATCCATCCATCCATCCATCCATCCATCCATCCATCCATCCAACCAACCAACTGCACAATTATATCATTTATCTACTCATCCATCCATCCATCCATCCATCCATCCATCCATCAGTAATCCAGCCATCCAGCCAACTAACCCAACGATACCCATTCATCCATTCTCATTTGTCCATGTATCCCTTCATCCATCCATCCTTTCCTATCAATCTCCATCCATATATATTACGCCGATCCCAACCGTCCATCGATTTCTCAGTTGTTTTCATAAATCATTGTTTCAGTATAATTAATTGGTAAATAATATAACAATGATTGATTTACTTCCATTTTCAGTTATCGTGTCCTGTTGTTCGAATGCTTTACCTGTTTTTCACGACATCCTACAAATACCAAGAACTGAACGAAAACTAAATGGAACAGTTGATCAAGCACCACAGCAAGTTGTTGTGCCCCCCCATTGCCTGTCCCCCATTTACCTGTCCTCACCCATCCTAATTTGCTCCCCCATTTACCTGTCCTCATTTGCCCATCCTACTTTACTTCCCCCATTTACCTGTCCTCATTTAGCCATCCCACTTTACTTCCCCCTTTTGCCTGTTCTCAGTTACCCATCCTACTTTACTTCCCCCATTTACCTGTCCTCAATTATCCATCCCACTTTACTTCCCCCATTTAACTGTTCTCATTTACCCATCCTACTTTACTTCCCCCATTTATCTGTCCCCATTTACCTGCCCTCATTCACCTGAGTTGCCCTATGATTTATACAGAGAAAAGAACATTAGTAGTCCGTTAAGATACCTCTGGGTAGCCAATAGTGCGAAGTCTTAGCAAGTTGATTTTTCTGAACATTTGCATGATGTGAGTGTTATGACCATTCCTCTCCCTCGTCGTAGGTTCTTTCCACCGACAGTGTACGGTCGAAGTACTCGTCATGACTAGATTGGCTGGAGTCGTAGGTGGAATAAAAAAAATCTGGAAGCAAATTTGTGCCCTGGCTGGGATTCGAACCCCCGACCTCTCGGTCGATGGTCTAGCATGCTAACTACTATGCTATCTTGCATCACAGACTGTTGGTCAATGGGACGGTGGGTGGTTGCAGTTGAGTTTAGCGTCTGAGGCAGCGAAGGAAGTTGGTGAAAAGTTTTCATTGATTGATTGAAAAGCTTTGCGATTGCTACTTACACCCCTCACTCTATCTGTCTGCCTCTGTCCCTCTGTCTCTCTCTGTGTCTCTCTCTCTGTCTCTGTCTCTCCGTGGGTCTCTACATGCGTGTCTCTCTCTGTCTCTCTATGTGTCTCTCTATCTGTCTGTCTGTCTCTCCCTCCTTCCCTCCTCGCTCTGTCTCTGTCTCTCTGTCTTTGTCACTGTGTCTCTCTGTCAGTCTCTGTCTGTCTCTGTCTCTCTCTGTGTCTCTCTATGTGTTTCTCTCTCTCTGTTTCTTTCTCTCTCTGTTTCTCTGTCTGCCTCTGTCCTCTCCGTGGGTCTCTGCATGCGTGTATCTCTCTATGTCTCTCTGTCTGTCTCTGTCTGTCTCTGTCTGTCTGTCTGTCTGTCTGTCTGTCTGTCTGTCTGTCTCTCCCTCCCTCCCTCCTCTTTGTCTCTCTCTCTGTTTCTGTCTCTCTCTCTCTCTCTCTCTCTTTGTCTCTCTGTCTCTGTCTCTGTCTCTGTCTCTGTCTCTGTCTCTGTCTCTCTCTCTCTCTCTCTCTCTCTCTCTCTCTCTCTCTCTCTCTCTCTCTCTCTCTCTCTCTCTCTCTCTCTCTCCCTCCATTTGTCAGCCTCCGATTCGCTCTCCGTTCAGTTGGTGGGCGCACTATAAATTTTTATTGATGGCTGATGTACGTGATTGAATGATTTGATTTGGACGTGTCCTCAGATTGATTGCGTGCTTGATTGATTGAGAGAACACAATATACTACAGTTTGAAACGCTTGCGTGAAGAAACAAAACGAGACAGATAGATAGGCAGAGACAGAGACAGACAGACGGACAGAGACGGCGAGAGGTAGATAGAGGTAGAGAATGAGATGGATTGTAGGAGGTAGGAAGGGGGGGAGAGAGCAGACAAATTGACAGGGAGAATTGAGATTTGTAGCTTTTAAGGCTCTGCAAACGGATTGTGCTGTGTGCAACGTGGCACTATGTACTACAACTACTACTAATGCCAGCAGCAGTAGTTATAGTAATGGTAGTTATAGTTCTGGCAGTATAGTAGTAGTATATAGTAGCAGTAGTAGTAGTAATAGTTATAGTGGCAGTAGCAGTATAATAGCAGCAGGGGCAGTAGTAGTGGACGATGATGATGGCTATGACGATGATAACGACGACGACAATGACGATGATGATAATGATGATGCTCATCATCATCATCATGTTAATGATGCTGCTTCTGCTGATGATGATGGTGATGATAATGATGGTGATGATTATGAAAAATGATCACGCTAATTCTAGTGTTTTTCTGCCATTGGGATATTAATAATGGTATTAATAATTGTAATACTAATGATATTCCGGTATGTTGGTCACGTGCAAGTCTCCACCTCTCCTATACCATCAGTTCGTACGCATTGACCAGCACAGCAGAGAATTAATTCACAAAGAGTCTGTCAATGCGAGAGAGAATCAATGTACGTCAGAGATTTGTCTCTATGCTAATGCCTCTTCAGTCTTGAAAGGAATCGGTTTGTCCTCGGCTCAAGCGGATCTTATCTTATCACATGCAAATGATTTCTGTCGATTCTGATGGCTGTCCTATCTGAGTGTCTGATCTAATGATTTTGCACCTGACGCGAGAAGGAATGCCGTCTCAATGTCAGTCTGGAATCCAGACAGTTGTTACCGGTGCATATTAAATGGCTGTCTGC
>OX457044.1:47061233-47063733 GCA_949752735.1 Lumbricus terrestris | reverse complement strand
TACATACATACATACATACATACATACATACATACATACATACATACATACATACATACATACATACATACATACATACATACATACATACATATATACGATATATAAATGTGCTCCATGTTTGTTGGTATAGTATACTGGCAGAGATTGAAGCTTCGTACGTGTGGAGGAGAGGGGAGGAGGTAGTCGCCCATTACAGCTATAATTGTGTGTCGGGGGGGGGGGGGTGGCGTGTATGACATCCTACAGTAGCTTGCTACTGACGATGATAGAGAAGTCATCGTTATTACATCACAGTGCACGTGACATCTTTAATTTCTTTAAAGCAGAAGAAGAAGTGCATGGTTGCTTAAGCTGGATCAACAAAAGGAGCAAAAAGTAGGCTATGAGATGTTTGTAACTTCATTTTCTTTTATTCTTAGTCTATATAACATGAGAAGAGACATCTAGGCTACTATAGCCCTCTACCTCGCCGCCTCGTCTTACCATTGACAGTGTGCGGTCATTGTACTCGTCGTGGCTAAGGTGGTGGGGCGCAGGTAGAGATGATGCCTTCGTGAGACTCTTGTAATAAAGCGCTATATAAATGCCCATATACAATATACATACGTATTATACAAGTTGATCCGTTATGTTGAAACCGATTTCTGCCATGGCATGGATTTGAACCGCCACCTCACCAGTAGACAGTCTACCATGCCTGCCATTCGACTAACGCTCACTACAAAATGGCCTGTGTACATATATATAGGCATATATATATATATATGTGTGTATATATATATATATGTCTATATATATATGTACACAGGCCATTTTGTAGTGTGCGTTAGTCATATATATATATATATATATATATATATATATATATATATATATATATATATATATTGGTTCATTAAGTCCTGTCTTTTTCCCAGGTGTGACTAGCAGAAGCGTTGTCTATTATATCAATCAATCAATCAATCACATAAATTTATATAGCGCCCCTTCAAGATCTCTACTCAGAGGCGCTATAATGGGAGATGTTCCTAAAACACTGTTTTTATCCAAGGAACAAGTTGCCTATTTTTATGGAGACGTTCGTTAGGCCAAGTCTTTTCCCATGCAGGTACGAGAGTTCATTAACTAGGGGAGGTAAACATATTAAGCCTTGTTTTTCCCAGGAACAAGATGTCTGTATTAGGGAGACGTGCGTTAAAACTCCGTCTTTTTCCCAGGTGCGAACGTCGAGTTAAACTCTCCGTGTCCTTAGGTGTTAGTCAGTTAGCACTGAGCTGCATCCATTGGCGGCATGCATGCAAGTGTGCTGTACAGAGTCACCCCGGTGTTTTCTGATGGGGCACCCTCGTGTCTGATGAATGGCCGGCGTCTCGGTGCACTGACATCAGCGCGGATAAAATTTGGTTACATTTGTAGCATAAATGGGTTTTTACTCAGATAGAGCATTAAGCGCCGACGTGCTGATTAATCGCTCTCAGTACTTGAGGATTAGTTTTCGGCTCTTTCGAGGCGCGCTCGGAGACCGATTTGTACTGGTGCGCATCTGGTGTCGTGGACGGTGCTGGTGGTGGTGGTGGTGGTGGTGGTAGTACCTGGTGTAATATCAGTCGTCGAGTACTTGAAGGTACTCTTCGGCTGCAGGGGGCATATAGAACCAAGTTCGTTATGAAATAATGGCGGGGGTTTGTTGCTCATCTGGTGTGCGTGTGCGTGCGTGTGTGCGTGTGTGTCTGTTTGTGTCTGTGTGTGTGTGTATGTGTTTGTGACGTCGTGAGCCGTTGTATACTTGAGTGCAATTTGCTCTTTGTCGTTCGTATATAATGCGGTTTGTAATTTAAACGGTTGGCCGATGCTGGGGTCTAGGACACACGTTGATAGATATTGATTTCGAATAAACATTTTCCATCTGCATTGCTATGTTGTACTCTCACAGCCGCCGCCGCCTCCTCCTTCGTCCTCCTCTCTAAGTCTAAGAGATGCATTGAATGACTTGCCTGTTTGGTCGCCGAGTCGATCTGATTTTGAAAGTCATTTGGACGTTTGTTTAATGTATGTTTGTTTAATGTATGTTTGTTTAATGTAAGTTTGTTTAATGTATGTTTGTTAAATGTATGTTTGTTTAATGTATGTTTGTTAAATGTTTGTTTGTTTTATGTATGTTTGTTTTATGTATGTTTGTTTAATGTATGTTTGTTTAATGTATGTTTGTTTAATGTATGTTTGTTTAATGTATGTTTGTTTAATGTATGTTTGTTAAATGTATGTTTGTTTAATGTATGTTTGTTTAATGTAAGTTTGTTTAATGTATGTTTGTTTAATGTATGTTTGTTTAATGTATGTTTGTTTAATGTATGTTTGTTTAATGTATGTTTGTTTAATGTAAGTTTGTTTAATGTAAGTTTGTTTAATGTATGTTTGCCGATGACGACGGTGCGCTCGAAAATGTCTTTTTTGGCGGTTCTGTAGTCGGCGCATGCGCGCTTCGTGGCCGTGGACG
>OX457044.1:46998733-47051233 GCA_949752735.1 Lumbricus terrestris | reverse complement strand
CCCTGTGTTCCACATGGAACTGGATGGACTTTACTTTTTTTTACTACATGACATACTAACAGATTATGTCTGAAAAGTATGTTTGCTTGATTACTTGTATGTTTGCATGTCTTTTTACATGTCATGTTTACATGTCATGTTTACATGTCACTGTTACTGCATTTACTTGCTGCTATGTTTACATCTCATGTTTGCACATCATGTTTACTTGCTGTCAGTTTGCATGTCACGTTTGCTTATTTTCATGCTCAACATGATTGTAATGTATAATATGTCATGCTTACTTCTTGTTATGTTTAGGGACAACTGATATGTTGCTTAATCCAATTCATCCAAACAACTGTGTCTGATGACTAAGTCTGTCGTTCATTTGCTGATATCATCTTACCTGCACTGTCCACACCGTTAGGGTTTGTTAATACATACATACATACATAGATACATACATACATACATACATACATACATACATACATACGTATACATACATACATACATACATGCATGCATACATGCATGCATGCATGTCATTATGCATTAGTGCATGCATGCACATTGCACAATTAATTGGGTATAGATGCTGTGTGTTTGACATACATTTTTTCTGAAATGCTCATACATACATACATACATACATACATACATACATACATACATACATACATACATACATACATACATACATACATACATACATACATACATACATACATACATGCATACATGCATGCATGCATGCATGCATGCATTCATACATACATACATACATACATACATACATACATACATGCATGCATACATACATACATACATACATACATACATACATATATACATATATATATATACATATATATAGCTATAGTCTCAGTCATTATGCATTAGTGCATGCATGCACATTGCACAATTAATTGGGTATAGATGCTGTGTGTTTGACATACATTTTTTCTGAAATGCTCTTGGAACAAATGCAGTGCAGCCATCTGGGTCACCTTTGTTTGTTCATTGAAGTGATTGCACGACTTGCATAGAACCTTGGGATTTAGACACGATCTGCACAAACCCCTCCTAACCATCCTCGGGGTATTCTGCACGAGCTTCCATGCTTCATGAAACGTGCTTTGTGTCTGTCCTGTGAAAGCGTGAGAATTATAAGCTGGCCTTTAGTGGGCAACAGATCTCATTGATAGCAAGCGTTTTGATTAAAAGCTCAGGATTTAGGATTCCGAGCTGAAATCGGCTTCTCGGAAATGTGTTGTCCGTTATTAAATGGAGTATTTCGTCGGTATATATATATCTATATACTATAGAATGCAACAAATTGCTGCGTATTTTTGTTCCCGTTTTCGAAGGTGTTTCCGCTGACAAAAACATTCATAAATAACGGTAGATGGATAATTGGCTGGCTGGCTGACTCGTGGCAGGCTATGTGTATGCTTTGGCTGACTGACTGACAGACTGACTGACTGACTGACTGACTGACTGACTGACTGACTGACTGATTGACTGACTGGCTGACTGACTGATTGACGGATTGGCTCATTGATGGAGATGGACGGGTAAGTATAGATGAAGAGCTTTTACTTTACTTTTAAAGGCCAGAAGATGGCAGCATATAATGCTGGAGATGATTTCGAAGTGTAACGTCTTTGTCGTTGTTGTTGAATTGATGATCTTTGATAGAATAATAATTTTCCAATTATTCTCTACACTCAACGTCAAGTTGTCAGTGAACTAGAACGAATCTTTTAGTGGATGCCACAAATTGTCAGCCACAGATTTGTTGCGTGAAAATCCAGGGATACGAAGGCTTGGTTGGATAGGACTATGGATAGATGGATGGATGGATGAATGAATGGTTGGATGAATGGATGGATAGATGAATGGTTGGATGAATGGTTGGATGAATAGATAGACGGTTGGGTCGATGAATGGATGGATGGATGGATCAATGGATGAATGGATGGTTGGATGAATGGATGGATGAATGGATGGTTGGATGAATGGATGGATGAATGGTTGGATGAATGGACGGATGAATGGACGGATGATTGGTAGGGGTGAATGAATGGATAGATGGATGGATGGGTGAATGGCTGGATGAATGGATGGATGAATGGATGAGTGAATGGTTGGATAGATGGATGGATGAATGGTTGGATGAATGGTTGGATGAATAAATGGTTGGATGAATGGTAGGGGTGAATGGATGGATGGATGGATGGATGGATGGATGGATGGAAGGATGGATTGGCGGGCGTGCTGTATAGCTATAGACGGGCGCGTGGATGCATGTGTATATATGAATGCATGAAAGCGTGAAGTGATTGTGATAGATGGTTGAGCAGATTCGTTGAGATATGAATGGAAGGCCGACCGAATCGTCATCTCTCCTATTAGTCATCTCGTCTACTAATCATCATCATCTATCCTGTTCGTCATCTCGCCCTGCAGTAGTCAGTCATCTGCGTGGTACTCAAATAAGACTTTCGTTGCCGCCGTAGTAGAAGAAGTCATTCGGCCTAAGTGTGTATGGAGGAGGCAGAGAGAGGAGAGAGGAAAGCCGCCGCCTCCGCCACCGCCTCGTGTACGCAAATAAGACTTCCGCGAGCGCTTGTCGCGTGATCGCTTCACCATCAGCTGTGCCGTTGCTGCTGCTGCTGCTGCTGCTGCTGCTGCTGCTGCTGCATTCCCGCTCCACACATAACCATTAACTGCGGCTGCTGGATTAATCTCATCATCTTGTCTGCGGTTGCCATGGACACGGGCTCCGTCGGAGCAGGGAGTGATTGCCTCTGGGTCATGGCAGAGTGATGAAGTCGTCTGTCAATGTTATCCGGATTGACAGCTCGTAAATATGATGTATGTGACAGGCTGCGTGTTGCCTCCACCTCCACATCCTCTTCCTCCTCCTCCTCCTCCTCCACCTCCTCCATTCCTCTCGTCCTCCTTTAGTCCTTTAGTCGCGGTCGCATACACGCCCGTCTCGCCGCCGCCGCCGCCACCGCTGCTGCCGCCGTCTCCTGGTCGCGATCGTGAGTTGTTTTGCAATTTAGCGTCGTCGTCGTCGTCATCGTCGTTGTCGTCGTCCAGGTTGAGCCTGAACGACTTTCCTTTGCGGACGAGAGATGTATGTTGCGTGCAATGCAATATGAAAATGTATTTAATTGAGTCGCGTCGGTGATTATGTTTGAGAAGGATTTAGACTTCGACTCAACGAACGACCACCGCAAGATGACGCGCGCATCGCAAGAAGCGTCGTATTATTATTGGCTGCGATGAGAAGAAGACAGACTGTGAAGGTTTCACGTGCTCGCTGTAGCCTGTAGTCTGTGTGGCTTGTGTGTTTGTAAGCGTAGTTCGTAGTGGTTAACTGGGAAGTTTTTCTGTAGCGCCGATGACCGAAGTCTAGGCGTATGATATTGGGTCGTTCACGAGCCTGTGTTGTCAGTCAGATTGTAGTAGATTGTTGTTTGTGTTGAGAGAATTAATGCGAAAGAATCTGAGCAGAGTTCGGTTGACAGAAGACTAATGATAGAGGAAAGTGGAGATGCTATAGAGCAGGGGTTTCGTTGAGGATTATAGAGATTGTGAGGCAGAGGAGTGGATGGGTCGTTGTAAGAATAATTACAGATCTTTAGTATGGACGTGGAGATGGTCACGTGGTTGCATAGGATGGATGACGTCTGTTGTATACATGCGATTCAGTATTTCAGTGTAGTTTGGATTAGTCTATGCCTTTGTTTTCCATCCAGATGCTGAATCGTTGTCAGGAGAATTTGTTCATAGCTTTCATATATATACGAGCGTTAATCATGTAATTTTGCAATACACTGATTTTTATTGTTGTGTTTTATAGTTTTCTGCTACTACACATTGTTTCCCCAGGGTTGTTCAGTTTCTCTGTCTGTCTCTCAGTTTCTTCGTTGGTCTGTAGGTCTAACTATATCTGTGTGTCTCTATCTGACTGTATCTGTCTGTCTGTCTGTCTGTCTGTTTTCCTGTCTGTCTGTCTGTCTGTCTCGTCTTTCGTTTATTTAAAGATCTATTACACACTGCAGTAAATCCGAATCTGAGGAGCGGGTGATTGTTCGGGGATGGGCTCTGTGTCTCTAAGTATATCTCTGAGTATCTGCATATAGGTATCTCTATGTCCTATCGGTAGAATCATCATGTTGTTGATGTTGTTGTTGACTTCAGGTCCAGACGGGGTCGGTTCTGTGGATGAATCAAGCGAGAAGCTGCCTGACGACGACGACAGCGTCATGTGCAGCGTGAACTTCATGGAGAGAGGAGGATGCGGCGACTCTGCGCTCTTTCCAAGTCGCAGGTCGCCGCCGCCACTGATGGAGGTCGATGGGAATTTCTCCGACAACAATTGCGAGGAGAGGGAAGAGGAGGAAGCAAGACCGGTCGCCAGAGATCCTCCTTCGGATGACCAGACTCTGTCGGATCCAAATCTCGACGAATCAGTTCCGAGGTCCCCGTCGCCAAGAACCCCCGACTTCGCCGATCGGAATTCTCTGTCGTCACCTTCGGACATCGAAGGTGCGGATGATGTTGACGAGAGGGAGCTGGTGGATAGGTCCGTCGCAGGAGGAGTGGAGTCGATTTCCAGGTGTGATGGGGATGAAGTGAAAAGGGAAATGCTCGATGGAGATGACGTCTTCGTAAGGGACTGTCCGTCACGTTCCACCTCAGTGGCTGGTTCCGATAAAGATCTTATCGTGGGCGGTGTGAAGGAACCACTGCCGCCGCTCCAAGTGACTGCCACTGATCACACTCCAGTTGTACGACCACCACCACCCCTACCACCACCACCAGCCGGTCTTCCGTCTAACTCCCCAACTGGAAAAGACTTCATCACCGACGAACAGAACTTCGTACAGAAACTGGAAAGTTTCGTCGCATCAATGGATCGACGGACGAAGGTCGGACCAAGCGCCGCCACCATCCCATCGTCATCCTCCTTAGAGAAGGGGACGTCTCACCACGAGACCTACAGGAGCAGCGGCGGCGGCAGCAAGCCGTTGAATGGGGTCTCGAAGCACGACGGTGGTAGCTTGAAATACCGGTTTTATGAGAGCAACCGTTCGCGATATATCGATGTTGGATTGGACCAACCGTTGGATTTATCCGTCAGTATCAAGGACAAGCCGAACGGAATGACAAACATCGACGGCTACGATGATTCTCTGCTGTCCATTCCCTCCAGGCCCCTCGATGGGAATTCCGTCTCCGGAGGAACTGGGAGCAGTTCGTTGTTGGCCAGTCTGGAGAAGAAGTTCGGCGAGCATTCGCAGATCCTAGACCGGATCGGGACTCTGCCTCGCGCGTGCCACTTCGGCGGATCTTTGGCGCTCAGCAGAGGCGCTGGATTCTTCGCTCCGAAGGTGTCCGAGGTTAGCAGCGACCAGGTTCCCGGATGTTGGAAGAACTTCTCCTTTCCGTCAGCAAACAGTCTCTCTTCCGGCGGTCTTCATTTTGGCGACATTCGACAGAGATCGAAAGGAAGAGATAGCGCCGGAAAGACATTCCACTCGATGCGAGAAACGACGACGGCTGCAGGTGGAAGCAACGTGAAGCAGGGTCAGCCACCGAACAGAGAGGTGGACGCGCTGGAAACAAAGCGACAGAAAACAACGACGACGAGCCTGCGCTGCAGCTGCAACATGGAATTCGAGCGACTCTTCCTTCTCACCGTTCATCTCCAGGAGACCGGACACAAACCGTCCGTCGTCCGATCGGACTCACAACTTATCCTCGACAACAACACGAAGCTCGTCCGTGGCCAGGACGTCTGGCTTCACAACGGATCAGAGCAGACCCGTCAGATCCTTCGCTGCATGGAATGCCATCGGTCGTTCCGATCGCTCCCGGAGCTCACCGTCCACATGATCCAGACGGAGCACTACATGAATCTCATCCAACCGGAGCTGACCCCGCGTCGAGTCTCCACTGAGCCAGGGTCGTCGTCGGGCAGCGAAAGCAGTCCGGACCCGTTCGCCTGTCGCTTCTGCTCGAAGGTGTTTGAGGACGCCGACGCCCTCGGTCTGCACATCGTCGCTTCCGGTCACTACCGTCGAGATGTCGTCGGGATGACGAAGCAGAAGCAGCCGAAGATAGAGTCGTCGTCATCGTCATCTCCTCCTTCCGATCAACCGCAGATCTCATCGCGTTATAGTCATCAGAACGAGATGAAACCAACGCCAGCTGCTGCTGTTGCTGCTGCTGGTGCTGGTGGTGTTGACTATGCGGAGATGCTGAGGGGGACAGAGAAGGCAGCGGAGGGTGACGAACGACGCGGTGGTCGGAACGAGGATGACAGCAGCCCGGGCGGTGAGAGCGTTGAGATGAAGAAACAACGTAAAGAGATGATGGACTTTGGTGACTCATCGCCTGGATTCAACGTCATCGTCGAGAACGAATCAACCAATGAGATCCCGACGAAGCTGCCACGTCTCGATTGCGTCATCGACCACGTGACACAGACGACCAATCATCGCCATTCGCCGTCGTCAGGCAGCAGCGAGTCGACTCTTCCGTCGGTGGGAGGAGGAGGGGGAGGAGGGCTCTTCTATCGGCCGCCCTCATCTCGCAGTCTGGGACCAGCGGAAATGATGCCAGAGATACCGAAGCTGGAACCGGTCGACGAGAGTTCAACGAGGTCACCACCGATGGAAGAAGCAGGAGGAGAGTCGAGTTTTTCCAGGGCAGAGCCGCGAGCCGTTGTCGTCCCCGGTAAGGAGTCGGCTCTGACGGCGATGCAGAGTTTCATCAACCGAAGTTTCGGTCATTCCCCCAAGGAAAGCTTCCGGTCAAGCCAGGCGCCTGACTTCGGCCGCCAGCACCACATGAACCAGAAGTCATCGCCATGGCAGCCGGCGAGTAACTTCCTCACGAAGCTCACCTGGCCTGAGCATTCGCCTTCGCGGTCCCGCAAGAGGCACCACAACGACAACCATGACGGTGGTTGTCACAGGGACGGCGGGGGAGGTCTGTTGGCGGTCGAAAACAATGCCGAGTCCCTTAGCTACCGGGACCGTAGTGGTGACATGCGCAGCAAGTGTGACACACGACAATCTCAGAGTTACGGTGATTCTCTATTCAGTTCCGATGTCTTATGGAAGTCGAGAATGTCCGATCAGCAGTCGAGAGACGATCGGAAACCGAGGCATCGAGAGAGTAGTCCCTGCTTCTTCCCTGGTCAGCAGTCGCCGTTTGGTGGTGGAGGAGGAGTGGGTGGACATCATCATCATCATCACCATCACCACCAGTCAATGGTCAAACACCAGATGACCAGTCCTGTCGTGCCGTTGAGTACAACTTCTCCACTGAACGAAATGAACTCCGCGACGAGGAAGTGGGAGAGACTGTACGAGAAGGACGAGAAGGGAAGGGGGTCCGACCGAACCGGAGAGGGAATGTCGACGCTCGATTCCCTTCAGGAGCTCGTCTACAGCAAGTCCTTCAAAACCCTCGAGAAGTTCATGCACCCGGGACCGACGACAACGATCGCCTACGGACTGGGCGGCGGGGGTGGTTCGGACAAGACGGGTGGTCACCAGTCAACGCACTCGCTCGTCATCTCGACTAAGAACTCGAGTAAAAAGACGATTCCGGAGACGTTGATTCTCGTCAATCCCATCGTCACCGTCATGCCAACATCGTCCGGGGGCGGGTCCTCGCTCAGCATCACGCTACCGCAGTCCTACAGCTCGCCGGACTCCGAGGGGCCGACGAAGGACAACAGCGGGGCCAGGGGGACCCACCAGTCGTCCGGATCCCCTCCTTCGATGGACGCCACCGACTCGGACGGCGAGCAGTTCGGAGAATTTAAGTGTCTGACGTGCAAGCGAAACTTTGCGTCGAAAGGATCGTACCGATACCATCGCAGCCGCTACCACGCCTATTCGGATATGGAGAAGACGAAGATGAAGGATCAACTGGTCACCAGTCTCTGCTCGTCGCACGTCGGTTCCGAACAGACGAATAAGTTCAGTAAATACTACCAACTGGCCAATGAGTTAAGCAGCAAAAGCAACTAATCCTTTAGCTCTCTCTCAAACATGCAGTCGATCTTGAGTTATACATGCTATGCGTTGGTGGTGGTGGCATTCAGGCATGTCGTCGAGTTGGTGCCAACGCAGCACTTTATTGGTGCATCTCCATTCTAAGAATATTCCATGGCGCTCGCAACTCTTACTGTTGCTGCGTGCTTCAACTAAATGCGCTATATAATCATTCTGTTCTCATCTGTTTGTTGGTGTCCTTCTCAGCTGAGAACGACTTAACGCATTCAACCGTTCTACACGTAAAAATGTTCGTAATTCGTATCGTCTTCGTCATATTCTACAGAGTTACATTACAGTCTGGAAAGTTTCCTCTGGGTCACACTGTTTTGACCGCACCCTCTTCTGTGACGCTTAGCTTTGTCACAAAAAGGGTTAAACTGCTTTTCATCAATTCTGTTTGACCATGTGGTTCCAGCAGAGCCAAGTTGTTCGTTGTACGAGTTCTTTGCGGGTCCGAGTCAGTAATTGTAATCGAAAAGTCTAGACTTCTACATCGCTATCCCATGCTAAGCGCAGATCATCAGCATGTTTGAAAGCAGAATGTCGTGCAGAGGGTAGCACTGCGATGGTCATGGAAATGCTGATTGAAGTTCTAAGTCCGGTCGGCGACTGATGGCCACCTAATGGTCCAATCTGGTTCCATAGAATGGAGTTGATAATAATAGGCATATATGTTTTGATCAGCCATAAAATAACTAACACAGTAGCATGCTAGTGTTGCAGTAATAACAACGATTATCGTAATAATGAAAATAATATTAATAATAGATAATATTAATAATAATAATATTAATAATAATAATAATAATATTAATAATAGATAATATTAATAATAATGACGAACTTCTTCTACCAAAGACTTTTGGCACTTTAACGCTGTGGCCTTCACGGGTTCTTTTGTTGACCATATTTTCGATTTCGAAGAGTGTCACTAAGAACCATGACAGAATTATAATAATAATAATAATAATAATAATAATAATAATAATAATAATAATAATAATAATAAATTGATGACAATAATAATGAATAATAATAATAATAATAATAATAATAATAATGGTAATAATAATAATAGTAATAATAATAATAATAGTAGTAGTAGTAGTAATAATTAATAATAATAATAATAGGCCTAATAATAATAATGATGATGATAATAATAATAATAATAATAATAATTATATTAATAAGGTTAATAAAAACAACAACAGCATAATAATAATGATCATTGCTAACAATATTAATGATGGCAATATTGAGTATGAAGAAAATAATAATTTTATGTCAGAAGACCAGTCGTCATATGTTGGTGCAGCTTACTTACTTACCTATGTTGCTGAGAGTCGATGATTAATTATTTTGCGACTTGCGTGTTTTCCTTGACTTAAGTCGTGTTTGAGGCCAAAGACTGTAGAACAAACGTCTTCGCCTCGGTCAGCTTTTTGTCGGCAAAATCCATTTTTTGATCAGCCTTATGTGACCAGCCTTTTTGTGGCCATTCTCATTGGCCTTCGTTGAGTGGCCAACCATTTTGGCCGTGTTTGTATATAATTATATATATATATATTAATATAGTGATGAAGTTCCTAGAGCTATTTACGATGATCGGTGTCCAGATTTGGTGTAAATATTAAGTGTGTGATCGTTATTATTCTTATTGAGAAGATATTGTCAAGGATGTGATGCTGCAGTCTACTGCAGCCAGTGATTTGAAACTTTTATCTGCAACCGTGTTCCTCTATCGAGTCAAATTACTATCGCTGTAGTCTTGCATCATTGGAGACCCTTTTCTTTAGAATCTCTGGAATTTATGGATAATTAATGCAACGGTGAGAAGATTAAAACTTGGAATACTTTTATTAGAGGTTCTATAGCCAATCGATCGACCGACCGACCGACCGATCGACCGACCGACCGACCGACCGATCGACCGACCGATCGACCGACCGATCGACCGACCGACCGACCGACCGACCGACCGATCGACCGACCGATCGACCGACCGATCGACCGACCGATCGACAAGCATTTAGCCTACTCAGAATGATCCTGCTCGTTTGACTATTAATTAGCATTTGTTTATTTTTACGATATTTGAACTGTTGCCGATGTATTTATTTTTACAAGGGTAGGGGCTTGAATTCCGCGAAATGGTAGCAGTAGAAAAAAAGTCTTATACTGAAGTGACCTTGTTGGATAGTGAACACATGCATTAACGTTGTTCCAAGGGGCAGGCTTTTATCTGTGTTTTATGACCACTTGCCTTGATTTAGGGCAACTTTTGACAACAATTCAGTGAATAGACTGGCTGTAAAACATGCCAGTTGCAGGAATATTGCTTCCGACGGTGAACATTAAAGGAGACGGTTTAACTTCGATCCAACGCTTTATGCAGGTCTCAATATTTACCTGGTAATCGAGGCTGTTGCCTGTTGAGTTATATTGCGATTTATCTGGCCTCTTACCGGTTTACTTACCTGGTGATTTACCTGGTGCAATTTAGTCACAGCTGATAGGCCTTCTAGCATTTGAAGTTTGTCGTTTGCACATTACATTTACAATTTTACATTGATTTGTATTACTTTACAATAATTATTTTGGTTTCCCCAATGAAATGCGTCCTTTGGACTGAAATTTCACTTGAAGAAACCTTTGGTTGATATCTGGACAATTAGATCATGGCTCAATAGAAGTCACTGAATTGGCTTGCTGCCAACGTGGTTGCAGTAACTATGGTTATATTTTGGTTATTACTGGGACAGGTATGAAATGCCTTGGTCGTCTTGAAAATAGCATTTGGTCTACTATTAACTATGAGTTTTCTCTCAATTTGAGGTATTAACATCACTGTTTCGGTTGACATGTGTCTTATAATGCTGCTGATTGCCATGACAACTCTCAGAAAGGATAAATGGGTTTGTCCAAGGTTCGCTTAATCCAATTTCTTCCCCTTCCTCAGTTCACACGTGTTTCTACATCATTTTGAAGTCCTTCTGATCACACCTAATTTATTATGCTACGATATTTCATTTATAGCGGAATTTGAAGTGTGATGGACATGACATGTTGCAGAACATTTCCATGTCAACTCCGATGTAGATTCTCAAGTGTAGAAGTCATTTCGTAAAGAGATCTTCAAGCGTTTCCTTATCAGCCAGAAATTGAAGACGAAAATGACTTTCACTGACTGACATAGATGGCTGTCCGTTTACATTGCCCAGGCTGGCTGCCACTTGTAAATAATATTATATATATTTACACCCAGTCATGTACATAATCTGATAAGAATTTATGTGATTGGCTGAAACGTTCAGTCGTAAATTGTTGTCAATGGACTTTCTCTCAGAAAGACTATATATCATGAACACGGTTACACGGGCGCATGCATGCATTCAATGTCTGGTACTGGTTATGACTACTGTACTACTTTCTCAATTGCCACGGTAGTCCTTCTTTCTGCTGAACTAATTCCCCAGTTAGTTGGCTACTTTTTGATGAATGAGTAGGTCTACTATCTTTCTGCTTAGCCTACTCAGTCATTTCTGCGCAGGTCTGCAGCTCACGAAATTGATGTTGGTTTATTTATGTTTTTTAAATGGCTGGTTATGATACTGTTGCATACATAGCCTGTATGGAGGCTTGAACAGGGCCGTAACTAGGATTTTTCGCTTGGAAGGGGGGCTTAAACCTTGAGAGTGCTGTAGCAGGAGTCTATAGTGGTGCCGGGGGCATACAACGGTTTGATTTATTTTGGGGGGCTTCAGATTAGTTTGGGGCGGCTTAAGCCACCCCAAGTCCAGCGCTAGTTACGTCCCTGGGCTTGAAACAGGGTCGAACTTCCTGTTGGGGATTGGCTCAAACTTTACTAGTTAGGCCTACTGTATTTAGCCGCCTGTCGGCCAATCAAAGCACATAGTGCATTACACGTGCGCCACGGGTATACGCACCGATTGTGCTCGGAGCCACTCGGTAACATGAGTCGACGTAGTTAAGAATCCTCGCTTTGTTGACATTATTGTAGCTCGGTGCGTACCCGGAACGGGCCTGGGCTGCATCCACCCACCGTGACTCTGGCTCCAGCAAGCGCCTCCTGCACAGCAGTGTGCCATATTAATCAGTATGTTATGAGGGTGCAATTTTGGAGGACGGGAACCTTCCCCCTAGCAGGTTATATGACTTCACCCTACTCTGATACATTTTCATCATGATCCAAGTTTCTATGGGCTTTTCAATCCTCTGATTCCAATGCTTTCCTCCTTCTGCTTTCAGGTCCTTATTTCCTCTGCTTCCAAGTCTTTCCTCCCTGTGCTTCCAAGCAGATATAGCTTCATATCCAGAATGACTAAAATTCCTTCGTCATATTGAGCTGACTTCCCGCAGCAGAGTACAAGGTCAAAAAGTTCATCGGTTTTAGTTTTTTTATACTTGGGAATTAAATCACAGCCAGGGATAAAAAATTCCTTCAGGGGGTTGGCTTTGTCAAGACTTCCCTGACCCAGTCACAAGGGACTCGAAGTGGATGAACTATTTAAAAGCTGCAAAGGATGGTTTTGATGGTTTTGATTGTCATCGATTAGGATTTCAAGATACCACATTGTCCAGTTCAAGGTCACCAGATTTAAAGGTCAGCATCGTTAAAGGTGACTGGAGTTACAGAATCACCAGAGCACCAAGGTCACGAAGGAAACACTTTTGTATCAAAACCCTCAATGGTGGCAGAGTTGTCATGGTTTCAAGGTCACAAAGGACCAAGGCCATCAAGGCAAGAAAGTCTACTGTATATATACCGCGGTCGAAAGGGCAGTCACCCTAATTTTTATCAGTTTGGGGGTTTCAAAGTTTCTTGCCCCTGTTTTCCATTACTCTTACATTTCTTCAAGAGATACCTGTATACACTATAATTTTGTAGGTGACATCGGGTAACGAAAGCTCTTTAGACGGATGCCTCGTTTGAAGCCAGGTAGGGGGGTCCGAAGAAACTGGCCACCCTCCCAGCTGCATGCACTCCCTCCCATCGTAAGTTCAGAGAGTGTTTGAGGCTGTGTAGGCGTTCGACGACAAACCACTTTCATGCACAGATGTTGTGAACATTTGGGGTGGCTCAAACTGTTGTAATAAGCTCAGCACATGTAGGAAGGGAGAGAACCTGGGTTTTTTCGTTCAAGAGATCTCAAATCGTTTCTCTGTGTTTTATTTACTACGGACTTGAGTTGTGGACCTACTGCAGTGAAAGTGGATGGCTTGATGGATGTAGTATGTATGATTCATGGTGACTGGTTGAGGGTTTATGGATCGGGGGAGGATGGTTTGCATGGATTGACGGATTGTGGGTAGGTTGATGGACGTACGGATGGATGGATTGATAGAGGGCTGGCATGGAAGGCCGGATAGACGGACGGACGGATGCTTGCAGTGGAAGGACGGAGCGGAGGATCTGAAGATAGGTGGATGAATGGAGGGAAGGAGTGAGTGAGGGATTTGATGAATCATGAATGACTTAGAAGACAAGCTGAAGAGTTGAGTTGCAGTTGAGTTCAGTTGCTTCTGTTACTCATCGTATCGTAATTTCTCTTAACATTCAAAACCTTTTCAGTATTCGTAGGATTTGCTGCAAACTGCCTCTGTGGTGGGGGCAGGGGTCGGTGGGTGGACCGAAAAAATAATTTATCAGATCAGATGGTTCATTACCTAAACTGCTTTAAATTCGTGGATGGAATGAGTTACTTGCGGCTGGTCATGGGAAGGGGGTTCGGAGTTCCCCATGGGGGGGTGGGTGGTTTCAACTGTCGTTCAAACGTACCCCAGCATTTATTTTGGCTGCTCCCAGCTCCACTGGCTACTCGCTTGCTCATTTTCAGGATTTGGGATCACAGTATTGTCAGTGCTCTTTACACCAGCTGCCATTGGTCTACAATAATTGTCATTATTATTATTATTGGACGTTTATATCTGCCATTAGTATTACTATTTCTTATTGATAGGCCAACTGTATACTGTTAATATTGCTATTTCTTTCATTGGTAATAGTATTATTTGGTAATATTATTGTTACTATACTTATTATTATTGTCGGTATTATCATTATTATTGTTGGTCTCTGCTGGAGTTTTCTTGATTGAAGACTTGGTGTTGCAGCTAACAACTGTGTAGTGTGTGTGCTCGATATTATTAATATTATTCTTATTATTGCGAGAAATATATTAATATTTAATTTTTTCTATTATTAATCATATTATTAGTTCATTCTATTTATTTTTGCCTGAGGTGCATGTCATCTTACACGATTGCAGAAATTAGGAATGTTATTATGTTATTATTATTATTGCTATTATTATTATTTTATTTTTATTATTGCTATTTTCGCTATTATTATTTATTATTATTTTTACTTTTAATGATATTAATATTATTATTGTTGTTATCATTATTGTCATTATTGTCATCATTATTATTATCATTATCATTATCATTATAACTATTATTATTGTTATTATTATTTTTAAAACTCTGAATGTGTCATTCAGAGAAAAAATTTGTGCTCTGTGCAAAGCCTTCCGTTCTCTGGTGTTAAATGTTATTGTCAGTAGTTTCTCCAGCTCTCAATTGATCTGTTTTATCGACGAATCTATGAATGTGGCTGTTAATATTTTTGGTGGAATTTTGTTACAACGTGCATTAATATCCTTGCATCATGCTTTAATTATCTTTCCAAATTAAATTAATTGAAGTGATCTCAGACAACGAGTTGAAAGCTTTTTTTGATTGGATTGAAACCTTCATTCACATCAATGATCAATCGACGAGTGACATCTGCCATCTTAATTGTATGGAGAACCTTCCACATCAAAAGATGTGCATGGATAGCCGTTTGTATCAATAGTATAACAGTCGTTTTACTTCGGTTCTATATATTAAATTGGCCCAATGATTTATTTAAAAGTTCAGTTTTGTTTTATGAGTGATTCCTTTTATTTTTTTGTATTCAGTTGTCATGCAAACAGCAAGAGTTTAAATTTGCATAGCGGAAACACTTTAATTCATTATCAACAATAACAATAATACATGTACCAAGAACATTAAAACCAATTTATGGAGAAACCTTCTTGTTCCACAAAAATTTAAGTAGAAGTGTGCATGCATTTCAGAATATAATAATAATAATAAATATTGCAGGAAAATAACAAGAATACTACTTAGAAGAACAATTTTAATGACGATACCTTATAGAGATGCCGACAATATTTTCTCTGCTGACGGTCTGGACTTAACTTGCGTTACACAATAATAAAGATAAAGACGATGATGATGATGCTGGTGATGATGGTGATGATGATGATGATAATGATGATGATGATGACGATGACGACGATGGTGATGGTGGTATTGGTGGTGTTGGTGTTGATGATGATGCCGCTGCTGCTGAAGATGATGACTATGACTATGATGATGATGATGATGATGATGATGATGATGATGATGATGTTGATGATGGTAATGGTGATGATGACGGCGACGACGACGACGACGACAACGACGACGACGATGATGATGATGATCACGATGAGTTTGATGATAATAATTATAATAATTAAAAATAATATCTCGAAATCATATGCAAGACTAAGAGAAGTTACATATAAAAAAAATGTGAAACGACAAATATTGAAGCAACCTTTCTATAGCATTTAAGCCAGAACAATTCCATCATAATTTCTGCAATCCAGATGGTTCGATATATATATATATATATATATATATATATCATGGGCGTATTGGGAAATAGCAATAATAGGAAAGATGATAAATTGTCGGCTGCAACCCGTCTGCTAGCAGTGACAGGTGTCAATCAATCTTCCTTCAATGTCTATCGATATTCATGTAGGTCTACACATACATGTAACCTGGTCGCTTTCAACGACGCTTTTGCCTCTTCAGTCTGAAGACGTGGTGACCTGAGCTACTAGACACTTGTTCCACAAATGAAAATCTCTAATAAGTCCTCAGGGTAAAAATTGATGTCAATAACAATGATAATAATGACAGCGATAATTATCATTAGGCCTATTATTATTATTATTATTATTATTATTTATTTTTTTTATTATTTTTTTTTTAACGATCATCATTATTATTGTTATTATTATTATTATTATTATTATTATTATTATTATTATTATTATTATTATTATTTTTGCCCTGAGGTACTTTATTCCCCCAGGGACTTATAAAATATAAAAGCAATGTGCCTGGAACGGCTAAACCTCATCCATTTCGGGCGTGGGTCTTCTAAAGGAACCACTAAATGCTATGTAGTTGAAGCGCTGAATTGTGATTGAGAGCCTCTGAAAAAGATAGCTTGTCTCTCTCGTTTCCCCTGTAGCTAGTGTTAGGTCGCGACCCATGTCCGAAATAAAATTGAGGCCTGCGCTGTTGATGGGGCCCAGTGTTTCCAGAACAAGGGGGATAAAAAAAAACGTGCGTGTCTAGAAATGCGTGGTATTTAACGCCAGCAGGACTGCAACTCTGGACGCTATATTATTATTATTATTATTATTATTATTATTATTATTATTATTATTATTATTATTATTATTATTATTATTATTATTATTATTATTATTATTATTAATATTATTATTATTATTATTATATTATTATTACTACTATTATTATTATTATTTTTTAAATTATTATTATTATTCAAGAAAAAGTTTTTTGTCCATTACATTTGAACCACCCTAATGTCTAGGCTACTATCGACATATTAATGTGCCACACAGTCTCATCTGCTGCAGGTCGCTTCCTTATTATTATTATTATTATTATTATTATTATTATTATTATTATTATTATTATTATTATTATTATTATTATTATTATTATTATTATTATTATTATTATTAATTATTATTTCATATGGGTTAAGGTCGAATAATTCTTCTTAGCATAAAATACTTCTTCAAGTATGTACTGTATATATATATATATATATATATATATATATATATATATACATACATTATATGACATAAGTCTGAGATCTGTATGCATGGAATTTCCGTCCGAGAAAGGCTCAGACGCCGATTCATTTCGCAACACGAAACAATTATTTTATGTTTCTCATGCGAATTTGTTGGTCAGGATGACTATTTTCAGCTCTCAAATCACCTTAAAACTCGAGATATCAACATTTTAATTTTACGCGTATTTAACCTTAGAAGCGCCTACACAGATTTAATCAGCCATTGTTGCCGTTCGTTGGCCGAACCATCATCCCTCAGACGACAGTTCGAATGACTTCGCCATGTCTTGACGTCTTTCTTGCCTCTCGCACGTATAATAATATATCCGGTTGACAAAACCGTAACCGGTTTCAGGGTACAATTATGCAGTTGAAACAATAATAATAATATTATTTACAAGAACGCAGATCACAGAAATCTTAAGTATACTAATAGAACAGACAGCCAGCAATAACTGTATTAACCAAGTTATTAATAGGCACAGAGAAAGGAGAATGTGAATGTGTCAGTGTGTGTTTGTCCAGAATTATACGCCTACAATTTCGCAGCTACTGACCACCAGAACAACCCAGTGGAGGGGTTTGCGAACGGGGTGGGAAGGGGGCAGGGAAGGAAGGAAGGTGGAGGGGAGGGGAGGGAGGGGAGCATAGGCGCAACCACCCTATGGGACTTAAGTGACGCGTCCCCCAACTTTTGAGTGGTCCCCTAACTTTATTATTATGGTCCCCAAACTTTTAGGACGTGATTCATTTGGTCCCCCAACTTTTAGGGCGTGATTGCACCTATGGAGGGGAGGAGGTTTGGGGGGTAAGGAGAAGGGGAGGGTGGAGGGGAGGGGAGAGGAGAGGAGAAGGGGGGAATGGAGGGGAAACGGAGGGTAAGGGAGGGGAAGGAGAGGTAGAGGGAAGGGGAATTGACCTTTGCGAGAATAGCGGGAAGCGCCCCGCATCCGGCGCATGCGCTCTTCGTACCAAAACGTTTACCGTTAACTCAAACCTCATCGCTGTAGTTATGTGTACACCTTCTAGCTTCCACATAATTATAACATACATGCATGCACAAATGCATATATACGCATACATTACATACAACTGTACCGTGTATGCATGAGGAGTTATTGGACCTCAGATGGCACCATAATAATATTATATATTATATACACGCGGCCATCAAATCGCGCAGTCTATCGCTAGATTTCATCTTTATCTTTCATCGGATTGATATAGCGCTATAGGTAAATGCCTGTCATCAATTCGCCGCTATCTCTTACACAGTGTGTCACCTTTTAATAAATCGTGGGCGCCGTCTTTCATTAATTCCTGGGGAACAGCTGATCGATCTCTCCATGGAGCCAATACGAGACTTCGATTTTTCATCGTGAATCAATCAGTTTCAGATCGAGTAGCGGAAATGTCCCCATCACATGACCCTTGACCTACTCAAGTTTTGAACAGTGCATACGAAGTACCTGATGAGGAGCGTTTCCGACAATGGCGGTAGGCATTTTCAAAATCAGTCGCTATATTAATTATTAAACAATGATTATAGTAAGCGGTTATAGGCCCATCATACTATACATTATGCCTGTCCATCCATGCATTCATCCGTCCATCGCATCCATCCATCCGTCCGTCCATCCATCCATCCATCCATCCATCCATCCATCCATCCATCCATCCATCCATCCATCCATCCATCCATCCATCCATCCATCCATCCATCCATCCATATATCTCCATCCATCTATCCATCCATTAATCCATCCATTAATCCATCAATCCGTCCGTCCGTCCGTCTGTCCATCCATTCATCCATCCATCCGTCCATCCGTCTATCCATCCATTAATCCATATAACCATTAATCCATACATCAATCCATTGATCCATCCATCCATTCATCCATCCATCCATTCATCCATACATCCATTAATCCATCCATCCATTAATCCATCCATCCAACCATTCATTGATCTATCCATCCATTAATCCATCCATATATCAATACATCCGTTCATCCATCCATCCACCCATCCATTAATCAATCTGCCCATCCATCCATCCGTTCATCCATCCATTCATCCATTAATCCACCCGTTCATCTATCCGTCCGTCTATCCATCCATCCATTAATCCATCCATCCATCCATCCATCCGTTCATCCATCCATTCATCCATTAATCCATCCGTTCATCCATCCACCCATCCATTAATCCATCCGTTCATCCATCCACCCATCCATTAATCCATCCGCTCATCTATCCATCCATCCGTTCATCTATCCATCTATCCGTTCATCCATTAATCCATCCGTTCATCTATCCGTCTATCCATCCATCCATCCATATTTCTTATCATCATTCTATCGTGGCTGCAGCTATTATACCGACGTTGATGTTTTATGAGACAATTCGACTTTGCTGACCTCCAGTCCTATAATGTGCTTCTCTCTGCCAGTCTCTCTTTCATTCTATACCTGTCTGTCTATCTGTCTCTATGTCTGTATGTCTGTCTGTGGGTCGGTGTCTATGTCTGTCTGTTTGTCTGCCGGTCTGTCTGTCTGTCTCTATGTCTGTCTGTCTGCCTCCTTCATCCGTTCATGATTCATCCATGATTCTACTCATCATGCATCGATACATTCATCCACCTTGCCGTTTACATATCGGCGAGTCTGTGTGTGTGTATTTGTGTGTGTGTGTGTGTGTGTGTGTGTGTGTGTGTGTGTGTGTGTGTGTGTGTGTGTGCATCTCTCTCTGTGTCTCATTATGTCTGTCTTTGCCGTCTGTCTGTCTGCCTGTCTGCCTGTCTGTCATATTCTCCCTAGGTAAATATTACCCTTTCTCTTTTCCTTTATGTAACCACCTCTGCCAGTCTGCCACATTGGTGAAATGCTATATTATGTTGCAATGGGTGTATAGTGTATAGCGATGGTCGTGCCAAGTGTTGCACCGGAGGATTTGTCTAAAATGGCTCCAAATAAATCGGTTGTTGAGCCGTCCTGCGCATGCGCGTCACAGCCACGGCCGAGTAGTTCACGAATCACGTGATCGCGGTGTAGGAAAGAGATTCTCAACAGCAGTTCACGCATCATTGAACCCTGACGCTGCAGCAATCGAGTGATGCTCATTTGCGATGCCAATGACTCGCGTCGGTGAATATACAGTCACGGTTGTATAAATAAAATCATACATGTATAAATTTGTAATAATTATGTTTACATGGACTTAAAACTTTGCGACGATTAGTCTGCGGAGACAACTTTTGTGAACTTGAGAAGGTTGGATTATTTGAGAGAGATTGTGATGAAATGCGATTTCTGAAGCATGTAGGATTCGATGGTTATAGAAAATGTTGGAGACAGACAGCGACATCGAACGATAATTTAAAGCAGTGATTCCCAACTTTTTTGACTTTAGGGTCCCTTTCTCTAAGTTGGAGGACACAAAGGCCACTTTTTCGTAGTTGAAGGATATTAGGGGGCCACAATTAAGGCCTAAAATTCAATTAGCCAAAAACATATAAAATTGTTGCTATTGATTCAATATAGAATTCTTGATGTCATTTATGGACGTCTGTCTGTCTGCATGTCCATCTGTCTGGTACCTTTCTATCAGTGGCGTAGGCAATGGGGTTTCGGGGGTTAAACCCCCCCATTGGCTCCGAGAAAAGGTTTTTAAAGGTTATTTTTCCATTTAAGTAAGAAAAATAGCAAAAAACAGGGTTTCCGGCCATAAACCCCCTATCAAAAGTTCCTGCATACGCCACTGCTCTCTACTCCAGCCTTTCCTTCTCTGTCCCTTCTACTTTCTCTTTCTCTTTCCCTCACTCTGTGTGTCTCTCGATCTGCCTGACTCTGCCTCGCAGTTTCTACATATGTGTATCTATGTCTCTATGGCACTATTTAGTACCTAAATTTCCTACAACAAATTGTCTGAAAAATCACGTATGATAGACAGAGAGATGAATTTGCGAATGACCCTGAGACACCAGATTTGAAAGTAAGTGCACTCCGTAAGGTTGGTTAAATTTACTTGAAAAGTGGTAGAGCTGTGACACCAACAAGGTCCTATAGGCTATACATGCAGATCACGTACACAATTAAGCCTAGAGAAAAGCAAATTGGGTAGCCTATAGTTTTCAGGAACTCCTAATACCCGCAGGCCTATTAATATGATTCAAGGCGCGTTTTAACGCTGTGGCCTTTAGTGATACCTTTATCGAACGTGGACCTTGCATAGCGCCTTTAAAAATAGTAATAGGATTAATTATAGAAAAATACTGTAAAATGTATACACTTGATAGTAAGAATAAGAGCAATAACGGAGTGGCTGGACATGATTTTATAATGTCCATTTACAATCTTTTGCTATTATAGTCTGCTTCACCGCATTCGCATAAGCTGTTGTAAAATATCAATTGGGTTGAGGCGTTGGTGGTGGGAGGTGTGCCTGCGATCGACACGTTTCATGAATATTATTTTCATATTTATGTTTATTATTATTATTATTTTATACGAGCCACGTAAACTCGTCCGATGTACAAATAACGATATAACGGCTGCGTTGGAACAGATGTAGCAGCCATCTTCCTTGTTCGATTCGGTTTATGGACCTAGCGATGACTAGGTGGCGCTGCCGTCTGCTCTATATTTACACGTCAGTGACGACGACGACGACAGTAAACTTTTACGATTCGGTGCAATTTATAAAAACATAGGAACGACGTCATTGTCACTCTCAGTACGGCTCTGTCTCACTAACCGTATGTGGCTACGTATCTGTGCCTCTCTGTCAGTCTTCGTATCTGTTCGTCATTCGCAATAAACGTGTTTTATGTAATTATATGTGGACCCGCACACAGTCATATATATATTATATATATATATTATATACATCCTTTATATATTATATATATGTATTATATTATACATATAATATATAATATATATATATAATTACTTGTATATTTTATTGTAGTGCATGTCTGCAGCCGATATTATTTTACTTGGATCTACATGTATGTAAGCCTCTTGCCTTTGGCTGATCCGAATGCCGACATCCGGAAGGATAGGAAAAATAGTGTTGGAAAAATACATTGTACATCGATTCTTCCATCCAATTTTACTTGACCCCAACCTTAACCAGGACTTCAAAGACCAATACGCATTTCGACCGACCGGATCCACTACGGCTGCCTTAGTGTCACTAACTACAAACATTACTGAGATGCTGGATGAGAGTCAGTATGTACACCTAATTGCACTGGATTTCAGTAAGGCGTTCGATACAGTGCGGCATTCTTACCTGGCGGAGCAACTGGCTGAGATGCCCATCCCGGACAACGTCTACAATTGGATTATTGCTTTCCTAGAAGATCGGAGCCATGCAACCAATTTTAATGGAGAAATTTCCTTCACCATAAAAATAAATTGTAGCATTGTACAGGGTTCGGGGTTAGGACCAATCGACTTTATAATAACAATATCCAAGTTTAGGCCATGCCATTCAGGAAACAGGATACAAAAATACGCGGATGATACTTACCTGTTGATTCCATCATCAAATAGTGCTACCATCCCAGCTGAACTGGATCATGTTACGCAATGGTCGGTTACATGTAACCTGAAGATAAACTCTAATAAGACGTATGAAATGATTGTCAGAGGACCTGAGTGGCGTGCAGGGGGTGGGTCCGACCCAATAGAAACTCCAGGCTTAACCAGGGTTAGCAGCTTGAAAGTTCTTGGTGTAATATTGTCTAATAATCTTAGTTTCAATATTCATATTGACAAGATATGTTGTAGGGCCAGGCAGTCCCTTTATGCCTTCCGTGCACTTGCTGCTCATGGTTTAGCTGGCCGCAAGCTATACGATGTGGTACGAGCTACTACGCTGTCACGTCTGCTTTATGCAGCTCCTGCATGGTGGGGATACGCTGGACAACAGGAAAAGGGTAGGCTTCAAGCCATGATAAACAGACTCATTCGACAGCATTATCTTCCTGGTGATAATCCAACTTTTGAAGAACTGTGTCGTCATGCTGATACCCGTTTGTTTTCAGCGGTTCTGACACGCCCAGGCCATGTCCTCCATGAGTTGCTCCCCCAGCGAAGCAAACGGGTCATAATTTACGCCCCAGACACCATGACCGGGTGTTACCAAGAACAGATAATCAGATGAGGAAAACATTTGTAACTAGAATGCTTTTTACATACTAGTTACTTTGTTTTGTCGATAGTCTTTTTTGATGTCGTATGTGAAGCTTTTATAATTATGTGATACTTGTTCAGCAGAGTGCTGTTTTGCAACTGGTTGCATTAAAGAATATACTTACTTTTTTAGGAAGTCACACTAGAACTAGCTCTGCTGCTAGTGCTAGTAAGCGATCAAATCAAATCAAATCAAATTTATTGTTCCCAACAATGTTCAAGATATTATGAACGCATAATATAATAACAGGAATTCCATAAAATACGATACATTCTGTTTAATCTGTCACGCGGAAAGAAAATTTGTAAGAAATTAAGGAATAGGTCTTATAGGAATTAAGGAATGTGAGCCAACAAATTTGTCAAGTGAGAAGCAGTCGCATTGAGTAATTGGGAGCAAGAAACCCACCGTAGGGACAAAGTCCCGCTATAAGTGGGAGGGGGTCTATTTAGCTTTGGAGAAACAAATTGAAGACTAAGTTTGAAGTGAGCAAAAACATAAGAGAAAAGAAGCTTTAGTGTCGACGCAAAAATCAGTTTTAGGAACCCTCAAGGATTTTATATTAGAGGAAAGGTTACTTGTGAACATATTATGGTCATGATTTCACTCTCAGCGATAGATGGCGCTCCACTTAAAATTCCGTTTCTATCGCTAGCGATCATGTTTTGAATCTCGAAAGGCATTAATTTTGTTTAGTTTTCAAACATAATTATTCGTCAAACTGCTTTCATAGATGTAACTAATTGAATGCTTTTATTTTGGAGATAACATTTGAAATTTTCCGGAACTCCGAATATCGCCCAAAAACTTGTACAAGGCGGCTAAAGAAGAAGAAACCAGTCCTGTTTATAAAGAGTCCTTGAGGAACCCACTAGCTACCAGAAGTGCGATTTGAGCTTATTCGGAGCTGATAAGACGCGATGCGGATTGTCTTTCTGCAGTCCGCGCTGGCATACGTAAACGAAAATCAAATGTACATTACACTTTCCTCTGTATGTGGCGACCGCCTGAGCTCGACCCACCCACAGTTTTTTTTAATGAATTTGTCGGGTGATGTCTATCACCAGCGTTGCTCGTTTGACCGGGTGCCACACCAGTTGGAGTTTCCGTTTACGGTCCGTGCTAACCCGAGATTCAAATCGTCTGCCATCAGCCGCGATCGTCTGCTGAACATACAACGGCGCGAACAGAGAAGTCGTGACGTACGCTGTAACCAAACTAGCCAACGGTGATGTCACTGAGCTCTTCTCTGGCGCGCGGAACCTTGGAACGGATGTAAACAATCGTGACGTCACCTCGTCGCCTGAAGAGGTGTGCGCTGTGTAATGAAATCAACGATTTATATAGCGCCTCGTCAGGATATAGCCGTTCAAAGCGTCCCCACCTCGCAGGGCTGCTTTGTTTATGGCAGAAGTTCTGACGTGATCATGCAATGTAGACTATGCGGACTGCTGTAAAACAGATTTGCGTAGCGCTTTTTCTGGCTGCTGATCTACGCGGATATTATGGCAGATGACCTAAGCCCAATAAGCTCTGGCGCAACACAAATCCGTCAGGATCGGAGTTTCGCTAGCAACGTAATGCAATTTAAGTAAGTGGTGGTGGTTGTGGTGGTCGTGATCATGGTAGTGGTTGTAGTAGTAGATGCCACGGCTGTTGCTTCTGTTGTTGTTGCTTCTGTTGTTGTTGTTGTTGCGGTGTTGGTGGTAGTGTTGGTAGTGGTGGTGGTGTGATGGTGGTGGCGATGGCGTTGTTGTTGTTGTTGTTGTTGTTGTTGGTGGTGGTGGTGGTGGTGGTGGCGGCGGTGGTGGTGATGATTATACGAATGAAATTCATCTGCTTTCTTGTTCCCTACAATGTAAATTGACCAAAACACCGTAAACACGTGACTGATAGGCTATCTAAGTAATAGTAATAATGATAACAATAAATTATGCCGGAGAATGACTAAAGACAAGTAGAAAAAATTCGGATTATAATAAAACAATTAAGATTGATCTCAAATTTATGTTTTCTGTTAGTAAATAAATGAAATGAAGGTTCTAAATTAAAATAATGATGGTGATGATGACAACGACGTCGATGATGATGATAATGATACAATGATGACGACGACGATGTTGACCACGAGTCCACGACGACGACGATGATGATGATGATAGTGATGATGATTATGATGACGACGAGTATGATAACTCTAATCACACTCACTATAGATCCAGAATTATGGTGCCACATATCAGTTTTAAATCAGAGACATAATTTTTATTCTGGGTATCGTCTACAGAATGAGAAACCATTATGGCACCGCCAGGAATAATTCGCACAAAGCATTCGATACACTGTAGCACAGAGTATTGTTTGCATTTGCACGTATCTATAGGCAACTATCCCATATATACGAGAAGTATACAATACGAGCTGATCGCGTTTGGCATAAGATACACTGTATTATACTTGTATTATACAAGGGAGGCAGCAGTTCTTTCCAGAGAACCACCTAGAAGTGACAGACGCGAGGAAGTAGTCCGGGTCCCATTCGCCGTTACGGACTACTTTCAATATGTATAATACGCATATGAATCGAATAGCGGACGGAGGAGAAGGAGAAGGAGGCGCATTATCAAGATGATTTGTGGTTTTAAGCTAAATCACCCTTTGAAGACAAATCTGGTGGGACGTTGGGCGGTGGGACTTCGGCGATGGGATGTCGGTGGTGGGATGTCGGTGGTGGGATGTCGGTGGTGGGACGTCGGCGTCTAGAGACCGATACAAACGTAATCGATATCTACGACAGTGTACTGACAACGACGTCGTAAAGCAGCGGCGCCCGTCAAGCCGCACAAAGTGACTTAATATCAGCCCAATGTGCGTCCGATGATGTACGGTACATATCGGTCAGATATTAGACAAAACCGGCCAGATTTATGTGGCCTTTTCGCATGATTTGCCCCGTCGGAGGTACCGGGGGCGACGCGTCGATCGGGCGATGGGAGACGCGAGGGTCGCAGGGTCTCGCCGGCGGTGATTAACGCGCCTGTCGCAAGCGCCGAATCGCCGACTATACCGCGCGGCGGCGGCGGCGGCGGCGGCGGCGGCGGCTGGATGGGGGCCCAGCCACTGTCATCTGCCGCCTCCGCTACCGACACAGCCGATGGGAGGAGTGCGAGGATGGAGGAGGAGGAGTTTGGGGAGGGAGGGAGGGAGGGAGAGAGGGAGAAGGATAGGGAGGAGGAGCCGAAGGCGATGAGGAAGCAGGGAGGAGAGGCGGAAGAGGATGTGGTAGAAACGGAAGAGTGGGAACTGGGAAGAGAGGCAGGGGAAGCAGGAGAGGAGGGGATAGGAGGAGGAAGAGGAGAAAAGAGGAGGAGGAAGTGGAGGGAAAGGAGGAAGAGGAGGGAAAGAAAAAGGAAGAGGAAGAAAAGAAAGAGGAAGAGAATGAAAAGGAAGAGGAAGCGGGGTAAAAGGAAGAGGAAGAGGTGGAGAAGTAGAAGGAAGAGGAAGATGAAGAGGAGGAGAAGTAGAAGGAAGAGGAGGATGAAGGAGGAAGGATCACGGAAGGATGAATAATAGGAGGGTAGGTGGAAAGGGTCTTGTGAAGGAAATGAAATAAAGAGGAATTGTGTGTGGAGGTGGAAAAAATGGAATGACGAGAATAGAAAGAGGAGGGACATGAGGAGAAACAAAAGGCGAGGAACAACAGGCGAGAAGAATACGGAGGAAGACGAGCAAAAAGCGGCATAATTTTCACCGCTTTCCTCCTCTTCTTTCTCTTCTTCCTCCACCCATCTTCCTTTACTTTCCATTCACGACTGAAAACCGAACTATTCAAGCTATCCTATCCAGATTATAATCAGGTTCCACCTAACTACCACCATCACCGACAACCACCGTAATGTAATGTAATGTAAATCTTCGAGAATTTCTCAGCGCCCACAAAAGCCACGTCAGGGAGACCAGCTTATTCACCGGCGCTATATCAAATCAAGTCCGCAATAGCCAGAGCTGCCGTTTTCGTTCCGGTGCCAGGTCAAAATCCGGGGAGGTCAAGCCGAGGAGACAGCGTGGTGCTACGGTGGTTGTCGGTGATGGTGGTGGTTGGGTGATGGAACTTGATTGGAATCTGGATAGGATAGGTTGAAGAGTTCGGTTTTCAGTCGTGAATGGAATGCTGCAGAGGAGAGTGCAAGCGGAGGAGAGGTTGAATTTGGAGGTGAGACTGCAGGAGAGGTAGAAGGAAGATGAGGGAGAGAGGGAGAAGGATAGGGAGGAGGAGCCGAAGGCGATGAGGAAGCAGGAAGGAGAGGCGGAAGAGGATGTGGTAGAAACGGAAGAGTGGGAACTGGGAAGAGAGGCATCCCACCACCGACATCCCATCGCCGAAGTCCCACCGCCCAACGTCCCACCAGATTTGTCTTCAAAGGGTGATTTAGCTTAAAACCACATGTCCCTCCTCTTTCTATTCTCGTCATTCCATTTTTTCCACCTCCACACACAATTTCTCTTTATTTCATTTCCTTCACAAGACCCTCCACCGTAGCATCACGCTGTCTCCTCGACTTGACCTCCCGGATTTTGACTTGGCTGACGGTTAAATATGTATCATGACGCGTGATTGGCTGAACACCCTGCGGTTGCAGCTGCCATGTACATTTTGGAAATATGCCACCGGAACGAAAAAGGCAGCCCTGGCTATTACGGACTTGGTTTGATATTGCGCCGGTGAATTAGCTGGTCTTCCTGACGTGGTTTTTGTGGGCGCTGAGAAATTCTCGAAGATTTACATTACATTACTTCCGGCTCACAATCCTTATTAACTTCTTCCCTCCTTCATCAACATTCATTGTCATTATTGTTAGCCAAATGCAATGCACACTGATGACCATAGAAAGGGTGCACGGACATTTCCCTCCTGGACAAACACCCCCCCCCCCCGGACAAAACCCCGGGACAAAAAACCCGGACAAACCCCGGGGTAGGACAAAAACCCTGGTAGAGCATAATTGCGTATAAGTGGTTGTACTATAATACGACTGTCCTAAGTACGCAAGTTGGATGGATGAAAAGAATTCTCGCAAAATAGAAGTCGGATTTATACAGCATAAATTTTACTGAAATGGAAGCTGGACTGATAAAAGCTTTCTTGCTTAAATTGGAGCTGGATTGATAAAAATGTTCTTGCTTAAATTGGAGCTGGATTGATGAAAATTGTCTTGCTTAAATTGGAGCTGGCTTGACGAAAATAGTCTTGCTTAAATTGGAGCTGAATGGACAAAAATAATTGTTATTTAAATAGAAGTTGGATTAAACGAATTTTTGCCCAAATGGAAGCTGGATTAATGACACGGATTCATGCTGTCCTAAATTACACCAACATGTATTGGCACAATACCGCGAACTGGATAATTAGCCTAAGTTTGAACAAATTAAACCTACAGAAATAGGCTTTTTGCGCAGCAAAGGGGTATTGTCCGGGGAGGTTGATGTCCTAGGCTAAATCAGGGGAAATTGTCCGGGGTTTGTCCGGGGGAGGGTTGTCCAGGGGAAAATGTCCTGCACTCTATAAAGAGCTTCTGCTGTCCAATCTCAACACGTTTTTCAATGACACAATGAAATCAGGATACATTTGTAAATTTGTTTAAGAGAGCATCATCGGCTTTTAGGTGCGAATTGTAAAAAATAACTTGGTGCATAAATTGATTTATGTGGAGTTGCGGCAGTATGAGAATCGTGGAAAAATAACTGGGGTTCAGCCGTCGGTTTATGTGTAGGTCTACTTTGGTGTGCTTTGAGGACTTTACTATGGCGTCCTAAGGAAGACAGGGCTGAACCCCCACAAACCCCCGGCAATTGTGAGTTGGGTATACAATAAAAACCTTCACATGGAGTCCTAAGAAAGACTAGTAGCTATAGGTAGGCCTTTAGACCTAACCCCAAAATCTCTACGGATAATTCTCATCCATAAAAAGAATCCTTTTTACAAGGACCGCGTCACCCACCTCAATCGCTCCACCAGGACTTGAGTTACGATAATAAGATTCCATAGTTTTCCGGAATTTATTTAGCCGTTAGACTAAACGCAATGTCTTTGCAATCAAGAAAAGATGTTGTTAGAAGTGTAGATAGAACCATAGGCGCAATCACGTCCTAAAAGTTGGGGGGACCATAATGAACCACGTCCTAAAAGTTGGAGGGGACCATAATAATAAAGCTAGGGGACCACTCAAAAGTTGGGGGACGCGTCCCGTGGGTCCCATAGGGTGGTTGCGCCTATGGATAGAACATAGCCTACGCTCCGTATTAACTAATTGCTTGCTTACAGCCTTAACGAACCGTTTCGGTCTAAACTTTCTGCCGTGTCATATCAAGGTCCCTCTTTTCCCTGTCTTGGGACTGGCACTGCCAGAGAAGCCTACGGGCAGTGGCGTAATCTCGTTTCGTTCTAGTTTTTAATAAACCTTTTACTATCTACTAGATTAATTTCTTATTCGATAGGTGGCGATAGTGTCCATTGTGGAGTATACAATAAAGACACGCCGTGTGTTTCACGCCGTTTGCAATTTAACTCCGCCACTCGTTGCACTCTGCCAGTCCCAGGCCTGGATAAAGGAGGAGGGCGTCGCTAATGGTCGTTGTTACAACACAGTGACGTTAAACTGCAAACACGACGACGACGACGCAATAATTATTTTGGGCTAAGAAAGTTGAAAGGCGTAACAGCCGCAGATTTGCAACGCGCAAACGCATTCTGCGATTGAAGTTTATTTTATGGGTCTGTCAATACAGGAGGTTATTTGCATCGGGCGGAAAAACAGAGGGAGATGGAGAGCTTCCATAGACGAGCAGCTTATCGCCGATGCCATAAGTCAAAAGTAAGCCTAAGTCAAACTTAGGCTACAGCAACTCTTAAAGTGTGTCATCTGGAATTTCAATCATGTAGGCCTACTCCGAAACCTGTTTCAACCTTTTGTTAAAAGGCCTTATGCTCTGCGTTTGCGACCACGTGACTTTGAACTGCCTAGAAAAGATGACTTTAATATTTTCATCTCTCGTGTTCTTTTTAAGTCTGTTCGCAGTGTTAACTCTAGGCACTATATAGGCTAGTGATCAATCTTTCGCATGCTTCCAACCTGAATCTGCGGACACTGTCTTGTTATTTTAGCCCATTTATTTTTTAAAATACTTTTTTCATGTGATAAGTTACGCTATGTCAACTTAATTTTTTCTTGAATAAACGAAATATATATAGCCTACAGCAGAAACTGTACAAAGTCTTTAGTGAAAGACCTAGGCCGGCTGACAAGGTACTTTTCAAAGCTGTTCAGGGAAACGAATTTCATGTCCACCGTTCATCTTTTATCTTTCCACTACAGCGTGATCCATTAGGCCTACTTCCTTACTAAACTTAAAACTGTTCTTTATGGGCGCGCTGGAGTCTGGAGCGCCGCTGAGTAGTTTTTATCTTGAAGAAGCGCTATATAAATGTCCGAATGAATAAATTATATAGGTCTAGCCTTAGAGACAGGACTAACAATTTCATCCTCTTCAATAAAGACTCGTTAAATTTTATCCCAACAATGTTATTCAAAAACATGTGCTAACTATCTTGACTATAAGTTTTAAGCAGCCATACTGTCAATTGTGCTAATGTAGGCTAAACCTACAACGTTCTGTCTGTTGCTTATTGAATTAAACGTAGGGCTGCCAACCGTACCGGATTCGCCGGGACAGTCCCGGAAACGGCCCTGTGCGTCCCGTGTCCCGGATTGATCTCAAATTGTCCCGGAATTAGTGGTAGAGATGCACTTGACAAAATGTTGTTATTTTGCACACTAAACTCGGCAAGTAGTGTGCATGATCGATGTTTTTCCGTTCTGCGCTCTATTAAACCAAACGCTGTTGGCCGAACATCGAATGCTAGACAGCTCAGGGTTCAAGCTTTGAAACTTCACAAACCATTGGCATTCAGTGGCATATTGTGTCCTATGTAGGCTACTGTTAGCCCGTCCTAATGCTTTCTGAGAGATGAATTGCTGATTTCCGCGACTTTGTCCCTATTTATGCAATATATGTGGACGGTGTATACACAATAGCCTAAATGTCATATTATATCTAGTGACTGCGGGCGTCCCGGAATGGCAAAATCAAAAGTTGGCAGCCCAAATTAAACGAATAATTAGGCCTATACAATAATTATTGTAGAGCTGCGATATCATTCGTAAAATCGGGCCTATGCGCAACACGAAGGCAATGACGCAGTCTAACCGTCAGGGATGCCACTCATAGCTTTTTACACCTATAAATAGTTTTTTCGGCCTTATCTATGTTTTTAGGTTTTTGATCGAGATCTAGGGTTTTTTGCGACGGCGGATTTTATTACTTTTTAAAAAAAATAGACATTCTTCGGAGAAAATGCACAAAACACGAATAAAAAGGAGGAAGATTCCTTTAAAATTTTCAATTTTTTCAGCGAATGACTAAAAAAGAAAAAAAAGTCGTCGGAAATGTCATGTCATGTCATTGCGCCGACGTCGCTTCGCGACGGTTGACTGCATGATCGGACCGGACCAATGTACTCCAGCAAGATCTGTCCTTTACTGTCCTCAAGAGCGCCGCTCCCGATAGACCGGTCCACAACGTGATGTTATCGAGCCAGCATATTCTAGGTCTACCGCGGTTACGAACACCCTCCACCAGCCCCATCATGACACTATTTTCAGCCCCGTCTGAAATTTCAGGCCACAATATGCATTGCATTTTAAGAAATTTCTCGATCTAGCCTTTTCTAGTCTTTTTTCGGCTGAATCTGACCTTTTCTTCATAATCAGAGTGACATCCCTACTAACCATATTCTGTTGTGCGAACGATATTGTGGGATAAATGTTGGAATTAACCAGTGATGCCACAGCTGGGTTTTTTCCACTAGATCTGGTTTTTTTGCCTTCGTCTGGGTTTCTGGGTTTTTTTGGGCAAAATCTGGGTTTATTTTGGTGAGTTGACATTTTGCACTTACAACACATGAATATTCTGTGAAATTCAATGTAAAATGGTTGTGATACATAATTTTTCCACTAATTTTAATTTTAAACTCCACAATCAAGATCTCATGTTGTCAATTCACAACTAATTTATAACCTGAGGAATAGTTCTGCACAGAAATAAACCATTTTGACATCTCAAAATAGGCCAGGTCATTCGTCTCTTTCCTTGTTAAGCCGTATTACATCTGTAACATGCATATACAGTTATACACTGTAGGTTAGGTCAATCCTCTAGTGGTATAATAGCCAAGTTGTTGCAGAGTATTAATGTTCTAGGTGGTTAAAATGTTGGATTGTTGGTGTATTAAGAAAATTTGGCTGGAAACCTGGGACAACTTTAAGACTTCGTAAACTTAAGCCACTCGTGTTATGTGTTTACAATTCTGGTAGGCTTGACCCGCTTAATATATCGATTAAGCTTATTGTCATTCTGGATACCAAGTCTCTGACAACTTTAACAATTAATTTTTAAAGTTGCAATTACATTTTATTCGACTCTTTTGACGAACATTTAGTTAAACGTCATGCGAACAAGCGAAAAAACCAACTTAATTTGAACAAAAGGGGTCTGAAATAGCTTATATGAATAGTCTGGGTTTTTCTGGGTTTTTTTCGAAAGGAAATCTGGGTTTATTTCAGAAACCTTAGTGGCAACACTGGAATTAACTTTAACAGATTTAGGCTTATTATTAGTTTGAAAACTATGAAAAATATGAAATATGCCCGTGGGAATTATCATCTTCCTGACAGAGTTGGTAAAATATAGGAAAGTGACTTTTTTGTGTGGAAACCGGTGTCTTCGCATCAGCTGATTATAGTCGAGAGTCGAAAAAATTGAGTACAATAGTTACTTTAGGGCCTAGTGTTAACAGGTATCGTGTTTCACCTAAAAAATTCGTATAGAAGTCTATTAGATCATGCTATAGGAACAAACTTGAATTAATTTATGCACAATTCGATTAATCCCAACATGGATTACGCTCAAGAACGGTTTTCTTACTGATCACAAGAGATTTGATTCCAACTTCATATTCTAGTTAATTGTTTGTGGTCAATTAAATATTAGGTGCAATGATTGAGATTGAACGGAAGTTCGTTTTCACAGACAACACGGTAGCCAAACTTTTAAAAGCTGGTGCAAGGCTCGTGATGGAAATGGAGCTCACAGACGAGTACTACGACACTGACGACTTCAAAATGACTTTGGCAGACTTCTGGCTTCGTCGACGAAACGGAAACTGGCAGCTCAAGTGTCCAGTTGCAGGACACAGTTCAGATGTAGAAAATCACTCTTATGGGTCTGTTTATCTTGAAATTAATGACACAGGTGAAATATTAGAGCATTTGGTGCATTTGCTGAAAGCCAATTCTACATTGACGAATGATATGGATTTGATGAACTACCTCGGTCTATGCAGATGCGGTGTCTTTGCTGCGATACGCACCCGTCGAAGCTCTTACAATCTGGATGGATTCAACGTTGACCTCGACTGCACAGACAGTGGATATCAGATAGGAGAGATTGAAGTAATGGTTTCAGATGAGAGCCACATTCCTGAGGCAAATGAAAGAATTAAATCATTTGCAGTGAAAATGGGTAACTCAACAATTTTACTTCCTGAGAATTTAGACCGATAAATAACAAGCAAAGTGTATTATTTGCATCATAGCGCCTCTGCATGAAGCTGGTGGCATGCATGTTTTCTCCTATTTCACACCTTTGCAACATGCTTTCGAGCACATCTTCAATGCTAATGACAAATTTTGACTAATGCCTGTTTGTAGTAATAATAATGATAGTAATAGTAGTAGTAATAATAATAGTAGTTAAATCATATGACAACAGAGACAGAGAGAATTTCAAAATTTAGGTCCTCCACAAAGTGCTTGTAAACCGGAAACTCTTCTGTTGTTAGACATGACCAGAAAAAATCGCATTATTTTATACTTCCAACGACACTGAGGAATAAGCGTTTGCCGCAGTTATAATAGCAAACACTGGGACATGACACTTATGCGTAGGACTCGAATCAACGTTACATTCCACAGTCACATATTGGATGCAGGCAAACAAGTTCTGTCATTGTACTCTTGTCCCTAGAGTTCATGATGTCATTGGGAATATGGTTTGCTTCAGATTCACATATCTCTGTACCTGATTCACATTTCTCTGCACTTCAAATGCTCAATTGTCTGCTTGTCATATTCACTTTTCTCTCTGCCTCAGATTCACATTTCTCTGCGACTTTTGTGCATGCTAATAATACTCGCAGTAACAATAATCTAGCATTTTAGGTAAATTTCTGCTCTGATTTTTTTTAGGATTTTGCACCGAGAAGCGAATTCCTGGAAAGATGGATATGCACCTGAGACAGCACGCTCCGGAGCACTACGAGGCGCTCCTTAATTCAAAGATCATCCTGACTGACGAATTGAATCAAATCTAAGACATTTCTAATGTTATTCTGTGCATTTTCTACTTCAGTGCTACCCAATCTTTTTTGGCTTTGGAACCCTTTTGACCATAAATGTTTTGGTGAAATCCCTACCTAAACAAAAATATTCTGGTATAAGGGGTCTTGTTTAGGCTGAACCATTCACATGAAAAAATGAAATTTATGATATAGACCTAAGTCTTTTGTAATGCAATATTATATGGAGCATGTTAGGCTCTGATTTGAATGGTGCTTTTGTTTCTTCTCATCGCATTGTTATACTTTAGGATCAGTTTTATGCTTGTTGGATTCTTATATCAGGTGCAGCATTTAGCTAATTTCTATACGTCACTGTTGTTACAGCATTATAATACAGCTCTAATCCATAAGAATTAGACTGGAAATAATTCTAAATGTAAGAATTTCACATGCAACTCTTGTCATCGCCACGAAGCTTGATTAAATAATGTGATAGCGCATCATCTAAGCAACACTATTATATCAAATTTCCTCAATCAATCAATCACATAAATTTATATAGCGCCCATTCAAGATCTCTACTCAAAGGCGCTCTGAACCCAGGCGTCGTCAAAGAGAAAGGTAACCATTGGGTTCTGCATAACTCGCTTTGGGAAACGCTGTTCTTCTTGATCCGTTTTGATTAGGACTACATAATTGTAATATTAATAAACAGCAATATTCTTAATATTTATTAGTTAATTAATATTACCAATTCAAATTGGCAGGTACACAGGAGTTAAATTTAACTGTATGGCAATCTGGTCTACTGCTCACGTTACCAATTCCACTCTGCCAATGGAAGACTTATGGGCTAGCGGGTTTTGATGTCCTGATCTTCATGCCAGTGTGTTGCAAGTAGGCCATCTTTCCCCATTTATTATATTTCATTATTATGAAATCACTTGGATTAACACAACCAAGTACATTGAACAGTTGTGCTTCTTGACAGAAGATAATTACGTAAATAAAAATAAAACCGATCGAATTTGGTGATTACATGGAAAGTAGACCTAGTGAATGTACCCGGTACTTGTATAAATATGTATTGTATCTGTATATTTATATAGCACCTTTTGCAGTGCACACTATTAACACTGAAACTCATGGGATGTATATTCTATCATCTTCTGCAGTTGGCAAGGTACTATTACCGCTCGGAAAGTTTGAAGCGATGTGTTTGATCCGAAAAGTGAATATTTTGCCCTTTTTTCTGTGTCAGTTTTGTAGATATTAGGTCACCTGTTTTCTGGCCTTAATCTACTGGTAGTTAATGTTGCTTTTTTGTTGCCTTTATTGAATAGATTTTTGGTTTTAAGTGTTTAGAGTTTGGTTTTGCATCATAACTGACAAAATGGCCTAATTAGCGTTGCTGTTGTTGATCAATCACCGGTGAATAAGTTCATCTTCTGCATATATTTGTGGCTTTGTGTGGTGAGGTGAAATGACATCTCCTTGTTTTGCCTCTGAAAGTGTTTATATTTGGATGTTACAGGCACGGGCCCCCATCTAGATTTCTTCAGGAGCGGTGAGGTGGAAGAGCACAATGGTCACAGTTAAATTTTTGTAGCAAGAAAGTTCTTTAAAAATGCAAAGCAGGAAATTCAGGACATTGGTAGGATATTTTTCGCAGATATTTCTAAATGTAAATTTTTTTTCACTTTGTGTACAATAATTATTCGTTAGTATCAATGTATCAGCGTTTTAGAGCAAAGAACTTTGTTAAAAGCTGAAAAGGTGGTTGTTTAAAAATACGTGTCAGTTTTTTAAGGGAGGGCAGATGCCGCCTTTTAACCTATGTGTGGGCACCCATGATCATAAGCTGGATTTTTAATCATGTGATATGGTATCAATAATGATAATGATATTTTTCCTGTTGCATCGCAACTGATAAAGAAACATTGATGTTCAGTGGCGGTGCTAGCGGGGGGGGGGTGGTAGGAGGCCAGGCCCCCCAAAAAGGCCATCCGGTTTTTTTACATGTAAAAATGAAACATTTCAATGATCAGTCCCCTTAAAACTGAAATCATATGCACGACATTTCGACCAAATGACTAAAGAAAAAGGTTGTATGAAATTTTGTTGGCTGAAAATGGAAAATTTACATGAGATTTCGACCAAATGACTAAAAAAGGTCGTCTGAAATTTTGTTGGCTGAAAATGGAAAATTTACATGAGATTTCGACCAAATGACTAAAAAAGGTCGTCTGAAATTTTGGCGGCTGAAAATGGAAAATTTACATGAGATTTCGACCAAATGACTAAAGAAAAGGTCGTCTGAAATTTTGGCGGCTGAAAATGGAAAATTTACATGAGATTTCGACCAAATGACTAAAGAAAAGGTCGTCTGAAATTTTGGCGGCTGAAAATGGAAAATTTCCTCTGCGTGAATTCAGCCCCCCCCCCAAAACTGACATCCTGATACCGCCACTGTTGATGTTGTTGATCAAGCACTGGTGAATTGGTCTTCTGCATGGCTTTGTGTGTTGAGGAGAAATGTTGGTTCCTTGTTTTGCCTCTTCATATGTTTGTAATTATGTTGACATCATTGGCTGAAATTTTATCCTGTGATATGCTATTAGTAATAATAATGACTTGTTTCTTGTGTGTTGTGTCAGGTATTGTTTATTCCTGGCAAATTGTATTGGACAAAATTAAATTCTGCTCATTTAAACTCTTGTATTGATCTGAACAATTGTTTCACACTTGTCATCATCAATCAATCAATAAATCGATGCTCGTTTGTTCTATTGAGTCACAGTCGTAGTGGGTCACCAGTCTGGTCTCGATTCCAGGTTATTAGGGATAGGCGGATGGGATAATTAGATTGAAATCCTTGACAATCCAGTGAAATTCATGCACTCGAGGAATTGAAAACGAGAATTTAGTTTACAGCCAAGTTCGCCAGAGGACACTATAAATATATATAGATGTATATGTATATATAGGCCTATATATCTGCAAACATAAATCTGTGTACACAGATTATATATATATATATATATATATATATATATATATATGTGTGTGTGTGTATTAAGGTGACCAATGACCATATTTATGTCCCGGTTTTCCGGGACATGTTCCAATTTTTTGTGGTGTGTCCCGCCGTCCCGGTGTCTCGACGACTTGGGCAGAATGGATAATTGTCCCGGTTTTTGACAAGATGGAAAAGAAGTTGTCAACTTGGATCTTGGAAACGTGTAAGTTAATTGTAATCACAGAAAAAGTAGCCTACAGATTGTAACTTTAAAAAAGCGTAATGAAACTGATTCAGTTATAAAATATTGCTCCGGTCTGCCGATGCCAATATATTCTAACGTTCTAAAATAATAGGGACGACTTAATTGCTTAGCAGTCCAAACTGTCCCGTCTAAACGCACACCTGAAATAGGAAACATATTATGGCGACTTTCCAAATGAAACCCCCTTCCTTTCGTTTTCTGTCGTGTAGTCTACGGTAAAGAAGGCGATGTGGCTTGAAACGCGGTTAGCGACGCCTGACCCTACCCCACCCACCCACCTGACATGAGAAAGCTAAACCCCACTGGTTTTTCTTTATTAGGCTACAGGCCACAATCCTAACTCAACAATTCCCGAGTAATTTTAAACTTGATGATTCGAGTAATGTCCAATTACTCATTTGAAGTGATCGAAGTAGTAGGCCTATTAATACTTAAAACAATTTAGTTGTTCTCAGTCGGGATAAATAATAATTAGCGTACACTAACATGACAACTTTCGCTTAATATGTATGGGCCCCCAATGAGGCCCCCCATTGGGTTTCAATTATCAGGGATATTCATCTCTTAATCAGCCAGAAATTCTAACGATAGTTACTTTTTCTTGCTGTATACATAGTACTTACTTACTAGTCTACTTCTTCTGACTGGAATTCAACGTCCATTGGACGCATTATAAAATAACGCAGTTTTATTGTGTGTACCTTGGTGTGTACCGACTGTGCATCAGAGGTTGGCAACATACAGCCCGAGAGTCTTTTATCATCCGTTTTATACATTTTATATAGAAAGATATGTCCTAACAATTTTTAAAAAGTCCGTGTGAGAAAGCTATCGCCCTTACAGCAAGTCGGCAACATGCTTTTGAACACAGCTAATGACGTAACAATAGTGTTTGTAGAACAAAGAGTTCATCAAAATACGGAATTAGCCAATGTCCTGGCAACGCATCACTATGCATAGTAATGACGTAGCGCAACAATGGTTTTGTAGACCAACAGGATGTCGGCATAATACAGAGATATATTGCCATGGCAGCAATTTGCCATGACGAAGTTAGTGACGTATCAAAATTGCATAACAAAGAGAAGCCGTCACAATACGAAGTCCACAGAACAAATTTATGATGTACGCCGCTTTGTAGCATCGTCATTTTACTCATTTAAAATAAAATTAGTGACGTAATAATAGTGCTTTTGGAACAAAAAAGATGACGTCACAATAAAAAATAATGTCAATAGCACAATGCCGATATATTTTTCTTGTGTTCTTTTGTTATGATTCTGTGGGGCGTTTCTGAAAACGAACAAGCCTAGGACTAGCTATGTGCATTGTGCAGTAGGCCTATAGTGCGAATCAACAATTTTTAACGCTAACTTCGGTGGACTTCTTGAGGAGGGTATACTATATGCACAATTCCGAGGGGACAATTTTCCTTCCCCATATATAGTTACAGATTTACGACCCTGGCCTAGGTTACCACAATTGTTAAATCCAGGTCTGTGCGGGCCCCTCAAATCTGCGGACCCTGGTGCCGCAGCACCTTTAGCACTCACCTTAATGCGAGCCTGCTCTTGTTACTGCAAAGCATGTGGAATTAAGAAAAGGCTACCAGGCGACTTTGGCTCACCAATGGCTTCACTCAAAAGAATTGATTGATTGATTGATTGATTGTTGATTCGCCCATTGCGATTCTCGCTAAAATATAAGCTAGATTTGTGCAAATAATTTTGGCTTGTTATAGATACAATTGAGTCGGATAATCGGATTGATGAAAGCAACGTCTATATTTGCTGAAAGAAGTTGGATTGATTAAACTAATTCTTGCTTAAATAAATTGGATTGACGAAAGTCATTCTTTCTTAAGTGGAAGTTGGATCATGAAAGTAACTCTTGTTTAAAGAGAGGCTGGGTTACTGAAAATAATTTTTTCGATTGATGAATATAACAAAACAGAAATTTGATTGATGAGAAAAATGCCTGCTTAAATAGAAGTTGAATTCATGACATATATCAAAAGACATTGGTATTCAAAGCCATGTGCATTAAAAGCTGAAGTGATATGGTATAATGCGTGCGTAACCAAGAATGCTAAAACAATAAATTACCGAACATTTATCAAATAAAAATTTTCGCCTGAAATGAACCGTCTAATTTAATGGCTTCTTTGTTGATCGCAATTTCTTGTATACAGTCGCTGGCTCTCTCTGTGTGTTCTCTCTCTCTCTCTCTCTCTGCGTTTGTGTCTGTCTGTCTCTGTATCTCCCTCTCTGTGTCTGTCTGCCTGCCTGCCTGTCTGTCTGTCTGTCTGTCTAGTAATCTGGTTCTTTCTGCGATTGCGTATAGATGTAGATATGCGTCTGATAGCGTTATCCGATTTTCTTGGAACATTACTTAGTATTTATGCATTTGCCTGTGGGACAAAACATTCGTGCTCCGCTATAGCGTAGCGAATGCAGGCCGGGCCGTTTATAGCAGTGAGGTCATAGGTCACATAGATCAGCAGGACGTCAATGCTTCTAGTTTACAGATAAGTCTATGAGATCAATAAGCAGTTTGAGGTCGGAGACAGCGAGATTCCTTCATTATCTTCATACGAGATAATATATGACAATAAACCGCTACTCTGAGATTGGAGACATTAACCACGGATCATTTCTCTGATCTCGTGCATGGAGGAGGCCATGGACGAGTCGTTCTCTGGACAAAAGACTATAATAAAATAGTCTTTTTCAATTCTCAAGTATTATTATTATTCTTTTACTTGAGAATTCGGCTTTTCATGAAGCGGACGTCTGCTGAGATGCATGGATTGGAACGATGATCGCTTGGAGGCAAAACGAATTCTGAAAATACATTATTTTTTACATAACCAGACCAGACCCAACCGTCCCCAAAATGTTTTTTGACAGAATTGGTCTCGCTCATTCAATATCTTACTCATTCGCTCACACTTACTCAGTTAATCAATCAATTTGTCACTCGATCAATAGCTCAATTAATCACTCACTCGCGCATACGATCACTCGCTCACTCACCCACTCGAGTTACGACTCGGTTGGCCTACATACACTGTGTCCGGAAAAATAGACCCATCTTGTAAATATGAAAATAAATAGTAAATATTCGTCGATTTTTACAATTCAAACGCCATTTTAATCCTGACATATTTGCCTAACACTAGTGATAATATAAAAGTTCCTGTCGCAATAATGAAGTCACAATGACGTCATTGTATCAATATTCATTTAGCATGTCAATCATGCATGGTTTCGGTTGGTAGGCCTAGGCCTGTATTGGTTCTTGTTAAAACAGAAATCTATTTAATAGAACCAGGAGTGAAAATAAATGCAGCTTATTAAAGGGATTGTCTGTGTAACGTCTCCGTTTTTATGCTTATTTTAGCAGGTAATTGAAAATGTACTGCATTTAAATGATCTGTTCAAAGAGACACCAATTCTTTATAAATGTATGATATAATTGAAACTATTAAATACACAATACAATTACGCAATATTCCTATTTACTTATTTGGCGTATCACTAATTATAATTATCTTTTAGCTTATCTGTGCTCCACAGTTGAGTTATATGACATGTCGTTTCTGCAGTGTAAAACGGCCTTGAAATAGTTCTGTAGATCTCTGTAGATTCACTGAATGAAGATAAGCAACCCCGTGCTATATTTGAAGAAATAGTTCTGCTGATTCTCCGTAGATTCACTGAATGAAGATAAGCAACCTCGTGCTATATTTGAAGAAGGATAATGAGATACTGCCAAGCTGTGGAATCCAGATCGAATACCAGACAAGACAATATTCAATACTTCCGTAGCATCAAATTATCACACTCCAGCCAATGAGAATTTCCTTCCCAATTGAAAATGACCTTGAAATGTCAACCAGAGACAACGAGCCCAAAATCGTTTCTCTACACACGAATATCGTCTCACCAACTGTCACGATCACAATGTAGACTTCACGGACGTTAGAGTTCGCAACTTCGAATTTCTAAATCGCCTCTACTCTCACACGAATGCCTCGTACTGTTTTACGACCAGATACGAGCATAATCATCATCCTCACCATTGAATAAACTTCAAATGAATTGCCAGCCACAACTGGACAACCATCTTTCTCAATGTTCATGTAAGGAATCAACCGTTTATGTCAAATTTCAATGACGTGGCTGTTTCCATTCAATTCTGTCCGTTACGCTCATTTCGATGCTTTTTATTGGTTACGCGTCGATGCAAATGTTTTTCGCTTACGTAAGCGTCCGTAGTAACTGCTTGACGTCACCATGACTGCCTCGCTCATGTACGCAAGATTCGTGGTCTCCTAGTTACTAATCCACTAGACGCCAAATTATTAATCTAGATACGCCGACTAAATTATCTAGCTTAACTCCTACTTAGAATTAACATATAATATCAGACAAGTTAGTTTGATAGATAATAGCGATTTAATACGCTACAAACTGCTCTATGAAGAAGTGGTGCCTAATTTCCGGGAATATTCGGAACAATAGCCTACACATTTCAACAAAATGGCGCTTCAGCTCACTGAGTTCGTCAATCTATTGAACTGTTGACTAAGGAAACTTGGGATCTCATTCCTCTTAATCTTTGGCTACTAAATGGCCGCCTGCTTAAATCCCGCTGATAATAAGATTTGGAGACTGATGGAGGAGAAGGTGTACAAGACAAGGATAAGAGCCAATGAAGAACTCCGTGAGCGAATTGTTAAAACCTGCATGGAAGGATTTTGATCAGCAGGTTATGAATGCTGCTACTAGCTATTTGCGCGAGCGTTTTGAAGCTTGCGTTTAGGCCGAAGGTCATGGACGGAGACCTAGGGGGGACCGGGGGAACGGTCCCCCCAATGAAGGTGTTGGGGGACGGCCCATGCATTTGTCCCCCCAATCGTTGAGCGTCAAGACTAATAAAAAAAGGTCATCAACTTTTTTGGCGGCGAAAATAGAAATTTTGTTTGAGATTTCGTCTCCGGAACTTTTTTGGGCGGCGAAAATAGAACTTTTTGGAAGATTTCGTCGCCGGATGACTAAAAAAAGGTCATCAACTTTTTTTGGCGGCGAAAACAGAATTTTTTTCGGGATTTCGCCGGTCGTCAGAAATTTCGGCCGGCAAAAGAGATGGAAAATTTTCTGCGACACTCAGCCATTCGTCCATCAAAATATCTCGCGTCTTTCCGTCCCCCCCCCCCCCCAAGTCTCCGCCCAGGCCTATGCCGAAGGTGGATAGCCTACTTTGAGCACATATTGTAGGCTAATATAACATAATTCAGATATAAAAATTAAATTAAACTAAAATTTATGTTGATAGGCCTAAATGACATCTTAAAATAACATTGACATTTTCGACAATTTTGTGTATTGTCTCTTAAATTTGAATTTTTTATGCAATTGACGTTATTATGACGTCATTATTGCGACAGGGACTTTTATATTCTCACCATTGTTAGACAAAATGTCGGGATTAAAATGGTTGTTGAATCGTAAAAATCGGTGAATATTTAGGCTACTATTTATTTTCATATTTACAAAATGGGTTCCTTTTCCCGGACACAGCTAGTGTACGTATACATAATGTAAGCCTCTACGCACATGAATAAATGCAACAATACCGGTATATTATAATTATTATATTCATGCATAATTCTGTGTGATGCCTACACAGATACATTAATGCGTAGGCCTACTAGTACGTCATAGGAATTTTGGTGCTGTGTGATTATTTTCTCTTTCCGGGATGACTAAATAGTTGATAGTTTATGGACGCTTTCAGAAACTCATTCATTTTTCAGTGGCAGCCTTTGGCATCGACTTAATGAACCCACTGTGTCATGACCCGAATTTCTGGAGGTCAAGAGGGCGTGATCCCTCGTCCACCTCTGGAACCAATTTCTGATCGACCAAAAATATATAAAAGCTACGCAATCCCAGCGGAACCATATACCAATATGTGTGCTTTTGTGTTCATATCGTCGTGTATAGCCCTATATGTGCGCATGAGTGAGTGTGAGACTGTGAGTGTGTTTGTGTGCGTGTGTATGTGTGTGTGCGTGAGTGTGCATGTAGATTTTTGTGTATGTGTTCATGCGAGCGTGTCTGTTTACGCGTGTATGCATGTGTGCGTCTGTGTGCCAGTTTGCGCGTGTATGTATATGTATATGTGTGCATGTGTGTGTATGTGTGCGTGTGTGTGAGTGAATGTATGCATATGTGTGTGTGTGTGTGTGTGTGTGTGTGTGTGTGTGTGTGTGTGTGTGTGTGTGTGTGTGTGTGAATGTATGTTTATGTGCGTGTATGGATGCGAGGGTGTAGGTCTATTTGGGTGTTTGTCTGTATACCGAGCGTTAATAAATCTCTGGACAAAGGCAGAGACGTACGGCGCCGCGGAATGAAAGAGCGAAAGCATATTAGAGGCACAAAGGTCACAGTGCGGCTTATCACGAAAGCGAGTCGCTCTTGACCACAGAATAGCGTCCTCATGACTTCGGAGACCTTTTGTGACCAGTGGCTTTAATATGAAAAAATGTCAGCATGATTTGGAACATTTATCGAATGCTATAAGGGCGGTGGAAACAGTAAATATTGATTCTCTGTTGTCAAGCGTAAAGGCGGGGGCTTATTAGAGTTTGATATTATAGAGGGCAGTGGCAGCGGTAGGCTTAAATGTTGGGTCTTTTTGCCAAGTAGCCTATTTTAAAGATAAGCCTGGTTTATCAGAGCTTGAATGTAACGGATGGCTGTATAGACAGTTAGCAAAGTGTCCCTATTGTTAAAGATCAATGCATAGGCTACATGTAGTTACTGAAGTTTAAACGTATAAGAAACTAAAAATAGCTGATAGCCTTAAATTCAACTTACATTAACATGTTTAAATTTATTTTAGGCCAATGCGCATTAGCTCATTGTGCACTAGGCACTGTGCTTGTTTATTCAATGTACCATTGTTTATTCACAAACACACACACACACATATATATATATATATATACATATATATATACACGACGATATGAACACAAACACACACACATATATATATACATATATATACATATATATACTACTGATTCTTCAAAGTTCAATGTACTTTAGGCCAAGCCCCCGTGTTCATTACTTCATTTAAGTTCATTATGCACTAACTCCCTGAACAATAGCAATGCTAAAATAACCCGCTATATAGAGAAACAACTGCGCACTACACTAATGTCCATCAACAAGATCGTGCATTAAGCCACCGTGCATTTGGTTGATGTGCATTAAATCATCGAACAATAGGTGACGTGACATTCGCCCATTGTTAAAGGAACTGACCGTCCATTATGTCATTAGGCCTACATGCCGAAGCAGTATGTCCGCGTTTCCAAGACCCTGCATTCCCATGAGTGTACTGTTAGATCCTTTAAGTTTTATAGCGCCTCCATATCGCTCCAAAGGTGCCATGAACAAGTCGTATCTATAGTTAGGCCTAACTCGTGTGATAAGGCGTGTTATGCAATATACATGTACGATTGTACGTGTGTAAAGGTTGTTGATCTATTCAAAACTTAGCTGATAATTCTGTTGTTGATTTCAAGTTGACCACGTGCGTCTGCGTGCATAGGTGCAGGGTGAGAATTGCCGGGGGGTTTGGGGGGTTTCGACCCCCCCAGTCTTTCTTAGAGTCCCATGTTAAAGTATGTTTTTTACACCCCAATTCCAAGTGGATAATGGTCCAACCCCCCAGTTATTTTTCCACAATTCTCACACTGCATAGGTGTGCGTGGATAAGTGTATGCGTATTTGTGCTTGTGCGTGTGCTTGTTTGTATGTGTGTTCGCGTGAGTCTGCATGTGTTTGTTCATGAGTTTGTGTGGGTGCGCACTTGAGTATGTGTGCCTGTATGTGTGCGTGTAGGCATGCGTGTGCACGCTCGTGTGTGTTTTTATGCGTGAGTGTGTGTATGTGTGTATGTGTGTGTGTATGTGTGTGTGCACGTGCTCAAATGCTAACAAAGTAAACGGGTTAATGACGGTGCAGAAGCAGACGGGCTGATGCTTTTGAGGCGACCATGTGTATAGTCTAGTCGGCGTACATGTGGCTAATGGCAGTGGAGCCACGTGGCTAAAGGTCGGTTTCATTAGCCAAAGCGCCAGACACATTCTCGGACACATTGTCGACGACGTTCTCGTTTCGGCGTTTCAGTCTTTGCGTTTCGATTGAACTGAAACGCCTCAGTTGAATTGAAACAATGATTTAATTCAACGCAGCAACAGTTCAATAGCACCCCACCTTCCACCAGCTCTCCTTACCTCTCATCCTATCTGTCTGCCTGTCCCTCTATGTATGTCTGCCTGTCTGTCTGTCTGTCTGTCTATTTCTAGCTATCTCCCTATGTATCTCTCTTTCTCTCTTTCTTTCTTTCTCTCTGTCTGTATGTATGTCTCTCTCTCTTTGCCATTGTCTCTGTCTCTGTCACTGGCTCTATCACTGGCTCTGTCTCTGTATTTATCTCTCTGTCTTTGTCTCTGGCTTTCTGTCTCTATCTGCCTCTCTCTGTATCTATATGTCTCTCTCTGTCTCTCTCTGTCAATCTCTGTCTGTCTGTCTGTCTGTCTGCTCGACTGAGTTGTATTTACGAGTAAATTACGACCCTTTCATTGTTAGTTGTAAGCTGCTTCTAAGATGCTTTGCACGCATGTTGTCAGCTGTCAGCGTAAAAAATGCAAATAGCTCGAATGCAAGTGCAGCTTTAACTGTTTTGTTTTTAAGTGGACTGAGTTTTAACTTCCTGGACAGGTGATGGAAGACGGTTCCAGGCGTCTGGACCCAGCGATCCGCACGTACGTCACCCCTTTTAATTGCTGACGTATACAATATACATAAGCTGGCTGTGACCATCGTAACCCGTGGCTACAGTGGTTTGGTTGAGCAGTGGAAACGCCCAGCGGGTGAGCAGTTGGAAAGCCAAAAAGGGGTTCATGGAAACGCATGCGTTTCCAGAGTCCCATGCATGTTGAGCATGTTGGGAAAGCAAGCAAAGAAATTCCAGAGCAGTGGGAAAACGCGTTACCACCATATGGGCGGAGACCTGGGCGGAGACTTGGGAGGGACGGAAAGACGCGTGATTTTTTTGACGGACGAATGGCTGAGTGTCGCCGAAAAATTTTCATCTTTTGCCGGCCAAAATTTTCGACGACAAATGCATGGGCCGTCCCCCCCCCAACACCTCCATTGGGGGGACCGTTTCCTCTGTCCCCCTAGGTCTCCGCCCATGGTTACCACCCACTTTCAACTCTGCCTGTTATAGTGAGGCACAGTGGTGGTCGAGTGGTTAGATCGGTCGACCTGTAACCCAGAGAGTACGGGTTCGATCCCCGTCCGAGGCGGTTACTGTGTATATGGACCTTGAGACACAAGTCCATCGCTCACAATTGCTCTGCAATATAATTGCAGTTGCGCCATTGAGACGTGTGTGCACTTCTGAGCTTTGTAAGGAGGGAGATATCAATTTTCAGTTGTATTGTATTGTATTGTATTACATGTATTGTATTGTATTACATGTATTGTATTGTATTTATTGTATTGTATTGCATTGTATTGTATATTAGGATGGTCTGCTAGCATTCGGATGCTGTCCGCAGTTGTTGATGCATTTACGCATCAAGAATTCAGGAGGTGAAGTTTGGCTTTGATGTGCTCGCCTGTTCCGAGCCACTGAGGGTGGTCGTTCGATGAGATGTGTGATTGAATTGGTTTAATTAATCGCAAGACCAGACGACATCACCAGTAGCATTGATGACCGTCTGAAGTCGAATGATACTCTGCAAGACCATAGCTAGGGGGGTGTTTTGGGTGTTTGAACACCCCCGAAATGGAAAATGGAAAAATAATAGAATGCATTTACTAGTACATGATGTAAAAACAATTAAATAAAACCATGAAAACACACCCCGAAATGTAAAAATGTAAAAAATAGAATGAGATGTTGATATTTTCTGAAGATTTCGGCCGCATGACAAAAAGTCATCAGTTTTTCGGACGGGAAACTGAAGAAACCCCCCCCCCCCCAAATCAAATCCTGGCTACGGCCTTGATACTTTGCGCTGTGAAAATTCAGCAAAGGCGACATTGTAGTATAATCGATTAAGCTCATAAGCCTCAGAATGAAGCAATGCGCCAGATGACGCGTCGCATCCTGCTTGAGAGATCGAAGCACAGATCTCAGCTGTAGTCGGATTATTGCGAAACTGGTTCGCACAGCAATAACAGATCGGTCACTGTTTAGGAAAAGGCAAAGATGGCGGACCTCATTCATTGGCTCGACAGTCGACAGTACCCATTGCAATTACGAAAAAAACCTTTAGTTTTCCATCCTTTGCAAGGACCTGCACCAGAGGAGTTCTGTCTTTGACGAATTGAGTTGCTTGCCATCAACTGCATTTCATCCAGTCGGCGATGTCGCTGATGCAACTCGTTGCGACTGATCTCAGATTCAGAATCAGGACGACAGAAGCCATAGATCTGAGAGTCATCCGTGTAGAAATGTCCATGCAGACCATGGCTGGATGTTATGTTGGCAGTCTATATAGGCTTAAAGGGGGAAGAGATTGGCTTCCAGGACTGAGCCTTGAGGAACGCCACAGCTAAAGACAGTTTCTGTGGGAGAGAAGCCGGCATGGCGGACGCATTGCTGTCTGCCACTGAGGTAGGACATTAAGCTGATGCGCATGCGCTGTGAAGCATTGGATGACAAGAATTCCTATTGGCCTTGTCTATATTATCATTGTCTCTTTCATTGCCTTATAGTGTTTCTCTCTTTTATTATCTCATATATCACCATTCATCTGTAGGCTCACATCATCTTTCTGTCTCGTATGTACTTCGTCTCCGTCTATCTGCCTGTGTGTCTGTCTGTCTGTCTGTCTGACTCGAACGCCTCCTCTGTATGCGTAATAGTCAAAGGAGGGTACTTTTTAAGGCGAAACCGTCTGCCCGAGCGTCTAGTAGCAGCAATAACGTTTTATTTGACGTCTGATCGACGACGTCAGAGGAGTCCTGAATGGCAATCGAGTCGATTATCCGAATGAGTGAGTGAGCAATTGAGCGAGCGAGCAAGCGAATGAGCGAGCAAGCGAGCAGACGAGGGAGAAAATCGTAGAACAAAAATAATGAGCGTGTGACGCCGTGTGTAGGACCGATGTTGAACCAAAGGGAAACTATACCGTTTACAGTTCCTTGGATAATATATTACCCATAGATTCCCCGTTTGATCCGTGGCCTCCAACACGATCCTCATTCTTCCATTTAATCGTCCCTCTAGTGACGCAGCCGAGAGTTAGTGCGATCCACGCCTGGAATTCTGATATACAAAGTGGCACGCCGTTTGAATTCCTAACACAACAGTCTGGGTAACTGGGTTCGATCATAGGCGCCCGCACTCCCGAAAATTTACACCTATTTTGTAGCTACTATACTTTGCGTTTTTTTAGCCTAGCAATTTCTTCATCACATTATATCACTTATGATACTAATTATATTGCACAAAGCGCGATAGAGAAATCTACATTGTGGCAGTGCTGTTTTTAAGGATTTTTAGAACTGTACAACCCCTTCTCTCCTTTCCCATCATCTATGGTAAATTACTTCCAGTCGGAGGACAATTACCTTTTTGCTACATGTAGTTTTAACTGTACATAAGTGCTTCTACAACTGCACAAATCCATTTAGAACTGCACATTTTGTGTACAACTGCACGTTAAAAATGCCCTGCATGGTGGATGCTCTCTGGAAAAACCCACGTCCATGCATAATTTCCTGTTTTGCATTTGCACATAGGCGCAACCACCCTATGGGACCCACGGGACGCGTCCCCCCCAACTTTTGAGTGGTCCCATTGACTTTATCATTATGGTCCCCCAACTTTTAGGACGTGATTCATTATGGTCCCCCCCAACTTTTAGGACGTGATTGCGCCTATGCATTTGCAAGCTCTTTCTTAAAAAGTAAAAATATACCATGAGCATTGTTTTCACCCACCCGCCGACCCCTGCAAAAATATATGCAGTTCACTTCCTGATCGTCGTATATATCATCCATAATTCTTTTCTTACTTTCTTCATATTCCCACCAATTGTCTTCAATTCAATCAGGGTAAGAATTGCCTGAGGGTTCAGGGGTTCACCCCTAGTCTTTCGTAGGACCCACATTAAAATCTTATTGTCACACCCCCACACACAATGTGGGTCATAGTCTGGCCCCAATTTTATTCCTCTCCAATTATTATCTAAACGGATTCAATCAATTCGTCTCTAGTAAAAGCTGCATTCTAATTAGCTGTTACTCTTGATCAACATGCTGAAATTGACCCAGTCTCACCCGTCAAGGCCTCTCATCATTCAAATTACAAGCTGGCATATATAAGTGCGGTACCTTCACAGAAATCAACTTGATTATTGACAAGGTTGAGTATTCTATTTATTGCTATCAGGTCGCAAAGCACTTTTAGCTGGATGAGGAAGGCAATTGTCGAAGGCAATTTAATATAATCCAATTTTATAATCTAATGCACCGATATTAATCATAGACGCAATTATATATAGTCCATAATATATTATCGTTCAAATATAGTTTTGTTGAGCCTATAGGCCTACTCCAAGGACGAAATTCAGAACGTGGAAAATTATTACGAATAAAACGACTTCTTATCAGGTATTCTTAAAATGCGTCATGTTAAGTATGCTGAGTCATACACACATGAATGGGTATATATGTCATATATATATATATATATATATATATATACGACGCGCGTTATGAATATATTATTTATATATATATATATACATTTATATGCACACATACATACATACCTACATATATACATACATACATACATACATACATACATACATACATACATACATACATACATACATACATACATACATACATACATACATACATACATACATACAGACATACATACATACATACATACATACATACATACACACATACATACATACATACATACATACATACATACATACATACATACATACATACATACATACATACAGACATACATACAGACATACGTACATACATACAGACAGATTCGCATACAGAGGCAGACAAGCATCTACCCGATATCTGGACATCATTATCATCAGCTGCTGGTGCATGTTTTCGGTCGGTTCTGCAGCGCTGCACTCGGAGGTTGGATGGAGAAATGAGTCCGTATATATCTCATCTGGAATGACCAATCGCTTCCTCTTAATATGCCACTCCAAAGGGAAGGTCATGACCATCATAAGAACCTCATTAGTAAACAAAACCTCGACGCTGGGTTCACGTCTTACATGCAGCGCTCCAGAGCACACGGATGATCTGACCACACGACCCCCCGGGAGATGCAATCTACATGGATATGCTTACGAAGGGACTTAAATGATGTGTCGCCAAGCAGTCAATTCACATGGACGCGTATTGTTAGGGTTTATAGCAGGAGATGTTCAGAAATGGAAAGGAGTACATGTAGGTGAATGACATGGAATAGCGTGGAATAGATGGAGGGGATGGTTGAGGAGGAAAGGAAAGAGAATGGAAGGAAAGGACAGCGGAGTTGTGGAAGAAGTGGAGAAAGTGTGAAGGGAATAAAAACATTGAAGCTCAATTCTTTGGCCATTGCATTCGCCAGCTCCTGCCACCACTTCGGGAGGACTAGTATCTATGAGAGGACATTCTTTCATGCTGCCTCTCGTTAAAACTAATTTGTCTAAAAATAGTTTTATTAAGAGATGCATTTTCAATTATATTTAGCTACACATGACTTTAACTGCTGTTATCTATCGTAGGTTTTTAAAATGCATGTATTCGTTTTGATATGCAATGTAATGCATGTGCGATTGTCAGATGCAAATAAAGGCTACTTACTTACTTATTTACTTAAAAGGACAACAATGTTGATGAAGGATGCTAGGAAGGAATTGGAAATGGGCGATGTGAGAAGAATTCCTGGAAGCGAAGAGAGAGAGAAAGGAGCGAATATAATTGAAAAGAAGGTAAGATGAAAAAAAGTGGAAGATATAGAAAAGGAAGGGAGGAGATTGGTAGACATATAGGAAGTGAAGGTAAGGGGAAAAGAGGAAAGGAAGATGGGGAAGGAAAGGCGAGCAAAATTAAGGGAACACAATGGAATGGGGAAGAGATAGATAGATAGATAGATTAGATAGATAGATAGATAGATAGATAGATAGATAGATAGATAGATAGATAGATAGATAGATAGATAGATAGATAGATAGATAGATAGATAGATAGATAGATAGATAGATAGATAGATAGATAGATAGATAGATAGATAGATAGATAGATAGATAGATAGATAGATAGATAGATAGATAGATAGATAGACAGACAGACAGACAGACAGACAGAGACGGAG
>OX457044.1:46988733-46996233 GCA_949752735.1 Lumbricus terrestris | reverse complement strand
AAGTTATTTGTTAACACAGAGATGTACATTTCACAAACCCTATAATTATAGTTTACTGTTAACATATTATCTGTAATAGGCCCTACATTAGGGTATAGCAAGAAAAGTGTTTTTGTTTAAAATGAACTTTGGCATAACTTAAAAGGTTGCTCCAGGTCCTAAATGAAGGAACTGAAGAAAAATTGCATCAAATTTATTGCATCTAACTTTGCCGCCGAGCACCTGAAGTTTAGTTTACTTTCGCGGCTGCAAACCATGGCAAAAACACATACCATGCAAACGCGAGAACTATGGTCATGGAGAAATACACAAAAAAGAAAGAGAAAGGAAAGAGAACAACAAGAAGTATTATAAATCTCAAGGACTGTGTAAAGTATATATGATACACCAGACAATGCTTCTAGCTGTGACACAGTTGACTCCGATTCCGCAGCATCTGAATCATTATGAGGACGTTTAGGCTATATGCGATCTAAAGGAAAAACATGCTCTTGCTACACCAAGTCACTCCCAGTTTTGCCAAGGGAATGTGACAGATATAGTTTCTCCAACGCAGTGGGTGCTGCACTTGCAACAGAAGTAGGTCTACTTGTGGACTATGGAATTGTGACTGATGATGACCGAAGTTCAGCTACTGACAGATTGTGGGAAGAGAGGTTTCGTAAAACATTAGGCTATCCGATGGAAGAGAAGATAGCGTGAAGGTACAGCATTGTATTTTGACGGCGGGACAGATATAGGCCTAACAATATGCTTGCAGTCTTTATTTTGGTCATAAATATTAAAGAATGGAAGTGTATTCATGTTTGAAACGAGAACTAGGATCAGTTTATTTAGGGCATATCTCACCAAACAGTGGATTAGCCCACAGGAATTTTCGAAGCAATGCGCGAATTCTTGTCTGATAGGCTTAATTATTATTTCTTTCAGTTCAATAATAGCTGTTGGCAGTTATGGAACGGCGGTAAATACAGAAAAGCATGCTGGGACAATGGAGTAATAAGAAAGCTGGAGTTACATGCAGGCATCCTCTCCAGTGGTTCTTCTGCATGTTTCATTTCAATGAGTTGACGTTACGACATTTATTTGCTCATCATTGCATCAAGCTTCCTACCATACTCTGAGAGAAAGGTTGTTGATATATGTATTCAAAAGAATGGCTACTAAGGTGACCCAGAAAATGTTTAAGTGAATACGATGATTGATGAGGAAAAAACACATGCAGAACTGGTAGCCAGAAGAATTAAAATGGCAAGGAAAACTGATCACTGTCTATTATCAGTTCTTGTGATATTAGAACATGCACAATCCCAAAACTGAATTCAGAAGCCACTGTCTACTGTGTTCTAGTTAACTGGTTGGATTTTCCAGACTTGAACCTCAAATAACTTGCAAGTTTGAGAAAAATAACCTTAAGGAATACATTAAAACTGGCAGTATATGTTAGATCTTGAAAAATACCATTACCACAAGCATGCATTCAAAGTTGCTATAGGTAGTACATACACAGCAAGGTCAGTTTGTGACAAAGAACGTAGAGAAGGCCACATTCGAAGAAAGCGCGAATTCCTCAAAAACGTGGTCAAATATACCACAAAAAGTGAGTGGACTAATATAATATGAGTGAAACGCATTGTCAGCATGTGAACATTTTGTGAAGCGTAATTAAGGACAACAAGTTTCTCTCAATTTTAAAAATCCATTCCATTTCTTAAGTTACAAGTGTAGAATAGTGCATTGGGGACCGTCCATAAATTACGTCATGTAACTGGAGGGGTCAGTGGTCACACATCTATGACGATTTGTGACGGTCCATTGCTAGATATCATATGACTTTCGTTTTAACGCGTGACGAGGGGTCAAAGGAGATCGCCCTAAATTGCGTGACGTCATTTATGGACGGCCCCTTGCTTATGGCTCATGGATGTCGGAATTGCCAAGCAAATCCACATGCTTTGCCATAAAATGCGGCTCACAATATTCCTATTTTAAGCCTACTTGCTACTTCAGATAAGAAAATAGTCAAATTTCAGCAGTGTTAATGCAATGCTCAATAGTACGGTATTCTCGAATAACTTCAGGGCCTTGGCGGCAAAGTTAAGCAGCATGTCAGAAACAAAATTTCTATACCAGACACTATTATATACATAGGAGCAACAAATTAATATATGCCAAACATAATCCTTTCTTGTCACTATGCCCTACCCTACATGTTTCTGTACAATAGATGTAATAGGCCTATATTATGTATATATATTCATATATTATGTTATAGAATATAATACATTTTATATAATTACAATATTATATATTATAAATATAATGTATTACACATATTAATTTTATTCGTTCGTTCATTCAAGTAGGCCCTATATATATACATATATATATATATATATATGCCCTATATACATACATACATTTATACATATATATACAGAGCACCTCTTCAAGGAAACTACTCAGAGGTGCTCCCGACTCTAGCAAGACCAAAAGGTACAGTTATTCGGTCAAACCTTAGTAGGTTTACATATATCATGCAACTGTGGGTCTATATTAGGCACTCACATAAGATTATATTACTAGACGAATTAAATTGTAAAAATTACTAAATAATTTATTGGTCCTTACGAGCCAATGATAATAAATATTGCCGATTAATCGGATCAACTTCGGATCTGCTAGAAAGCATCTGCTAGAAAGCAGGCCAAATACCAGGAATCGGAAGTCGACCATAATTATTATCCCAATTGGCCAAACCTCAAGATAAATAATTATCATGCCGCCGGGATAAAATCTCGTGTATCTTGATTTCATGAGACTGTTTCATTGTAATGAATTCCTGCATCGATATTCAATAGAAATAATGAAAGTGTATCAGCGCAGTAGTCTATTTGTCTATTTGTCTATTTGTCTATTTGTCTATTTGTCTATTTGTCTATTTGTCTATTTCCCCGTGATGTGAATTTGCTCTTTTCTCTGCTCGCGTTTCGTCTTTATATTGACTCCTGCGTGTATTACCATAATTCCAATCAGATTGCGGTGCGCCATGCACAAGCCATTGGCCATAATATAACACGTGTATGTAGGCTATAGTTGTATACGTTCCTTTACGGATGTAGGCTAATACAACCAGTGGCGTAGCCAGGAATTTACGATGGGAAGCTTGGAGGGGGGTTATGGCCTGGCCGGATGCCCTTTCTAACACCAACCCAACAGTAATTACCGGTACAGTATTACAGTAAATAAAAAGGGAATAAAGTAACAATTAAAGAAATAAAGTAAGAAAAACGATTGTTACTACAAGCAATTGTTTTGCTTTTTCTTATTTAAGTGGATAAATAACCTTTTAAAAACTTTTTCCTTGGGCCAATGGGGGATTTAACTTCGAAACCCCCCTTGTCTATACCCCTGAATACAACTGCATGGCACTGTACGCAGTGTGTTCAAAAAAAGACGCAATTCGTTTCACCTTGTTCGTCTGCAAGTTTACGGTAATGATCAAACGGAAGTTACGTATACGGCTGGAGCACTGCGCAGACCACGCCGCGGCGCCATCCTTTTGCCGCGGCGCCGCCAAAACTGAATTAGCGCTGCTTGCATCTTGGCGTTAACCGAGTTAAGCATCAAATTGCGATTTAATGCTGATTCCAGTACGTGGGGTGATTTGGTAGTGTAGTGGCCGGTGTCACGAAACGGAGTATCCCCCCTGAAAGCTATCCTGGGGGATGAATTAATCTATCCCTCCGGATGGAATTAACCGGTCTAGACTATCCGGGGGGATGAACCAGTCTATCCCCTTTTTTGAAAAATGCGTATAATTGAAAAATTTGTGCTCTAATCAAAATTTGAAGTGACTCTAATTATTTTAAGTGTCCTAAGCAATGTTCAGAGACAGGCAACTCTAATTTATTTAGTGACTCTTTTGTTTTTAAGTGTTTTAAAAGTTTTAAGTGCTCTAAAACCAAAGCAAAAATTATCCAGTAGGAATAAACATACCTGTTAGTGTCATTGTTCAAAACGAAGCAGATGAAAATTAATTTGCAAAAAAATACACGCGGAAGTGACTTTTTCGACTTTTCTTCATTTGGGAGGGGGATACGATTAATACGGTGGATACTCTATCTCGTGACACCGGAATGCCATGTTGAGCTGTCGGAGTTCAAATTAACGCCAGGGCAAAAATTCGGTTTAGGATTTCTGCTCAAGGTGCGCTTGTATTATATAGTCTAAATAGCGTTAGTGAGTCGGTGTCGAACGGTCGGTGGCAAGATAAGACGGTGAGGGGAGGACTGGTCACCCGACCCCCCCCCCCCATAATGCTAAGGTTAAATGAATTTAAATGAAAATGTGATGCATTGTTCATAATATTCATGATAAACAGTCTGAACATGTAACAGTAACAGAAGTATATAACCATTATATAGATCTAATTATGGTTGTAAACTTGTAATAGACAGTGGGAGTGTTGCTCAGTGATGTTACCTTACGTGTCATAAAATAATGTAAGCTGACTTTCGCCAGTATATATACTGCAGCATCTTAAAGTTTGAGAGGCACTGACGCTGGAATCGGTTAATTGACCTTTAAACTAGTTTTAATTATTTCTAGGATTATTATAATAAGCGGCGTGTCTGAAGCTATAAAACAATTTATTTAGAAATTAATTCCTGATTCATAATAAATCTTATAATGGCCTACTAAAAGATCACATGGATGTATGTGTATTCGTTTAATTCAACAAACAACAGACAGAAAGCTGTAGGTTTACATTAGCACAATTGACAGTATGGCTGCTTAAAACTTATAGTCAAGATGGATAGTTAGTAGTGTATAGTAGCCTACATGTGTTTGAATAACATTCTTGGGATAAAATTTAACGAGTCTTTATTGGGGAGGATGAAATTGTGAGCCCTTTCTCTAAAGTTATAGACTATAATGGATTTCGCTGTAGTGGGAAGAGGTTACGGATGACATGAAGTTCATTTCCCTGAACAGCTCTGAAAAGCATCTTGTCAGCCTCTTGCGCTAAAGTTTCTGCTGTAAATTATAGGCGTATCAGGATGCAAGTAGCCCGCTCGTCCAAGTTTGTTCATAAGGTCCTCAAGACGAGTTTTGTCCAATCCACTTACAAGACCCCACCATGCAGGAGGAGAGGCATGGATCAAAGGGTCACTTTGTATCACGATGTCGTTTTCGAAAACAACCACTTTTTAACGGTCTAGTTCAAATGCTGATGGATGCCTTCACGTTAGGAATTACTTACTTACGTTTTGTTTTATGTCGAGTAAATTGATGACATCATCCATCTTCTCGTAGGTGACAGTATCACAGACCCCGATAATCAAGTTTATGTAAATAAAGAGAATGAGGATAGGAGAGCAGAGCAGAAGAGAGGACAGCAGAGCAGAGGAGAGGACAAAAGTGGAGACGATGGGAGAGGAGATTAGAGGAAAAGACAGGAGAGGCGAGGAGAGGAGAGGGGAGAAGAGGAGAGGAGAGGAGAGGACGGAAGAGGAGAGGACAGGAGAGGTGGGAAGAGGAGAGGACAGGAGACGAGAGGAGACGAGAGGAGACGAGAGGAGGGAGAGGAGAGGAAATGAGAGCAGAGGAGAGCAGAGCATAGCAGAAGAGAGGACAGGAGAGGAGAGGAGAGGCGAGGAGAGGAGAGAAGAAGAGAGGAGACGAGAGGAGACGAGACGAGAGAAGAGGAGAGAAGAGGAGAGGAATGGAGAGCAGAGGAGAGAACAGGAGTGGAGAGGACAAAAGTGGAGACGATGGGAGAGGAGATTAGAGGAAAAGACAGGAGAGGCGAGGAGAGGAGAGGAGAGAAGAGGAGAGGAGAGGAGAGGAGAGGAGAAAAGAGGAGAGGAGAGGAGAGCGGAGGAGAGTAGAGTATAGGAGAGGAGACGAGAGGAGAGAAGAGGAATGGAGAGGAGAGAGGAGAGGAAAGGAGAGGAGAGGGGAAGAGGAGAGGGAGAGATTAGGCCGTTGGTCACCCCACTCTGTGGGGGTAAAGTTGTGCCCTCGCTAATAATAATTATTAAAAGTAATTCGATATAATTATATCAAGTGATATATCGGGACGGGTAAAAGCTTACTGTCAGCGTTTATACGCAATAAAGCCATTTAAAGAACGTCTGTGCTATGTCTGAGATGCTGTCTTTCTATGTTGTTCCTCTGACTTTGTCTTTTGTCCGTCTGAATGCGTCTTGGTGTCTGTGTGTAGCTCAGGTCTGCCTGCGTAAGTATTGCTGCCGTTCAAATGAATGTCTATCTCTGTGTGTCCCTTTCTATCTCTGTGTGTCTCTTTTTATCTCTGTGTGTCTCTTTCTATCTCTGTGTGTCTCTTTCTATCTCTTTTTGTCTTTTTCTATCTCTGCGTGTCTCTTCCTATCTCTGTGTGTTCCTTTCTATCTCTGCGTGTCTCTTTCTATCTCTGTGTGTCCCTTTCTATCTCTGTGTGTCTCTTTCTATCTCTGTGTGTCCCTTTCTATCCCTGTGCGCGCGTGTGTATCTGCATGTCTTTTCCATGCAGTGAAAGCTTATTTGCTTTCTTGTTACTGTCTGCGTGTGGCTTAATGTCTTTGTGGATGTCTGTGTACCTGTCTGTATGTATGTGTGCCTGTCTCTATGTGTGTCTGTATGCCTCCATAAGACCTGTCATTCACGTGCGTCTGCCTTTTATTCTCCATAATAGATCGATAAGGGGAATAGAAACAATTATTGTTATTATTATTATTAGCCTATGATATATTATAATACATGTATAGTCTCCGCTCTTGTCTGTGTATCGGCGTCTTTACGTCTGTCTACGTGTCTGCTTGTCTATTTGTCCCATCGTACGTCTGTCTCTTTCGCGATATATATATATATATATATATATATATATATATATATATATATATATATATATATATATATATATATATATATATATATATATATATATACTTAAGTTAATCTGACCAGCAGAAACAAATGATTCCTCTTCGCGTCCGTCAAGTTTTTAAAGCATCTTCAGTTTCGCATGTCATCCCGTCATCTGCTTCATTTCAAAGATGACATTCGGTCCCTGATGAATTGCTTCTCATCCTCATCACTTGACCAATCTTCATCACGTGACCAATCTTCATCACGTGACTAATTTAGACGACGTCCGTATCATCGAATTGCCAGCAGAGACGTCGTTCGTCTCTCGTACGAAGACGTCGTCAAACGAATTCGTCTCGGTCCACCTCTGCAATACTTCACATAAAGTAGTAGTAGTAGTAGTTGCAATTTAACGTCACTCTCTGATATTGATAAAAAAGATCATGAGTGACACCCTCCTTCTTTACCCAGGCCTGGGACCGGCACTGACAGACTGTGTGTGTAACCAGTGGCGGAGTTATACCATATGAAGTATTTTTTATAGTGCTTTAATTCTTCTTTTCCTTCTGGCTAGGATTAATTCCTCGCTGAGGAGGGTGTCAGCCACTCGGATCCTTTGTCTCCATG
>OX457044.1:46956233-46983733 GCA_949752735.1 Lumbricus terrestris | reverse complement strand
AGTGGGTTCAAATCGAGAGATTGGAGCGGATCCACCAGCCTACGTCGCTTCTTATTAGCCAAGTCCGACCGCATATCTCCAGCATAAACTACACACGTGAGGTCTCACTCTGGCTTTCTTTCCCGCAGTGCCTCTCAGTCAGGATTGAATCTTTGGTGTGCCGTTGCTCATCAGGCCGGGCACACTCTTATCTGCGTGAACTTTGCAGCCCTCTTCAGTGGCCTAGCCAGGAATTTATGATATTTTTTGGCCTGGCCGGATGCCCTTTCTGACACCAGCCCAACAGTATTACAGTAAATAAAAAGGGAATAAAGTAACAAAGGGAATAAAGTAAGAAAAACAATTGCTGCCACAAGTAATTGTTTTGGTTTTTCTTACTTAAGTGGATAAATAACCTTTAAATTTTTTTCTCTGGGCCAATGGGGGGCTTAACCCCCGAGACCCCTTTGTCTGCGCCACTGGCCCTCTTCCCGCTTGCAAAGGTCGTCGCGCACTGCGTTATTTAACGCTAACGCTATCTTTAAGGCACTATCGATAGCATGATTAACATGATTATCGATAGCACGATTAACATGATTATCGATAGCATGATTAACATGATTATCGATAGCATGATTAACATGATTATCGATAGCATGATTAACATGATTATCGATAGCATGATTAACATGACTATCGATTAACATGATTATCGATAGCATGATTAACATGATTATCGATAGCATGATTAACATGATTACCGATAGCATGATTAACATGATTATCGATAGCATGATTAACATGATTATCGATAGCATGATTAACATGATTATCGATAGCATGATTAACATGATTATGTTCATTCATTTGATAAGTTTGAAAACTCTTAGATCCAGTAATTATCTTATAGGTTCAGCCACTGCTCGCACTTTGACAGTGCCAGTCCCAAGCCTTGATAAAGGAGGAGGAGGAGGACGACGACGCTAATGTCATTATTTTGTTATCACACATTGTCGTTATATATACTTCTTCTCGCGGGGCCTTGCGCACTGGGAGCGCCTCTGAAAGGTTCACCCTACTAGAGGCGCTTTATAAATGCTTAAATACAATACAATATAATACAATGTTGAAGAGGCGCTATAAAAGTTCTAAATGATTGATTGAATGATTCGGGCATTATGTCACGGCGCTACATAAGTCACAAGAATAGCGTACACTTTGTGTCAACTAGTTGTGGCGATGTAAAGTTCATGTAGTCGTCAATAAGTTCTTATCCCACCCGTTGCCGTTTGCTCGTTCAGTGTCTGCTGCCGCAGCCGCTAATAAGTTGGCGCGATAGAAAACCGGCCTCGGTAAACAATTGCTCCCACACGGCGGATCCTGCGCCTACGACTCGCGGATGGATGGATGGAGTCTCTCTCTCCTCAGGAGCCGACGCCGCATCAGCAGTCGCATCAGCAGCAGCAGCAGCGTTGGCAGCATCTCTCAGTTTGGCGACGGTGCCAGTTCTGGTGCTCAGAATTGTTCCGGCTCTCATTACGCTGACAGTGCGCTCCGGGTTTGAAAGGATAGACAGAAGACTTGTTGAAGGAGACGGATAGGCAGCCAGAGGACAGGAGGACTGGACACTCGCTCACTCACTCACAGCGGTAAGACCTCGGGAACATTTTAACAGGTCGACGAACAAATGTATCAGGGCTTTTTTAGCGTGCAGTTGTACACAAAATGTGCAGTTCTAAATGGATTGTAGAAAAATGTAGAAGCACTTCTGTGCAGTTAAAACTAGTTGAAAAGGCTATTTTCTTCCGATTGGAAGTAATTTACCATGGAAGATGGGAAAGAAAAGAGGAGTTGCGCAGTTCTAAAAATTCCTTAAAAAGGTGTGCCGACATTTAAACACACGACACATAATCACGCGACACTTAAACACAGACACTTAAACACACGACAGATAAACACACGGACAGATAAACACACGACAGATAAACACACGGAAAGATAAACACACGACAAATAAATACGTCGAACTTAAACGCACCTTAAACACGATAGGTGAAGACAACGACATATTAAAACGAGATACAGGATATAGGATAGAATCAATATTGTTGTGAATGTGTTAAAAACTAATTGGTAATCTTGATGATCTGCCATAAAAGTACAATAGGCCTACTGTTCAACTATTGTTGAGACGTCAATAGGCCTGTAAGTTTCTTCATTCTTTATCTCCCTAACTCAATTGTACTCAAAATTTCCGTATATTAGCCTACTGCTGAACGTCCTTTTGTTGAGACTCCAAATGTAACAGAATCTGAGCGTGTAGCCAAATTGTAATAATCAATGGCGGTGTGACAGTAGAAGTAGGCCTATCGGACTCTGTTAAAGATGTTCGTACACTAAATTCGTACAATAACAATGAAAGCTGCAAAGCTCAAATTAGATTGGATGACCAGTCAGGCACTGTAGACTGTGGTGCACAATTAACAAACTTTATTCACAGCTATTGTCTGTCCTTGTCTAAAGTTATGTTTCATGTGTTTGAATGTCGCGTGATTATCTGTCCGTGTGTTTATCTGTCGTGTGTTTATCTGTCCGCGTGTTTATCTGTCGTGTGTTTAAGTGTCTGTGTTTAAGTGTCGCGTGATTATGTGTCGTGTGTTTAAATGTCATGGAACCCTTAAAAATAGCCGTGAAATGTATGGTTCGATAAAGATATTATGGGTAAACTGGTGTTGGAAAGCAATAACTACGCCGTTAGAGCAGCCTCTTAAGAGCTTCTCGAGTGTTGACATTTAACGATATTTTAAGGCAGTGTTAGTAAACGTTCATTCATTAGATTAGTCAAGACAAGCAGATTCAGCGATGGTCTTAAGTCTAAAGGTTTGGCAAGCAGTTGCCTAGGGAGGCTAGGGTATCCGAATTCGTCACTGCTCTCACTTTGACAGTGCCGGTCCCAATCCTGGATAAAGGAGGAGGGCGACGCTAATGTTATTTGTTATCACACATTGTCGTTAAATTGGGACAACCAACGATTGCACCCATAGGTGTCGCTATAGTATGTGTTTCGACAGTTTATGTTTTTCACTATTTAGCTATTTTTCACTTTTTTTTATTATTTTCGTTTTAATCAAAGTGCCCGCCGAACAACTGATAAAATATTTATGCAATAATTGATTTCACTGCACCTTTCTGATTACTTTAGCAAATATATTAGAAGTTTTTGTGATAAATAAATAATTTGTCTTCCATCGATAATTCGAACTTTTTCGGAAATTCACTTCTAGCCACTCCTGAGTGCGAACTTATCAAGTGTTGACTGTATCAATGAAAATAATAATAATAATAACAATAGCAATATACATAATATTGTATACAATAATATTGTAACTCGATCCGGGCCACCACGGACTACTCTCACGGATAGCCCTTCTAACTCAACGCATTTGATCCTGATCCTATGGTAACTCGACCCGAACCACCACGGACTACTCTCGTGGACAACCTTTCTAACTCAACGCAGCGCTCGTGAATAAGCTGGCGCCCCGCGCTTGGCTTTCGAGTGGCGCTTTAGAAATCTCGAGTTTACAATTGCGAATATTAATGATGATAATAATAATAATAATAATTGTAATAATGATAATAATAATGATAATAATAATAATAATTTTAAAAGATAATAACAACAGTAATAATAATAAAAACAGCCATAATAATAATAATGGTAATAAAAATAATGATATAACTTCGCTGTGCTCAATGTCCTTGATGTACCCTGAGCTGTTCCTAACTGACCTGTGACGGGGAAAGGGTGGACCGTGGAGTGGGGTAGACCAGTAGAGGCTGCCAATTCTATGTTGTGCCTTGGTGTGGCAAGAGAAAAAAATCATAATCTAGGTCTATAAGTGTGCTAAGGATTTTCTCATTGCATGCCACCTTTTGATATATTCTCAGAGCAGTGGTCTTAGAGCTGAGAAATATCTTGGCTAACACGCAAACTCATCATCATCAGCAGCAGTGTCATTTGATTTAGCTAAAACTGAAAATAATTTTTGTAGTTTGCAGAAAAGTCCTATTTCAGTAAATTGAAGATAAAACTGAAAAGCTCTAAAAACGATAACCAATAGCAAACTGAAAAGCACAAAATTAGACCTGAAATGCCCAAACTTGAATTTAAGTTGAATACTGAATTTATCTTTCCTGTGTCAGCACACAAACCTAGTGGCGGCCATGACATTGTCTGCAACGGTTCAAATTGCAGCTCAGTAGCATTAAGAAGGAATGAATTTATTAAGATGCGTTGGTCTTGTTAAAAAGAACAAATGTCATTAGGCCTAATTGTGAAAAATTGACACTTAATTGCTCCTTTTGAATGTTTATAGACATAGAGAACGAAACTAAACTTTAATTATCAAAAGCTGAAACTAAAACCGAAAAAATTGTTAAGTTGCGAGTAGAACTAGACTGATTATATATATATAATTAGCTAAGACAAAATTGCAACCGAAAGCAAACCGAGACTTATATTGTATTGAGATTCAAACAAACCAGACTGTTGTTCACACCATTTATAATAGAGTCTGACTAAAAAAATCATCATTGTTTGCGCTGGGCACTCTCCGATTGCAGTTTTACACAAAAACGAAAGTTCTAAGGTCGGCAGAAAGAATCTGTGCGGCTCTATGATTATAAAAGTATTTTGTGCGATTAAAAATAGTTTAAATGCTCATTGTAATCCGATTTGGAGTAATTTACCATTGACAATGGGAAAGGTGAGAATGCATGTGGGTTGTGCATTTCCAGAGATTAATTAAGAGAAGCCATGTTGTTGCATTTTCTGACGTAAACCAAAAATTGCCTCCTCACGATGCTGATTATTTCACCTGGCGCCCAGTTGGTGTCCAACGCTTATGGGCTTAGCCATAACACGATGGCTGAATGGTTTAAAGAGCTCAGCTTCTAACACTGGAGTATTAGGTTCCTGGCTCAACGCAGGCATGCAGTCAATGTGTATGGACATTGAGCAATGAGCAAGTCCTTCACTAAGAGTTGCTCACAACCATGTCTGATGTTCTATGGCATGGGAGAAATTTTACTTCTTGGGAAGATAGGGCAGTTGTGTGCACGTAGGACTAAATATATTACATAGCCTACATTGTATCGTATTGTATTGTATTGCGGGAAAATTGCGGGAAATTTTTAACGCTATATAATGCTCATTCTTTTTACGTAAACCGTAACGCAAAGATCGCTGTTCTGCAGATACTCGAATGAGCAATGATACTTTTTGCCGAATCTTGCGTCGACTCTTATAATTGCACCGCGCATCGCAAGATTCGTCTCTTTAGGTCGGCATGAAAGCCACTCGAGAACCTCTTAAGAGGCTGCTCTAACGGTGAACATCAACAAACTGACCCAAACAGGTGCGACTTGCGCAAACACACAGAGCGAAAGCGTAGATCCATGCTTCAACGCTATCGATATATTATTATGGTTTTTGAATAGGCAATATATAAATAGATTACTGTCGACATGAGTGTCGTAAAAGCTGTCGGATGAAGGAGCAATATATACATACATATATATATATGCAATTTATACATATATATGCAATTTATACATATATATGTAATTTATACATATATATGCAATTTAAACACATATATATGCATATATATCCAGTATCAATGCATCTCATTTACATCCAATATCAATGCATCCAATAAATAGGCTATATATGTATATATGTAAAAAATATATAGGCTATCCAATATTAATGCATCTAATAATCATAAAATGTATATATATATATTTATATTATGATAATTTGCCTTGCAATGCCTTCCGCATCAGTTCAACCAGCGTGTCATCAAACCAGGCCAATCGTTTACTGTACAGCTTCAGTAGCGTCATCGCTTGATGCTTGATATGTGCGTATAGATCGATAGAATAGAATGTGCTAGAATAGAATAGAATGTGCTAGAATAGAATAGATGTGCTATAGAATAGAATAGATGTGCTATAGAATAGAATGCTACGACTGTCGGCAGAGAATCGTATTGCACATAAAAGTTTACAGAGCGCATCTCGCAATGCAGATAACTCGGAGACGATTTCAGCTGCAAAGCCCCGTGGGAAATGAAACGTCTTGAGAGAGAGAGAGACAGAGAGAGAGAGAGAGAGAGAGACAGACAGACAGACAGACAGACAGACAGACAGACAGACAGACAGACAGAGGTTGCATGCAGGGATGAGCTTAGCAGAAAAGGGGAATGGCCATGATAGTATTATCAAAGACCTTATAGTGTATACGACTATTATGTGAAGGGTATTGTTAAATGTGAGAGAAGAGAGCCAGACAGAGGAAGATAGGGAGAGAAAATGAAGAACTGAGAGAGAGAGAGACAGACAGACAGACAGAGACAGAGACAGAGACAGAGACAGAGTGTGTGTGTGTGTGTGTGAGAGAGAGAGAGAGAGAGAGAGAGAGAGAGAGAGAGAGCGAGTGATGGAGAATGGGTGATTGAGATGGAGGGAATGAAAGGTATATAGAGAGAAAGAATAGAGAGAGAAAAGAAGCAAGGCAAGAGACCATGCAGGACGGAGAAAGAGAAATGGAAAGACACAGAGAGAAACACACAGACAGAGACAGAGACAGACAGACAGACAGAGAGTTAGAGTGAGTGAGAGACAGAGACGGAGACAGAGACAGACAGCAGGAGAGACAGAGTGTAGTCGGAAAGCAGCTTATAAGGTATAAGATATTAAACAGAGACTGATCCAATACGAGGATAGACTCGCATATGTGCAGCCAACGATTTATTGCTTTTCATGATGAAAGCAATCGTCAGTTTCTACGTCTGATGACCGATTGCTGTTCAGTTTCGATGTTTATTAATATTATATCCGATTTTTATAGCACCACGATACGACGATAGGCTCCTAACGATGACACTAGACATACTGTATACGAGTAGAACGTTGGTCGTTGAAACAACAATCAAGACAGGGCTTTTTTAACGTGCAGTTCTACACAAAATGTGCAGTTCTAAATGGATTCGTGCAGTTGTAGAAGCACTTCCGTCACGTTCCGTGCAGTTAAAACTAGTAAAAGATAGGTCATTTTCCTCAGATTGGGAGTAATTTACCATGGAGGATGACTGGGTGAGAAAGGAGAGAAGAGGATGCACAGTTCTAAAAATTCCTTAAAAACAGCCCTGAATCAATGCATCCATTACATAAGGAGTTGTAAAGGGTAGATGACGTGTTACTATAGAGTAGGCTATAATAGACCATCTCATCAAAGAACAAAACGCAACTAAGCCCAAAAGCCCAACCTCTTGGTATTTGGCATGAAAAAATAATTCAATCAGTACCTATTCCATGAAAATGATCATGCTATTCACTATTGTGCCGCCCAGATTCACTTGTTCTCCAAGTTTTCTACCTTGGTCTTTATTGATTTCCCCATTGAAATTAGAAAACCGTTCCATCATCTATATCATCGATGCCATGCACTGGCTCTTTGGAACGAACTACAGTGTATAGACTGGTTTCCCCAACGTGGGGTGCTGCGATATTCCTTAGATTTGAATTACATTTAAGGCATTCTGTACATTAGCCCGAAATTGACACTAAGTGTCACGCAGGGATCAAAGGACAACGGTAGGGGTGTGGCCCACCGCCAGAGGGGTGTGGCCCACCGCCGGCCTCTACCCCATCGAATCGGAGAACAACCCATACTCTGGCCAACACACCCACACACGTTCACACACACAAACACAAACACACACATATAATATAGAAATCACGTGGGACTGTATATTAATACACAGTATATACCCATTACCCCACTCCTGGTAACTGTCAGACAACCCCAACCCCCTCCTTAACCCCGTTGATAGAGGTCACTGTTTGAGCACCCGGCTCCCCCCATTCTGCAGTGATTTACTACTCATATAGACGACTCAGAATCCGGATGTTATGCTGTCATCCACATCATGAAAATTATAAAGCCATAAAACATCGAATACCGAACTTGAGCAAAGAACTCTTTAAAAAGAATGCCCGATATGTGCTGAAATATTTCTGCATAAACATCAACCACATCAAATCTCGGGTCTTCTCATGTAAGCTGTAATTGTTGTGATTATTTGCAATCGTCGTAATTGGATAGATTACGGTTTGACCGGTATGAGAATTATTGCAGAAAAGTAGCTCTCTGTAGTAGTTTCCGTTTAATAACACTGTGTGAGATTAAAGTCCATTAGCGGTGCCCTCCTCCTTGGGACTGGCAACACCAAGTGTATAGTATTGCTAGCAATTTCAGTTTAACAACACTGTTTGATACAAAGATCATTAGCGTAGCCCTCCTCCTTTATCCAGGCTTGGGACTGGCGCAGTTAAACTGCAAACATGTGAGGTAAAAGTAAACTATGATTTCTCGTAGTGCTACGGTGTGCAAAGAAGACTTAACTATGAGAATGACTAGGCGGTTGAAGCCCTCAAACCTCCGCAATTCTTTTCATGGGATTACCATGACCATGGCGCGCAATCACTTGATTCATTGTCCTTTAGACACGTGCGCAATAGAAGCTATTAATTAATCATTGATTAACAGTAATTGAATATTAAATATTAATAATAATTATTGATTAACAGTAATTGAATATTATATATTAAAAATAAGCTGTTATTAACGGTTTCTCATTGCATTAACGTGCTGCTTGAGTTCGTCTTTAATACAGGCAACAGATATTTCGCAGCAGTTTTCAAGGTTCAAATGCAAATAAATTATGTGGGGCGCGGTGGTGTAGTGGTGGCGTGGTTGCCTTGAAGCCGGAAGGTTCGAGATTCGAATCCACCTCAAGTCGCCGCGTAGGGACCTTGGGCAAGTCCTTCACTCGCAATTTCTCAGCGCTTCGGCGTGAAACTCCGATGCAGTGTCCGCTCTGCAGTCGGGAGCGCCTCTGAGTAGTGAGCTTGAAGGGGCGCTATAACAAGTGCACAAACAGACATACATTCTGTTTGTTGTTGTCGTTAAGCAACACTGTGTTATATCAAGTATGAGATTAATTAGTGCCACCTTCCTTCTTTCTACAGTGCTCGTGAATAAGCTGGTGCTCTTCGCGCGGCTCTCGGTTGCTTTCGAAAAGCTTTAGAAACTTGGTTTACAATTGCGATTACGTACGTGAATAAAGATCAGGAATTGTTTCATAATAATTTGTGCCGTTCTCGATGCATGCTCGGAAAATGGATGGGAGCATATCGTACCATTATTTGACCTGTGACCTTGACCTAGATTGCGCTCATAGCCTTAGTTAGCCCACCACCCGTGTTTCGAATGGTGCCTTTCTTGACCTTTTACCTTTACATAGATTGCGCTCATAGCCCTAGTTAGCCCACTATACTCACATATCATAATATTCGCACTGTATGTGCATTATGATTCGACCACGATCCGGTTTAGTGCTTTTGTGGTCACGCTCGGCTCGATGCAACGAGGTTACAGACGACTGACCACATGCTACACACCTTGCCTCCGACTCGTCAATACAATAATTATTACTCCAGTCGTGCGAGTCTAATAAACTACCTCTGGAAAGATGGCAAAGCGAAAGCGGACACATCGAGTCAGGGAGCCAGCGGAGACTAGAAAAGCTGTACAAATGCTATAATTATGATGAACGACGACGCTACCGCGTGACCCAAATAAACGTGAAGAAAAGTTCCTACGTCTCGTGTGGCCAAGATGAGATTTGCTAGGGGTTAGGGGGTTCAGCCTCCTGTCTTTCTTAGGACCCCACCCATAGTAAAGTCTTCATTGCACACCACAAGTATACGCATAAATCAACGTGTGACCCGCTCAGTTTTTTTACCCTGCAATTACGACACTGCAATGTGAAAATTTAATCGTCCTAGAAGTATAATAACTACTGAGGACGCTGTATAAAGTGCTGTATACGGACAGTATACCAATGACAATCCCGGATACACTCATGCTCGAGGAATGTGAAAGAGATGTTTATTTCCTTTGCTCGGCCTCTGAGCCACATATACATGTATAGGCGGATCTCTATAGATACTGGACGCGATGTCGTTTATCCCTCATCTTAAACCGCTACCAAATTATTACGGTACGCTGCTTGGCGACAGGGATACCGGATACGCACGCGCAAATAATCTTCCCAGTGGGACAGCTTAAGCTGAATATTGAGGGCACTCCTATTGCACAAGGAGTATCAACCAAATTCCTCGGAATGCATATAGATCAGCAAGAACCTTGGAAAGAACGCATAAAAAGCATCTCCACCAAAATTGCCGAACACATTGGACAGCTGTTACGCACTTCGCAATTAGTATCGGGTAGCGTATACCACTATAGACCCTCACTACATTATATTACACGATTATGTCTTCTTCTTTTCCTTCTGGCTAGGATTAATCCCTCGCTGCGGAGGGGTCAGCCACTCGGGTCCTTTGTCTCCATGTTGTTCTGTCTCCAGCGTCTTCCTTTAATATTACACGATTATATATATGTATATATATAATTATATAATAATATCCCTATCCCACCTACTGAAATATAGTCTGGGCTCCACGTATAAAACAAGCCTCAAAACATTAGTAGGCCTAATCTTTTGAAAGACGAGTCGTTCAATATAGGAAAAATTCCCTAAGGAGTCCTAACGGACCAGAAATTCCTTCACTTAACCCTCGGGCTACCAAGGGGGGGTGGTTGCCACCCCCCCTAGGTTTTTCGCAAATCAAACGCGTTCCGTCTGGAATAAAATTTTGAAAAAATAGGTAGCTGTAGAGGGTTCATTGGGACACATTTTGAGCCAAAATGTTTGATGATGCCCCCTACCGTTCAAAAGTTACACCCGATATACCAAAGGTACCAGAGGGGGGTGGATACCACCACCCCTAGAATATCGTCTATAACTTTTCCGCGCTTTAATATTAAGAGACACAAATTATACCATTCTATAGAGGGAATGTGGGGCTACATTTCCATGCTCACTGAGTTGTCTTTTGACAACCGGAAGTGCTCAAAATAAATTGAAATGTATATAAAGGTGTTTTATTTTGATAAAATGTTCTTGTTTTTTCTATTATAACTTATCCATAATTTATTTTTTAATAGAAATAAATTATGCCATTCTGTAGAGGGCATTTAGGGCTATTTTTTAATACTAAATAATTTGGAATTTGATGACCGGAAGTGCCCAAAATAAATTAAAATGTGTGAAAATGTTGGGGTTTTTGCAACGCGAAACGATATGTCTGCGTAAACGTTTTTCAGCAGCTATAACATGTTTTTTTTGTTTTGTCTGTACATAAAACAAACTTATTACTATTTTTTATTGTTGATAATTGGACTTTATTATATGTAAACTACTTTTTATATATAAATCATGTATAAAACACACAGAATCTAATATATTCCCTATGCGTAAGTATACAATTTGTGGAATCGACGGGTACCCATGGTAAAAAATTCATAATTTCGAGGGGCATTCATATTTTCTAAACCTAAATATACCATTTTGTGCAGAAATGAATGCTGAATCGAATGGTGTATTACAAGTTATGATATCTCAAACGAAACCCAAAAATCCAGGGGGGGGGGTGGTAACCCCCCCCTTGGTAGTCAGTGTTACAAAAAAGCTTGGTAGCCTGAGGGTTAAACCATGAAAAATCGATCAGATTATACGAATGCGAATCGGGGGAATTCACTTATCGGTATGATCGCGGCCTCCTGTCTCCAGGGTATACAAAAAGTAATCCACTGCCGCACTCTAAACCTTGATTCGTGCCAGATAATAACATAAATTCTTATCACCAAACCTATAAACACGGCGCACACAAACGCTCGTTGGCTATACATTCTTCTCAGTAATCTGCACCGAGGTCCAAAATAATATGGAATGAGGACCCCGATCTATCTGTCAGCTGTACGCAAATTTTACTCAGGCGTAAGCTGTGCTCGTTCATATTATTTAGGGCGACAGAAATTACTAGTGAGATGAAATAAGATTTTAAGTGTATGGTGTCTACTCTTACTTCGTTTGACTATCAAATAAACTTCTCCAAACTTTAAACTTCGAATCGCCTGTTCCAAACGTTGGAGAAGGCGATTCGAGCAGCGCAGCAGAGATCTTCTTGGAGACAGATCGTCCTTTGTGCCGACAACGTTCGGACTTACGAATAAGGCACCGACGACGACGACGACGACGACGACGACGACGACGACGAAACTTCTAGAGCGTCACTCGCAGTATGTGAACAATTGTAGCAAAATAACAGAGGGATTTAGATACCAATTTGGGTGAATCCGGGGTGTGAAAAGAAAGCTTTACCTAGAGCCCAGCTGCCCATGCACGAAGACTTGGGAGTTTAACCCTTCAATACCACGGCAATCCTCACTCTGCAGGGTCACTCGATGGCTAAGCTGCGCAGCTCAGGAATATCGATAAATCGTGCTACTACGAATGGAACATTGTCTCGTCCAGCTTTTATGTTCGTATTCACACAGACACAAGTACAAACATCGGCAGAAATCTCTTTTGTTGAACGACAATGACCGATCGATGATGCAGCAGGTCGTCGCTGAAGCAAAATATTTGCTATTCGTCAAACGGTGGAGACCCAACTGACAGGATCAGTCAATTCTTTAAACCATGGTTTTAACATTTATCTGAATAGCGCACTAGTTCATGTCGATTGAAAGAAAGTATATTTCTACTTATTAAAAATCGCGGCGCACACATTTTTAATGGTTCGTTTGGTGCACATAAATGATTAAATTAAACACAGGCCTAAACTATAGCATGTAAGCTTAGGCCAATTACTGTCTAACCAGTGAAGAACAGTTGCAGAAAACACAAATCGAATATGGTTAACAACGTTTGATTATACACGATTCATGTACAGAAATCTACAGACACGCGCATACACAAGAACACACGAACGCACACACGCACACGCAAGCACACGCGCGCACGCACACCCACACGCACGTACGCATGTACACGCACACACTCACACTAGCACACTCACAAATACACACACGCACGCACACGCGCACACACATGCACATACACACACACGCGCGCGTGCACGAACGCGCACACACACGGATGTGCATGCACACACACTCATACACGAACACGCACACGCACACACGCACACACGCACACACATGCACACGCGCGCGCACCAACACCCACACGAACGCACGCATGTACACGCACACTCACACACGAACACCCACACACACACAGAGAGAGAGAGAAACGAACACGTATGTAAACCAACGCTCGCACATATACACAATCGTGCGCTTACGTGCGTACATGCTGCCATTGAATCTGGTCAGCTACAAAAGTAGCCTACATGTGTAATTGTGCATGCGCGGGTCGTCGCTGTAATGAGAGTTGAATGTCGCAAGTGAATGACTGAGGAGGGGAAGAGAGAGAGAGAGAGAGAGACAGAGAGAGAGAGAAAGAGAGAGAGAGAGACAGAGACAGAGACAGAGACAGAGACAGAGACAGAGACAGAGACAGAGACAGACAGCGAGAGTGAGACAGAGAGAGAGAGAGAGACGTTGAATGTGAATCACGTTGAAGAAAATAATATGTCTCATCATAATCCATCGACGCAAGAGAATATGGAGCAGTTGATGGAAACACGACCAACAAAATATGGTGATGCGATACCTACGGCCTTTTGCAATGAACAATGACTACATTTTTAAAGTCTAAACAGCGCTTATGGGAACACTGATGCCTGAATGCATGAATGCATGCATGCTTACATGCATGTATGCGCGCGTGTGTATATGAGTAGTTTACAAATGGCGGTTTCTATGTCAGTCACGTTGTCTCGGCTGGTTCCCTGCTTCCAGTCTACGCGCAACGTGTAGAGCAGAGAACCAGCTTAAGCCATCTGACTGATAAAAAAAATGTTGACCCTGTTTTGATAGGAGAGTAGCCTAATTGAAATTACCTCTTTTCGGAGGCTGAGACTTGTCCTGGTTTTAGACTTTTAGGGGACGAACTCGCGGCCAAAGGACGATCGCCGAGGCGCACACCGCTCAGCAGTGAAGGGTTTGGGGAGTTAATGTGCTCCTCCCTTTTTCAATTTTTTTTATTGCCACACTGCGCTGATAGCAAACTGTCATTAAATTTTTAAGGAAATTGCTCATCATAGTCGTGGTTTAAGACTTGAAAAGAATTATTGCCATTGGTTTTTTTAAATTCCACACTGCTATAATAACATTTTAAGCTGTTATCTCGTCAAAATTTCCTATTATTTCATTGCTTAAAGTCATGATTTAAGACTTCAATAAATGTTCTTCCGAATTGTTTGGGGAGGAAGGGAAGGGAAGGGGGAGGGACGGACGGACGGAGGGAGGAAGGGAGGAAGGGAGCGAATGGGGCGAAGTGACGGTGGGGAAGTATGGGTTTGGCCGGGAAAATTGCCCGGGCACTCCAGCTAGTTGTTTATAGCTCCCATTGTCAACTGCAGCATCTAAGCTGCGTCTTCGTATCCCTCAGGCGAGAATGGCGTGGCGACCGGTTGTCCATTCGAAAGCAGAGAATGTTGTGAGAATATCTCCTGGCAGGTGATTCGACTTAATTGACGACCAAGAGCTTTATGAATGTCAATGTCTGTTTCTCTATTTTAAACTATAGCATTTTATTTGTCTATATGTGACTATTCTCATCTGTCCTCCTGACCCTCTGCCTATCTGTTTGTCACTCTGTCTGCCTGTCTGCCTATCTTTCTGTTTGTTTGTTTGTCTGTCTGCCTGCCTGTCTGTCTGTCTGTCTGTCTGCCTGCCTGTCTGTCTGTCTGTCTGTCTGTCTTCCTGACTGTTTCAAAAGATGGACAGTGAACCTCCTCGATCTGGACGCGAATATTTATTTGATTGAGTTTCTGATGGTGTCATCGAGATATGATCTTCTCCTTCCAGTCCTAATCATTCCGATCTTTCTCATCTCCAATTCCTCTTTAATCTACATCTGCCCCTCCTTCCGCCACTTCTCTTTCTTTCTCCTGTTTATTCCCTTTTTATTCTCATCTTCTCTTCCTCCTCTTTTTTCATTTCTTCTTTCATGCCCTCCATGTCCTCCTCTTCTTCTTCTTCTTCCGCCTTTTCTTCTTCTTCTTCTTCTTCTTCTTCTTCTTCTTCTTCTTCTTTTACTTGTTCTTGTTCTTCTTTCACTTCTTCCTCTTCCTCTTCTACTTCTTTCTCTTCTTCCTGCTCTTCTTCCTCTCTTACCCTTCTCCTCACTTTCGCCTTACACATTTTCTTCCTCCTGTTTTCCTCATTAGTATCCTTACTTATCTTACTCATCACAGGCTGATGAACCTACCATTGAACGTCTATCATGGCAGTTAGTACCGGTACAATCATACTGAGTCCACGAATGGACAGAGCTTGACCCTACGTGTATAGGACATTTTCCCCATGGACAAAACTCCCGGACAATTCCCATGATTTAGCCTAGGACATTAACACCCCGGACGATTCCTTCCCTTTGCTCATTATTTGCTCAAACTTAGGCTAACCATCCAGTTCGCGGTGCTGTGTCAAGTAGTTAGTGTCGTACGGGTTAACAACTGTCGCGGTCATTCAGGCGTGAACTTATAGCTTGCTAGTGTCGTTCAGTCACTCCGATATGAAGCTAATACACGTTGGTGTAATTTAGGACAGCATGAATCCTTGTCACCAATCCAGCTTCCATTTAGGCAAAAATTCGCTTGATCCAACTTCTATTTAAATAACAATTATTTTTATCCACCATCTACAATTTAAGCAAGAATATTTTTCTTCCATTTAAGCAAGAATATGTTCATAAATCCAGCTCCAATTTAAACAAAAATATTTTCATCAATCCAGCTCCAATTAAAGCAAGAATATTTTCATCAATCCAGCTACAATTTAAGCAAGAACATTTTCATCAATCCAGCTTCCATTTGAGTAAAAATTATTTCATATCAATCCGGCTTCTACGTAGCGAGAAATCTTTTCATCAATCCAACTAGCGTACTTAGGACCGCCGTTTTATAGCAATACCACTTACAAGCAAGATGGTATACCAGGAGTTTTTGTCCTACCCTTGGGGGTTTTTGTCCGGGGGCTTTTATCCGAGGGGTTTGCCCCGGAGGTTTTGTCAAGGGGTGAAATGTCCGCGCCCGGACCCTACATCTGGACCGAATCATGTATCGAGATCGGATCAAACAACGCGACCGAATCATACGAATTCTTCCCATTTGCACTTGAATCGGGATTTATCGCGTGCTCCGTAGCCCCAATCCACCGTTCTACGGTCTGACTTATAAGCTTATTCCTGCTTATGTTTAGGCGGCGAACTAAATGGACCAACGACTGACAAATTGAACGAACGGCTAAGGTCGCTTCGTATTCTGCTTCCGCTTTAGCGCTTCAGTGATCAAGTGAGTTGATAAGAGAACAGGCAAACGAGTAAGGAAGTGAGGGAACGAATAATCGAGTAAATAATTGAAAGATTTAATGGGTGGGTGAGCAAGTAAGTGGGCTCAGGATTGAAACAGTGGATGTCGTTTGAAGTAATGTAATGTTTCAGGTGCTTTAGATCTGTGATTAAAATGAAATTTTGCCAATTGATTTAAACTAGGGCTACATGTGAGTGTAGGACATTTCCCTCTGGACAAATCCCCCGGACAAATCCCCGGACAAAAACCCCCGGGCAATCCCCCCTGATTTAGCCAAGGACATTAACCCCACCCCGGACAATTCCCCCTTTTGCTGCGCAAATAGCCTATTTCTGTAGGTATAATATGATCAAACTTAGGATAATTATCCAGTTCGCGGTGCTGTGTCAACTGGTTAGTGTCACACGACTAAACACCTGTCGCTGTCATTCTGGCGTGAACTTATAACTTGTTAGTGTCGTTCAGTCACTCCGATATGAAGATATAATACCTGTTGGTGTAATTTATGACAACATGAATCGTTGTCAACAATCCAGCCTCCATTTATGCCAAAATTCGTCTCATCCAACTGATAATTAAATAACAATTATTTTTGTCCATCCAGCTCCATATTAACAAGAATACTTTCATCAATCCAGCTTCCATTTAAGCCAGCATATTTTCATCAATCAAGTTCCAATTTAAGCAAGAACATTAACTTTACATCAATCCCGCTTCCATTTAAGTAAAGATTATTTTGTATCAATACGGCTTCTATATAGCGAGGAATCTTTTCATCAATCCAACTTGCGTACTTATGACCGCCGTTTTATAGTAATACCACTTACAAGCAATATGTTCTACCAGGTTTTTTTCCTACCATGGGGGTTTGTCCAGAGGTTTTCTCCAGGGGGAATGTCCGTGCCCCTTTATATGCACCTGCCTACTTATCAATACCAAGGAATGCACAAATATATATGTACATGTTTGTATGTATGTATGTATGTATGTATGTATGTATGTATGTATGTATGTATGTATGTATGTATGTATGTATGTATGTATGTATGTGTAGTATCTGGCCTAAAACATAAGATATTATTAAGATAATACAGAGAGAGAGATAAAGAGAGATAGAGAGTGAGAGAGAGACAGACAGACAGACAGACTGACTACAGGTTAAGTACAAGTAGAGATAGGGTAAGAAGTGATTGGCTATAGCAACAGACCAATCGGGTTGGACCACATAGGCCAGACGGTCGGTCAAGAGAGATTGAGTAAGTGGCCAGTAGAGATTCAGTCCGGAGTGACCAGTCAGGTTTGAGTCAGCAAAGAAGCAAGACCTGGGAGTTCAGACAGCAGAGATAGTCGGCAGAAGGCCGAGGCTTAAAGCCAAGGCTGGATGCCGTATTGCCCGTATACGTTGGAAGCTCAAGAACAGTCAGCTAGTCGCGTCGTTGAGAGGCTCAGACGGCGGAGATGTTAGAAGCGAGGATAAGCGGACAGTCAGTCGTTCAGCGTTCTGTCTTCACATGGCGTCGTCGTCGTTGTAATCACAATTGTAACTGATCATTTCGTTCTACTGTTATACTACGAATAAAACCAACTGTAATGAAGATCCATGTGTCTAGTTCCTATGTCTAATCTGATCGACAGCCGTACTAGCCGGACGGTCAGCACAGACTCTACATATGTATGTATGTATGTATGTATGTATGTATGTATGTATGTATGTATGTATGTATGTATGTATGTATGTATGTATGTATGTATGTATGTATGTATGTATGTATGTATGTATGTATGTATGTATGTATGTATGTATGTATGTATGTATGTATGTATGTATGTATGTATGTATGTATGTATGTATGTATGTATGTATGTATGTATGTATGTATGTATGTATGTATGTATGTACGTGTGTACGTATGTATGTACGCACGTATGTACGTATGCATGTATGTATGTAAAAAACTGTGTATCTACGAATATGTAGCCTATACATGAAGTATTTATCTATAATTATATGTATTGATGAGTACATATAAGTATGGTACGTGTATTGATTTTAGTGTCTCAATAATATCTCACCGAAACTGTTATGCAATAATATTCGTGAGACGTCCGATTTATTGCCAACCGTAATAAAATTTGGGTTAACATTTCCAATCTCATGGTGCGATAAAGTTATGATACGGTGGCACCCCTAAATAAATGCGCAGTGGAGCGTGGCTATACCGGTCATGGTGGAGGAATGGCAGATTGGTTGTCCGCAGGCATTGTTCGATTCGAGACAAATCTATTTTGATGCAATTCCACGGTGCTGGAATCGGATAGGAACTGTCGTGGGAGAAAATTCAGTGACTCCTGTTGGTGGCCTCTGCAACTGATAACTGTAGGTCCTTGCATGGTGCCACAGTGCGACTTTAATCGGTGGTTCTTGGTGCTATCTTAAGCGGTGGCGTTGCTGTGGCATCTTCACTGGACTGTATTATATGAAATGAGACAATTTGAAAGATTTGTTGTCGAGTCACAAGTTGAGGGTTAGTTAACACAGACCGATGTATACCGTGCTCTTGGAGTTTCAAAGGATGATTTGTTTTCATACATGGGAAGAGACAGAAACTGGCAGGCAGACAGGCAGACAGGCAAACAGACAGGCAAATAACTAGAAATAGAAGATGAGAGAAAGGAATTTAACAAGAGAGAGAGAGAGAGAGAGAGAGAGAGAGAGAGAGAGAGAGAGAGAGAGAGAGAGAGAGAGAGGGAGGGAGGGAGGGAGGGAGGGGGGAGAGAGAGAGACATGAACATAGGCAAAATTAATATAGAGTTAGATAGCGAAGCAGAAAGAGCGTGCAGACTTCTATCGCGTGTGGTATAGACAAGCAATGAAACGGTGACACACAGTCTCAGACAGATGCGCAGACAAATTGGCAGACAGACAGGCAAACAAACAGGCAGACAGAAAGACAGACAGATATACACGAAGAGGCGGGGCAGACACACACACGCACACAGACGAAAGGACATACAGACAGAGGCAACCGTATAATTAGAGACACAATCATCGTGAGAAACAATGGAAACTAGTCTCACAGACGGATATATGAATGTACAATGTACAAACCGAAATTGATACTAAGGACGGCTGGATGGATGTTCTGTGGACCAGAGATCATATCATGACGCTTTGCATTAGGCAGCAACTGGACCCTGATATAATGTAATAGGTCGATGGATGGATGTGTTCTCGTGTATTATACCACTGGCGAGAGAACACAGGAGTCTCTGCAGGCCATAGAACTCACGCAATTAGGTAATGAACTGAGAGAAGAGATCGACGGAACATAGGATCCGTGGAGACGGACACCATGCACTTAGGGAAACTGGTGGCGGTAACGCCAAGTCTGTTATACCGGAAGTGGAATTGTCGGAGCGACAGATGTACGCATGCGCGCGTTCATTAAGTGCGCGCTGTTGTTAAATGGAAGATGATGAGAATTGCTGACTGTCTGTTGTTTTATTTGAATCTCTAATCATCGTGGTTGGCCGCATTGACCTCGTGTTATTATGTCGTTCATTGCGTAGGCTGAGCATCTGGTCCCACCTCCCCCCACCTCATAGAAATATACCCTTCTGTATCTCACCCCTCGATAGAATAGACCGTTCTGTACCTCAAGCCTTGTTAGAATAGACCGTTCTGTATCTCACCCCTCGTTAGAATAGACCGTTCTGTATCTCACCTCTCGTTAGAATAGGCCGTTCTGTTACTTCTGTATCTCACCCCTCGTTAGAATAGACCGTTCTGTATCACACCTCTCGTTAGAATAGACCGTTCTGTATCACACCTCTCGTTAGAATAGACCGTTCTGTATCACACCTCTCGTTAGAATAGACCGTTCTGTATCTCACCTCTCGTTAGAATAGACCGTTCTGTTACTTCTGTATCTCACCCCTCGTTAGAATAGACCGTTCTGTATCACACTTCTCGTTAGAATAGACCGTTCTGTATCTCACCCCTCGTTAGAATAGACTGTTCTGTATCTCACCTCTCGTTAGAATAGACCGTTCTGTATCTCACCCCTCGTTAGAATAGACTGTTCTGTATCTCACCCTCGTTAGAATAGACTGTTCTGTATCTCACTCCTCGTTAGAATAGACTGTTCTGTATCTCACCCTCGTTAGAATAGACTGTTCTGTATCTCACCCCTCGTTAGAATAGACTGTTCTGTATCTCATCCCTCGTTAGAATAGACTGTTCTGTATCTCACCCTCGTTAGAATAGACTGTTCTGTATCTCACCCCTCGTTAGAATAGACTGTTCTGTATCACACCCCTCGTTAGAATAGACCGTTCTGTATCTCACCCCTCGTTAGAATAGACCATTCTGTATCACACCCCTCGTTAGAATAGACCGTTCTGTATCTCACCCCTCGTTAGGATAGACTGTTCTGTATCTCACCTCTCGTTAGAATAGACCGTTCTGTTACTTCTGTATCTCACCCCTCGTTAGAATAGACCGTTCTGTATCTCACCCCTCGTTAGAATAGACTGTTCTGTATATCACCTCTCGTTAGAATAGACCGTTCTGTATCTCACCCCTCGTTAGGATGGACTCTTCTGTATCTCACCCCTCGTTAGAATAGACTGTTCTGCATCTCACCCCTCGTTAGAATAGACTGTTCTGTATCTCACCCCTCGTTAGAATAGACTGTTCTGTATCTCACCCTCGTTAGAATAAACTGTTCTGTATCTCACCCCTCGTTAGAATAGACTGTTCTGTATCTCACCCCTCGTTAGAATAGACCGTTCTGTATCTCACCCCTCGTTAGAATAGACTGTTCTGTATCTCACCCTCGTTAGAATAGACTGTTCTGTATCTCACCCCTCGTTAGAATAGACTGTTCTGTATCTCACTCCTCGTTAGAATAGACTGTTCTGTATCTCACCCTCGTTAGAATAGACTGTTCTGTATCTCACCCCTCGTTAGAATAGACTGTTCTGTATCTCATCCCTCGTTAGAATAGACTGTTCTGTATCTCACCCTCGTTAGAATAGACTGTTCTGTATCTCACCCCTCGTTAGAATAGACTGTTCTGTATCTCACTCCTCGTTAGAATAGACCGTTCTGTGTCTCACCCCTCGTTAGAATAGACCGTTCTGTGTCTCAAGCATCGTTAGAATAGACCGTTCTATATCTCACCCCTCGTTAGAATAGACCGTTCCGTATCTCACCCCTTGTTAGAATAGACTGTTCGGTGGCTCTTTGCTTCACCTCTGAAAGGAATAATTGACGCTAAGGTCGATCGTTGGATTGTAAGATTTTGTAGCTATTGATGTGTTCATCGCCACACAACAGTGCCTTTCGGACATTTTCAGTCGTTGGTCCAGTTCAATTCGGTCGGTCAATCCTTTGATGTCCTTCAGGTCTCCCCTTAAGTCTTATCTCTTTCGTCTTTAATGCATGTACTGGCTTCCACTTTATCTGATCTATCTGACTCTGACCAATGGATTCTTTTCCAATAGAACTTCATGATTACTGATTAATGCAACCATCGACTGGACCAGTCTTAGATGCTATGGTCATCATCATCATCATCAAAATCCTTGGGCTAAATACCCGTAGGTGTCCGACGCCACTCTCTGTCTGTGTCTGTCTCGTGTCATGTTGCCCAGCTTCAACCGGTCCGGTCAGCAGGTCCATACCATTAACATCTTGGAGCAGCTAGACCACCTTAGATGCTATGGTAGCGACGCCTAAGAAGTTTGATTAGATTAGATTAGATTAGATTAAATCAGATTAGGTTAGCGGGTAGGCTAAAAAATAGTGTGAAAAATAAAACTTTGAGAAGAAAACAGTAGGACCTAGAAGGTCGCGATTAAATAAAAAAGAAATACAAGCAATAAAATAAGACTAGCGTATAATTATATCCCAAAACATAAGAAAAGAATCTGATGAGTAAAAACGGTCGTCAGAAAATCCGATGACTAAAAAGAAAGTCGTCAGAAAATTTGACGGGAAAAAGTCAATTTTTTTTACCGCAGCGTGCACTCACCTAAAATTTTACCAGTAGGCTATACAGTCCTGGATATATGATAGAATAGAATCAGACAGAATATATAGGATGCAGAAAAGATCAGATAGGATAGAATAGGAATGAATCACAGAATGGGATTGGATAAGGCAGGATATATGAGGTGTGTCGGGTAAGGATTGTATAGGATATAGGATAATATAGAATGAGACAGGATAGAGCAGGATAGGATAGATCACAGTATATCGATGCGGTGTACTTGATTGCTTGATTGCCATTCTAAGGCAGGGGCGGATCCAGGGGGGGCCAATCCGGCCATGGCCCCCCATTTCAAATCACCATGGGGCTTGGCCTCCCCATCCATGGTGGCCCAAAAAAAAAATTCAGGGTGTCAGTCATGCACAGGAGAATTAATGTATAAATGTAATTAAAACCTATAATAAAAATAATGTATAAATGTAATTAAAACCTAATCTAAGTCTCTCACGCAATTGCATTGTCTTTATATAAAGCATCGAAATGAAACAATCTTTCAACAGTATCCAACTATGATTTATGGCATGCAATGTATATTATTCGTGTATATATTCGTAGTAAATTATAAAAACATTAACACCAATAAACACAATTATAACTAAGTACAACTAACTATTAATTACAAATCAAGTTAACACTAACAACAGTGTTTGGGATGTAGTTTATTTTTTGCAGATGCCAACAAATTTCAGGGCGAAACATGTTAAGTTTTGAGTTTAGTCTATATGTGCAAGAAAATGCGGTGAATGATAACAAATGTTTACTCCTTGTTTTTATTTATATCTTACTATATTTCATACAGTAGTGGGAAGTATTTTATTTATTCTAGTCTGAAAAAGTCATCAGTTTTTTAGAAGGAAAATTGAACACCTTTTTGAAGATTTCTGACGGTTCACTAAAAATTCATAAGTTTTTGGGAAGCGAAATTGAACACCTTTTTTAAAATTTCGCACGGAAGAATAAAAAGTCATCGCTCTTTTTAGACGAAAAATTAAACACCTTTCTTAAGATTTCGCACGGATGACTACAAAAAGTCATCAGTTTTTTGGGATGCGAAATTAAACACCTTTTTTGAAAATTTCGCATGGAAGACTAAAAAGTCAACACTCTTTTTAGACGAAAAATTAAACACCTTTTTTAAGATTTCGCACGGATGACTACAAAAGGTCATCAGTTTTTTTGATTCTAAAGTGAACACCTTTTTTGAAAATTTCGCACGGAAGACTAAAAAGTCATCGCTCTTTTTAGACGAAAAATTTAACACCTTTTTTAAGATTTCGCACGGATGACTACAAAAAGTCATCAGTTTTTTGGGATGCGAAATGGAACACCTTTTTTGAAAATTTCGCACGGAAGACTAAAAAGTCATCACTCCTTTTAGACGAAAAATTAAACACCTTTTTTAAGATTTCGCACGGATGACTACAAAAGTCATCAGTTTTTTGGGATGCGAAATTAAACACCTTTTTTGAAAATTTCGCACGGAAGACTAAAAAGTCAACACTCTTTTTAGACGAAAAATTAAACACCTTTTTTAAGATTTCGCACGGATGACTACAAAAGTCATCAGTTTTTTGGGATTCGAAATTAAACACCTTTTTTGAAAATTTCGCACGGAAGTCTAAAAAGTCGTCACTCTTTTTAGACGAAAAATTAAACACCTTTTTTAACATTTCGCACGGATGACCAAAAAATGTCATCAGTTTTTTTGGGAAGGAAAATTGAACACCCTTTTTGAAGATTTCCGGCGGATTATTTAAAAAAGAACATCTAGTTTTCGGGTAAGAAGTTTTTAAGTAAAGTCTATATTTATTGAGACTTTATGGCACTCTTATAAGCACTGAAAAGTACAGCTATTTTGCTAAGATAACAGCTTAAAATGCTACCATTGCAATGTGAAAATTCAAAAAGTTTCTGGTGGGGAGGGGCATATCCCCTCCCCACACCCCTCCCCTGCCACTCTCGGCGCTGCGCGCCTCATGATTGTTTTCAGACGGTCAATTATCTACCCCTCCGGAAACCTCAATCCCCCCAGAGGTGGGGGCTAAATTAAACTCTGGTTTCGGCCAAAAACGACAAAAAAAGTTCATCAGATTTCTCAGCGAAAGATCAACGAAAAATTTTCCGACCCCAGCCCAAAAATTTCTCGAAAATTCCTGGATCCGCCCCTGTTTTAAGGATATCCTCCTAGGAGCTTAGGTTACTAACTGAACTGCAGAAGAATCGGCAGACATGCTTTGAAAACGGTGAACTAACTATAAGAGTGTCTTATAGAAGCAATGAATGTGTTGGGAGTTGGACGGCTTAAACACTGTCTCTGGTGCAACAAATAGTGTTTTGGCAATCACTATTATAATGCTATTATTCTTCAACAGTATTATTTTTGAATGTTGTTGTTAATTTGGTATTTTAATGCCGATATTATTCAGATGCACGGTATAGGCCTACGGTGCGGTATGAGTTTTGTTAATGTCAATGTTGGGATTTCTTTACGCTATATTCTTCATATTAAGTCACTATTTTCTATGCTATTCAAGGGCGGATACAGGAATTGGCTTGTTGAAACCAAATTGGGGGCCACGTCCCATGCAATTTTTAAATGGGGGAGCCATGGCCGGATTGGCTCCCCCTGGATCCGCCCCTGATGCTATTAACATTCAATCTGACAATTTTAAAAGATACTATAATATCCGTGACTCCTGCAAGGCAACCTAATTTGAAAAATTCTATGCCATACAAAATTCAAAGGATTTTTACTACTTTATCAGCAAATTCTGCGTTAGTTATCTTCCATGGCTTCTCCCTTGAAATTCCATGCTGCATGCTATTGCTAAGGCTTCTGCTACTCAGTGCTTAAAGTGTACAGACAAGAAGTGTCTGGACGCCCTTTACCTTTCCATGCTGTGCTGGTCAAATAAGTGCCTGGACGCCGTCCATGACTGTCCAGCCACACTGTAAGCCCTGCGGCTACTCAAGTTGAAAATTCTATGCTGCTTGGACTTCCGCAAGTGGACCGAATCGTAATTGTGATCGTCAGCCTGATCTCCGAATATATATTTAAATATATATATATTCAGCGGTATAGGCCTATAAGTCGTATATATATATGTACATATATATATATATATGAACTGGCTGAATTATTTACAAGCGCTGAGTATTTGGTAAGCAATTGCTCTATAGGTATATTACTCGTACGACTCTGTGTCTGATTGAAGATGAGCCGAGGCTAAGCACCCATTTATTTTTACCTGTAAGCTTATAATAGCTAGGAATTAGGAACTAATTTGATTTTAGGACGTTTTGCCATCATTGCCATGCTGTTGATCTTATTTGATCTTACTCGTAATCGAATTCTCCAGCATTAAAATCTATTGTAGGCTGTATGTCCACCGCCATAGCAAGCACACTTTCGCTTATAGACTAGTTATATTGTAGGCTACAGAAATACTCTGCCAATGGCGTGCGAGCGAGAGGAATGTAGGCTATTGTATGCTTGGACGTAATGCAGATGTCATAAACAAGATATCTGAAAAATGTGGAGCCTAGATTTATCTTTGACATAAAATAGTTTACCAAAGCAGCTTTAATGCGAAGAGCTTCGCCGAAATGACAAATGAGAACTGACTTTTCGAGTGGTCTGTGGAAATACGACAGAAACCAGAACGGGTCAGTTCAAAGTTCCAGCAGCGCATTCAATGCAACAAGACGCACTTAGACCGTCGTCGTCTTCTATCTAATGCATTCTGCTAAGACAGAAATCGGTGATTTTTATCCGTTCAGATGTCATTTCTCATTGCAGGACGTTTTCCACGTGGAAGTGGAAGTGGAGTATGCACCTTAGCGACGATGATGGATATAGGGATTAAGGGACGAATGAACGAATGGATGGAAAGATGGATGGATGGAAGAATGGATGGATGGATGGATGGATGGATGGAAGAATGGATGGATGGATGGAAGAATGGATGGATGGATGGATGGATGGATGGAAGAATGGATGGATGGAAGAATGGATGGATGGATGGATGGATGGAAGAATGGATGGATATATAGATAATATGGATGTATGGAAAAGTGGAAAAGATGTACGAATGGATAAATGGTTGGATTGATGGATGGATTAATGTTTGAGTGGATGAACGGGTGAATGGAATGGAAGGATGAGTGGATGGATGGATGGATGGATGGATGGATGGATGGATGGGTGGATGGATAGACGGAAAGGACGAATGTATAGATATAAGGATATATGGATGAATGAAAAATGTATGGATGGATAAATGGATGGATTGATTAATGATTGGGTGGATGATTGGATGAATGAATGCGTGGGTAAATAGATGGATGGAAGGTGGGTGGGTGTATGGATGGATGCATGGAACGAATGGGTTGGATTGACAGATGGTCGGTTTTGTATTGTATCGCATTTCAGCATTTGTAAAGCATCTCTTGTGTAATGGTGTCACTATAAATAGGGTGGACCGTTCTGAAGCGTTTCCATGGCAACGCTCAGAGCCCCATGAGCAGGTTTCAAGAAGAGAGAAGGAAAGAGAGAGAGAGAGAGAGAGAGAGAGAGAGAGAGAGAGAGAGAGAGAGAGAGAGAGAGAGAGAGAGAGAGAGAGAGAGACAGAGACAGAGACAGAGACAGAGACAGAGACAGAGACAGAGACAGAGACAGAGACAGAGACAGAGACAGAGACAGAGACAGAGACAGAGACAGAGACAGAGACAGAGACAGAGACAGAGACAGAGACAGAGACAGAGACAGAGACAGAGACAGAGACAGAGACAGAGACAGAGACAGAGACAGAGACAGAGACAGAGACAGAGAGACAGAGAGACAGAGAGACAGAGACAGAGACAGAGACAGAGACAGAGACAGAGACAGAGAGACAGAGACAGAGACAGAGACAGAGACAGAGACAGAGACAGAGACAGAGACAGAGACAGAGACAGAGACAGAGACAGAGACAGAGACAGAGA
>OX457044.1:46931233-46948733 GCA_949752735.1 Lumbricus terrestris | reverse complement strand
TTATTTGTACCCACGGATGTTCAAGCTAGTCAATCCAATCCCTCTGTTTAACCGTTAACGACATCTTATAACTACCAATCTCGTGATGGCGTCCTTCTGTACTGACGCTTGGCATATAATTGCCCATGGCACAGCATCTGAAAAGTCAATGGTAGAGTTAAAAATGGTCAAGCTGTTTTTTGGGGGCGGTCCTTAAAAACTCAGATGCTTTGCGGGCATAAGAATCTACGTGCGAGCAATATAATTGTAGTCGAGCCCAGTTTGGTAATGCTTAGCAGACTTCTATATATTTCTACGCGCTTCGGATTAATATTGAAATAATCATAAATAATATTTTATTCATCGATTAAGAATGTAGAGAGAGAAAATGAGAAAATCACGAAATGAGATTGGAAGGCGGTCTCTCTCGAAGATGAAGAAGACTGCAGCAGCAGTCGATTGTGTGTCTTAAATCAGTTGGAGATTAGGAAGCAGGGGGTTGGGGTGCGATCGATGCCACTGTCCGCATAAAATATAGGCTATCGGATACAGCGGCAGAAGAAGATGGTCCGACAGCAGATGCTGAGAAGGATGAGCAGGAGACACAGACGGGAACGGAGATGCAATGAATTTAGATTCACGCTCGAGTCCTCCAATGCCCTCTCTGCTTCTTTTTTGTTTCTGCCTGCCTGCCTGTCTGCCTGCCTGCCTGCATGCCTGCCTGACTACCTACCTACCTACCTACCTACCTACCTACCTACCTACCTACCTACCTACCTACCTACCTACCTACCTACCTACCTACCTACCTACCTACCTACCTACCTACCTAACTGCCTACCTACCTACCTACCTACCTGCCTACCCACCTACCTACCTACCTACCTACCTAACTGTGTATACCTACCTACCCACCTACCTACCTACCTACGTACCTACCTACCTACCTACCTATACCTGCATACCTACCTACCTGCCTAACTACCTCCTACCTACCAACCAACTTACCTAATTAGATAATTATGTACCTACTTAATATCCATATATCTGCATGTCTTTCTGTCCATTCGTATTCGTCCGTCCGTCCATTTGCCAGTCGGTTGGTCTGTCTATGTTGGTTCGATATTTTCACCGACTCGAGTGCATATATATATATATATATATATACATATATAATATACGAAGGCAGATATATACTTGAGAGTAGTGTGGCCTTCCCTGACCGTCGTATAGATAGAGAATCGCGGTGAGTGAGAGGATCTGCCACTTGAATCGGAATGAACTGGGTGCGTGTCAGCTTACCATAAGAAGGTCCGACGAAAACGCGCCCATGCAACGTCGACAGGGGATAGGTTGATCAATGCATATTCAATCTCGGTTGATTGAAGATGCGTATTCGGTCGGCAGGTATGTAGATTCTAATTAATTTTTAAGTCGCCCTCCTCCTTTAATCGGAATTGGCACAGGCAGTGACGAAGTGCAATTGAGTCTATGGGTTGAGGTTTGGGACCATGTTTTGTAGATGCGATATTTCTGCTATGGCGCAATGTAAATTCTCTCTTGGGCACGAGAAGAGCCACATGCCTATACATCACTGTCTATAGCTACTGTACTTTAGCAGTGCGTACAGCTCAGGTACATCCCAATCTGGGGTCCGGCAGAATCTTGTCCGACGAAACCGGGTTCAAACAGCATTTTGCTATTTGAATACACCGATTACAAAGTGACTACACAATAGATCACTGCATTCAAACAGATAATTCGATACAGCGCATGCGCTTAAAACTTGGGATAGCAAACTGTTCGAGTGCACGTGACCGGGAGGCAGTGCTATAGCAAGTGACAGATCTCTTGTCAAACAGAGAATTTATACAGCGCCATAACTCTGATAAATTACGTTGACTCGCTTTGATCTTGTCTCATCAAAAAGCAACTTTTAGACGGCTTAATGCGATGCCTTTGAAATCATATGCCTATAATGTAAAAGTTGAAATCATATGCATAGATCTATATGTTTATAGGACTGATTTAGACCTTCCGTAAACTCTGGGCCACTGTGATTTATTGTTGGAAAATTCTGCGCAAACGGACCGAATGCGTAAACAGTGGCGGCCATCTTGGACATGCGCAGATGCTACGTTATGACGATCGGTTGACGAGAGAAAACTATCTGGACTTCATTTACGACTTCGCTTTTGAATTCGCATGCATGTACAGTTGTACACAATGTCATGTAGGCCAATGTATGTGTGACCAATATAGGTAGATACACACACATGAGCATGTGCACGTATATTATGTATGCCTATTTTGTAGGCTTATATATTGCATGTATATTTATAGTATATATGACATGCGCATGTAGGCTATGTATAATAATATATGTATTAGGCCTATGGTATGTAGTGAATATGTATATATGTGTGTGAGTGTATGTGTGCAATATATGTATATGTATATATTATACAATATACATATATACATATATATTCACTAAATTGTTATATGCACAATGTAAATAATAATAATTATGTGTGCTTGAGACATGCATGTATGTTTGCATGCATGTGTGTGAAGGCCTATAATTATATAATAGCTCTAATGTCCTTATAAAATATAAACGATATTGAGGCCAGTGTGATATCATCGAGGAATATTTATGACGTCAAAGACATTAGTGCTGATGCATTATGCATCTCAATGCATTAATTTGACACTCTGTGCAACAATTCAATTTTCATTCCTCCTCCTTTCCTCCTCATACTCCTCGTCCTCTTCCTCGTCCTCTCCCTCCTCCTCTTTCTCCTCCTCTCCTCCTCTTCCTTCTCATTTTTCTCCTATTCTTTCTCATTGTCTTCCTAGCCATCCTCGTCCTCTTCCTCCTCCTCGTCATCCTTCTTTCTCTTTCCTCTTCCTCTTATTTCTACGCGTCCTCTTCCTTCCCCTTCCATTCTCCTCCTATTTATCGCTCTTTTCATCCTTCTCCTCTTTCTCCTCCTCCTCATGATGTTCTTCTTCCTCCTCCTTCTCTTCCTCCTCTCTTCCTCCTCCTCATTCCTTCTTCATTCTTCTCTTTCTTCTCTTTCTCCTCCTTCTCCGCCTACGTCCCTCTCCCCTCTTCCTTTTCTTTCTCCTTCTCCTCCTCTTCTTCCACCTCCTCTTCCTCCTCTTCCTCTTTTTCCTATCCTTTTCTTCCTCCTCGTCCTCCTCCTTTCCCTTTCCTCCTCTTCCTTTTACTCCTCCTCTTCCTCCTCCTTTCCCTCTTCCTCCTCCTCCTTCTATTGTAGAAACAGAGGGAGACAGAGAGAGAAAGAGACATACATAGACAGTCAGGCGTACAGACATACTGAGACAGAAACAGAGACAGAGAGACAGAGTCTATAATGTGACAAAACATAGCCGATGTTTCCTAAAATAATGCTTATGGGTGCAGCAGGTTTAAGGAAATGACCAGAGGATCTCCTTAGACCCATTCGCCCTCTATTATAGAGTCCACCAGTTTCCTTTATTGGATCCATTCCATGGTCTTTTCCACTCAATGTCTGATTATTGCGCAATCGCACGCTGCTCCTGGAGATACATGTACGATGCGTGCAAACGACACGATTGGAATGCAGTCTGGATTGACTCTTAATGACCTCGACCGCATTCAACCTTGCCTCTTGTATTACTCTTCGTTTTGTGTCGTTAAGAAACGCCTGCTTCTAATATCCAATGAAAACCAGGAAAATTTAGCTTTGAAGCGGCAGGCGAACCTGTGAATAGAAGGAGTGTAAAGGGGTTAATTAATGAAACGAAGTATATCGTTAATGACAATGGTAGTCTACAATGTATTCTGATCTCTTAATTGTTTTAAGGATAAAGTACAATCAAGTTGTTCTGAGCCTTGATTGTTTTAAAAGAGAGAAAGGTGGGAACCATGTGTCCCCACAACTGATTGTTTATTGCTATAGTCAGAGACGAAGGGTGTTATGGCCATATACACTCTTTCGACGAATGCTGTCGCCTGCATGGCTGCCATAAAATAGTGTCAATAATAGATGCTGTGGACTGTTGAGATTGTTCGCACGCCATTTTCTGCGTGGTAAGAATACGATAATTATTATTGACAGATTTGTGCTACAGCTAAGTGGTTAATTTTGTCAGTTGTCTTGTAAGCGTTACCTCACAATTGTGTCTATAGCTTTCTGTCTATAAACTCAATTCTCGAGGTGACGCAGTCTATAAAACTCGTATTAGTTGAATATTTTGTCGGCAATAATAAAGTGTGTAGTGGTCGGTATGTATCGGGCAAAGTCACGAAAGTCGTTCTTAAACATTCTGTGACGAAGACGAATGAGAAAAAACTAGTGGTGTGAGACAGGGCTGTTTTTCAGGAATTTTTAGAACTGCACAACTTCTTTTCCTTTCCATCTTCCATGGTAAACAACTTCCAATCGGAGAACAATAACCATTTTTGCTAGTTTTAACCAGGGCTGTTTTTAAGGAATTTTTAGAACTGCACAACCTCTTCTTTTCCTTCCCATCTTCCATGGTAAACAATTTACAATCGGAGAACAATAACCATTTTTGCTAGTTTTAACTGTACAGAAGTGCTTCTACAACTTACTGCACAAATCCATTTAGAACTGCACATTTTGTGCACAATTGCACGCTAAAAAAGCCCTGGTGTGAGAATTGTGAGAACCGTGTAAAAATAACTTGGGGGGGGGGGTTGGACTATGAACCACTTGCAACGCACGTTTTTCCATGGCGTCAGTTATGGTTCTGCAGAGAAAGTTGTGGGGACGTATACTACTACCCAGCACATCCATAAAGGTAGCATTGGAATGTCCCACATTGAGACGATTAGTTGCAGAATAAGTGGCAGAGGGGGGATTCTCCTTCTAATAATAAATCGTTGACAGAATTCAGCGATCTCATCAACGATTGTATTGTATTGTATTGTATTCATCAACGATTGTATTGTATTGTATTGTATTGTATTCATCAACGATATCGACGACTGGCGACATCTGTTTCAGATAAATTTATTCCTCAGATCGGATCATGACATCGATGATGATGATATTAATAGCGATAACAGACCGTCGTTAAGTATAAGTCTGGGACACCACTGGCGAATGGGGGAGGGGCGAATGGGGGCGGGGTGACGCTGGGGAGGGGTGAGAACAATGGTGCGACATAAAGGTCAAATCCGGAAAGATCCATAGGATCGCAATGGATGCTTCCGTCAGTCTGCCTCATTCCTCCTTCTCTCTGGCAAATTCCAATTCCATTTTGGATTTTTTTTATTCTGCTAATAATGTAATGTTGATGCATGATGCAATGGTCGTGTAGCGCAGTTTTCAGTTTATATATATATATTTATATATCTCTCAGCCTACATATATATGTTTATATATATATATATCTCAGTTTGCATATATATATATCAGTTTACATATATATATATATATTTATATAAATCTCAGTTTACATATATATATATTTATATGTATATATCTCAGTTTACATATATATATATTTATATATCTCTCAGTTTACATATATATACAATGTATATATATACATCGGCTGAAATACTCCGTGTTCACCACTGCAGCTGCCCGGTTTGATGGATGCCAGACCGTTTAAAAACTCAACGAGTTTCAAATCCGAGGCATTACAGCAGAGATCGTTATTCAAAATGAAGCAGTTTGGAAACGACAGAAGCCGGAAAAAACGTTTTTGTGCAACAGATGCCACAACATTCACATGATGCTGTTCTTTATTTTCAAAGTTGCGAAGTTCAAACGTTCAATCTACAGAACGCCAATGGCACTGGACAAATGGTAGGCTATATTATAGAATTTATGCAAGGTCTCACTGCAGTGCTCGTGAATAAGGTGATGCCCTGAGCTTGGCTTTTGAGTGGCGTTCTAGAAGTTTAGAGATTACGATTACGATTGCGATTGCAGACTATTGCATACAGATAAGGCTCGAATCCGCACGCTCTGCGCTGCAGGTCAAGCACTAACCGATCTACTACTATGCTATAAGAGCTATAGAATAGTATAGAGGATCCATTGCAATCTTATGAATATGCAACGTTTCATGCATGGTTTAATGATCGATAGAAAGAGAACATCCTAAATTGTCACGCATGTTGTGTGTGTTTTACAATTCTGATAGATTCAGTAAATGCAAAATGTTTATGCGAGAGCTCGACCCGACCCATTGCGCATGCGCACACGACGATCGGTGAGATGGTGAAACGGCTTATAACGACAACTTCTTGGCCAACGTATAGGCTACTTTCGATTGCTTATGCCATGCACTTGCTCTGACAAGCTGAGGTAGGAAGGGAAGTAGACAGCCAGACAGACAAAGCAGGATGGGTCTACTTACCACAACAACACGAGTATCGAACTGGAAACATGCAGTGAGACGGACAGAACCAGAGAACCAGTCAGACTGAGCCAGCCTTTCAGCCACACAGGCTATCCAATATAATCGGAGATATCGACTTAATGTAGGTCAATGCATGCTCAAACTTTCTTCCAAATTCTCCATAATTATGTCCCCATATTATACACACCCTTTAGTTAAGCGATCCCTCCCAAAACTTACCATCCTCGTGATCTCATTGAACAAGCCTCTCACACAGGGGCGGAGACTTAAGGGGATAGGAGGGACGGTACCCCTCCCCAAATTTGGGGTGGTGACGTAGCTGCTAATAACCCCAATATTTCAGAAATATATCACAAATATCATTATAGATTTCTACAGAGTTATTATCCACTGCATCTACAACAATGTTATTCAAGTTAACTAAAACTAAAACTGGATTCAAGTTAACTGAAAAGTTCCATTTGAGTTAACTGAGACTAAAACTAAAACTGAAAAGTTCTGAAAACTGAAACTAAAACTAAACTGAAAAGTTTAAAACTTAAACTAAAACTAAACTTGAAAGTTAAAAACTGAATTAAATTCTGTGTGGCGCACAAACCACAATGGCAGAAATGTTTGCAACTGTTAGCAGCGCACGATCTGAATGGCGCAGATGTCTGACTCAGCAATAGCTGCAATATGTGTCAAGCAAACATCCGGTCTAACCCTTTCTCTATCGGCTTTCTCTATAGCGGTCAGTCTATTGTAAAATGCGGTCAGCCATAAAGATTGGCTGCGAGCCTGTGGCCAGTGACAAGATAGTGATGTGTATAATTAATTTGACAACAATCCGTCAGTTAAACAGTCTGACATTGATTAGTTATTGTTATGGATGGCTGGGCACCGCTGACCACACGGGGCGACCGAAGTTAGTTACAGGTGTATTTGAAGCATGGTCCGTGTAGGGGAAGAGTATGAATATTTGAACTTCAGCCTGTTTAGATACATCATACACAGGCTTACGGATCGCATACCCATGTCTATATACACGCAAGGTTCTTTCAATGCACGATCTTGATATATTTGTATACATAGCCTACCTATGAGGATTCAATGACCAGCATATAATTACATGTATGTTTGAAATCAGTTTGATGTTTGACACCTCAATGGACTTGTCCATGGTAGGCTATAGGACACAGGCTAGATACATCAAGCATGTTATCGATCAAGATGTTTATAGATAGGACAAATGAAGATGGAAATAGACGACGTGTCTGTTGGTGTCTACCTTTCAAGTGTTGCATGATGAGGAATGTGATGACAGTGATGATGGAATTGGCTAATTACATGTAATTTCATGAGACACTTTAGACATGGACACAAAGAATGCTGAACTAGATCAAATGTCTGTTGGTCTTCAAAATTCTATGTTAAGAATTTTAGGTGTAATTTATTATGACTTTCTTACTAATTTTGTCGTGTAGTTTGTTACAGAGTTTTTGTAATTAGTATCTGAAACATTTTCCGAGCCAAGTATTTTATACTTGTAGCCTAATTTTAGCCTAATATTTTACAATAAAGTGTTTTTGCCTGTATTTTAAATACTTTTGTGATCAAGTATTAATATACTTATACTCAAAATACTTTTAAAAAGTATTTTCCCTTTGACTGCCCTATACACAGAATTCAGCAGTAGGCCTATACGGACAGAATTACTAGAGTCTATTAGTAAGCGTGATTTAAGTTTCTGCGCCAGCATTGCAGGCTAATGTTGGAAAAAGTTTTCAGTTTGTGAGGTTTCGGTGCTCTGAAATTAAATTGGGTTAGCGTTCCTTTAGAGCGATGAGTATTTTTGAAACCAAGCATGTAGTGGAGTGCTTCAAACTGCAGCTCAATTACATGAAAACATGAATTTAGCTAAATCTATTGCTCTTGCTAATAAAAATGAATGTCATTAATAAAAAAATTCAATTCCTTCTGTTGAAGGTTTACAAAAACTGAATTAAAACTGAAAAGTTCTGAAAACTAGAACTAAAACTAAAACTGAAAAGATCTAAAAACTTAAACTAAAACTAAACTGAAAAGTTAAAACAAAACTAAAACTAAAACTGAAACTGAAAAGTAAACTGAAACTTAAATAACACTGATCTACAATTAGTAATTTTGCTTAGATGACAGCTTAAAATCCTTCTATTGCATTGTGTAAATCAGTGATTCCCAACCTGTGTTCCGCGGCACACTAGTGTGCCGCGAGAACTTTGCTAGTGCGCCGTGGGAAAAATTCTAATATGTTGTTGATTAATAATGATTCCAAACAAAACATCTGAAAACATCATCACTGCAACATCAAAACTTAAGTCAGTTGATCTTAATCTCTCACGCTGTAGCAGGTTAAGATCTCCAAGGGAAATATTGATTGTTTTCCCACGATCAATGAATCTCAGTTTTTTTTAAAATTCCACCTGAAATACTAAACACATTGATAGGTCTACAACCAGCAGTGCAATAATACTTCCCTTTGCTTGCAATCGACAATTTTGACTGGGTAATCAGTCTATTCGTAATCGGCGAAACAAAAAAATCTTACAACCGAGGATGAAGAACAGCTCATTGATTTATGAAATTAAAAATTTTATCAGTCAACATTGTCCGGTAAGAGTTTGGATGAGTTTTGGCTTTTCATAAAAAAATCATATCCTTCGATCAGTTCAATTCTTCTGCTATTTGAATCTTCGTGGTTTTGTGAATTTTGATTTTCAGCCTGAACTGAAATCAAGTGTAAAAAGAGGGAGAGAATTCTTAAAATCGACGATGAACTGTGAGTATATATGATTGTCGTCTCTGGAGCCTCGTTTCAATTTGATCTGTTGACTGACTAGACTCACTAGAGTATTATATTAGACAATAAGAACATTAAAATTAGAATATTATTAAATAATAGTGACAAATAGATGAAAAGGTAATTATTATAAAGTGTGCCGCGAAATTTTTTATTCTTTCTTAGTGTGCCGAAAGCCAAAAAAGGTTGGGAATCACTGGTGTAAATAGAACATTTTAAATTATTGGGAAGTGACATTATTCAAGTCTTAAATCACGTCTCTGAGCACTAAAATTATGAGTCAATTTGCTAAGATGACAGCTTAAAATGCTACCATAACAGTGTGCAAATTAATTTTGGCAACAATTGGGAAATGAGAACAGTAATTTCGTTACAAATAATTGCAAACAATGGGAGGAGACACTCTAAATCTTAAACCATGACTATCAGAATTGAATAAAGAGCAAGTTCATTTAGATCAGCGATATATGGCTACTGGATAAAACTGCTGTTACACATTTATGTTGATGTCGATGTCAGTATTGATTAGAAATAGCAATTTGAGAGGTCTGCTTATGCTATTAATTTATCATTCTCACATTACAAAAATTTAATTCACCATGACTGAAGGATTTGATTCTTTTGTGGCATATCACACCATATCTGCTAGCTTTGGCAGTAGCAAAATAATGTCATGTTGACCTTGATGATCGATGTTTCAAAACAAAAATGCAACATTTACCCCAAGGCCTACATACAAGGTAAACTATTTTACATTGGAAGTGTCTAGGAACATCGGACCATTGAACTTCATTACACTTAAAACCTTTATGAGCTATTTCCAAATATTTGTGTCGTACAACGTGTAGCCTACTGATGGCAATTCCAGCAACAGCAGACGCATCAAGTCTTATAAGGATTTTGAAAAGTCTAAAACGTCGAAGAGCGTCTAGCTTATTTTCATGCATTAATTCGTTGGGGGGTTTGCCTTGCTGAACATTGAGTCGAACATTACCATGGCAATTTCTTTTGATCTGCAATATCAAATTTTGAAAAGTCGGAAAATCTCAATTATAGTGAAATTTCCAAAGAGTCACTCGATAGCCAAGCGCAGGACACCAACTTATTCACTAGCGCTCAATAAAAGCTGCTTTTGAAAAAGTAAGTCTGTTAAGCCCATTAAAAGAGAAATATGAAGCGAATTCACTCTTTGAAATCAATTAAATGCCATAATATTCTTTCAGCTTCGGGGGACAAATCCCCGGATCAAAAACTTTCCTGTGCCCAGTCCCATAATCAGTGTGAGAATTGTGGAAAATAACTGGGGGTTGGACAATAATCCACTTGGAATTGGGGTTGAAAAACAGGTTTCACTATGGGGGCTCTAAGAAAGACTAGGTGTTGAAACCCCAGCAGTTCTCATCCTGTCCATAATCTATGTTATTTATGTGCAGTTGAGAAAATTCCTTAGAATAAACCCCTGGTGCACATGTGGTTGGTGATAAAAAAAATCTTTACGTTTTTGGGAAATTCGAAGAAAAATAAAAAAAGTCATCAAAGCATAGAATTAAGTCTATGTTTTTTCCGAAATTCGAAGAGAAACACTGATTTTAAAAAAGGTCAAGAAGGTCGTCAGAAGACCAGTCAAAATATATGGTGCCGTCGATGTCCGGTTCAGTGGTTGCATGCCATCCTCCCAAAAATGCCCATTTTCCCGACCCCACCTCCACCCCCGGCAGAGGGGACAAGATTAAACACTGCAGGAATAGAAAGTTGGTCAATTCGCTGTGGTAAATCAAGAAATCTCTAAAGTAGAAAACAGAGTTGGCTGTGCAATACAAGCCGATCGAGCCGTTTAATATTAATAGAGCGATATTTAATTCGGTGAAGCGCAAGACAATCAACAACAACAGCATGATAGACCTATAATAATATAGCAGCTGCACTCGGTGAATAATAGTGAAACATGTTTTCAGTTATGCATAAGTTCGAAGACAGTCTGGCGACAAAAATATTTACATTAACTACATATTAGTCTTTATACATATAAATTATTATATATTATATATACATGTGAGTGTAATATAAATATACATGTATATATATATATACAGAGATCTCCGTGGATTCAATCGTGCAGAAAACAATAGCCTGTAGGCAGACAACAGTTCGTTGTGATTTATGTGTGAAAATGAAATGCGAATGAACAGCTGCGGTGATAATGGCGGCGCTCAACGCGGTGGAACGCTGAACGCCGCCGCCGCAGGCAAAAAATAATATGAAAAAACAAAGCTATGAAAAGACTCGTTAAGTCTTGTTGGAGCTTACTATAGGATGGGAGAAATAATCTCGAGCGTTGAACTCCTGGGTGATGGCAGGTGAACGTTGGCTGCGACGTATAATTATACTTAGAAGAAATCGCTCGAAAACGACAATCCGACGAATCGTGAGCTGCAGAACAATGTAGACGCCGCAAGGTATATCTTTGTGTCTTCCTTTTCATATGCATAATATACAACATGCCAAAAAAAACCAAGAGAATTGCCAACGTTTTACAGGCTCCGTAAAACCTGTGGTTGGGCTGAGAGGGCTTCTTGAAGCGGCGCTATGTAATTATTGAAACGAATGAATGAAAAGAATGCATAAAGCATGCTCAGTTTGAAAACAGCAGAAGCCTTCAGAAGTTAACTTGGGTGTTTTTCATCCTTTGTCACAATTACTGTGATGCATTGTTTCACAGTTCTTGAACGACGCGATGAGTATATCTCTTTGCTCGATTTCATATTTTTCTTGCTTATTTCTTATGCATGGTCAGTTGGTCACGTCACTAACCGCCGTCGTATACCTCCGCAATTTTTGATGATTAGCGTGCAAGAAACCTGGAAGATATAGGGCCCATGCACTTGTAGGACCTACTTGTGGGACTTACTTGTGGGGTGCGGTGGAGTAGTGGGTACGTTCATTGCCTTGCAGCCGGAGGGTTTCAGGTTCGAATCCACCTTAAACCTCCTCGCAGGGACCTTGACGCCTTCACTAGCAATTGCTCATGCGCTTCGGCGTGAAACTCCGATTCAGTGTCCGCGCTGTAGTCGAGAGCGCTTCTGAGTAGAATTCCTGAATGGGCGCTATAGCAAGTGCACACATGCATATATTATGATTAGAGAAAATTCATGATTTATTATTATTATTTTGTCCCTAAAAAACAGCCGTGCATGGCCTCTGGTTCTCCGTCGCAGGACTGCAGGGCAGTGCAGGAATTTGTGCAGAAAGAGTCGAAAGTGTCAGACTGCGATCCGTGTGGATTTCAATCTTTGTTTCTTCTACGTGCGCTCCAGGGCTGTTTTTAAGAAATTTTTAGAAGACATAGGCATATGAAGTTGAAAGATTCATATCTTTTTATCCGTTCAAATTTTTCTCATGAAATTTTGGAATCATATTCTTGGTCCAATTCTCTAAATATTTGGAAAATTTTAGCGTGTATTAGAGATATATGCAAAACAATTTGGCTTAGTTTTTTTTAACAACGGTGTATTTATGGGCCCTATATAATCTACCTCCTTTTTGTAGAAATTATAATATGATATTGAGATAATATTATTGTAATACCACTGATAATTATTAATATAAATAATAGTATACGTATTGAAAAACAATGTATATATAGGATATGCCTCATATGCAATAAATATCATGTGTATAGCAAGTTATGCATAAGCTTCTTTTGCAATATAAAGCAGGTGAGTTTTCAGGTGAGAGGAGCCTGTTTTGGATTTAAGAAAATTTTACTTTACTGGGGTTTTAAAGTCTTTTTGGCCAGGTAGAGTCGGTGTTACTGTCTGCCTAAAACAATTTCTTTCTTATAAACAATCTGTGATTGACTGTGATCAGACTGTGATTTCTCGTGTGTTCTGTGAATGCGGTAAACATAATATAGTCTGACATAGACTGTGCGCATTTGTCCTCTGGTTAAACGAAGCGTATGCTTACCTACTTTCTTACTTACTCTATAGGCCAGGTTTACCAATTGATTCTTGACGAGTGAGCATTTTCTTCTGTCCTAACCCAGGCACGACCACCTAACATAGAGATCATACTACAATTCTCACGTAGGCCTATATGCGACCGGAATAATTTTCTTCTTGTATAAGCTTACTACTTAAAATCCGATCGTGTTTGATGTATCTAGGCACCACGTGTTTATAATTATAATCATTATACACAGCTGAATTTGCGCCACATCGATATTGCGAAGTGTTAATCTCTCGCATCTGTACATAAAAACCTTCTCGAGCATGCAATGTGTTTGCAACCACACGATGCTCTCAATATAATTATTATGCAGGCACCTGCTGCAGTAATGCATTCGTCAATTGGCGACAGTGGCTCCCCCGACCGACCATGCTCGCCTGCTTTCAGGTCATATCCGTGTCGAACATCCAATTGCCGATTGCATCGTCGTCAATATAGTATTCGGATGATTTACGGCATAAAAATACCAACCAATCCGAAGTGGACACGCGTCCCACCGAACACGGATACATTTGTCAGCAGAACCAACAATGGGAAGTTTATCTAGCGCAAGTGTTAGCCTAATGAATTGGACCAGGATGAACAAAACGAGATGGTGACAGGCGAACAGAGGAACAGTATACATGTATTATTGTGTAACTGCCATCATTATTATTATCCATGTATACCAACGCATTGCTATGAAAATGTTATAATGCATGTGCGCACGCATAAATGTAGCCTACGCATATTAAAGATATGGGATTCCAATCCATGAATACATTTTTATTTGCACTTTATACATTTGTGTGTGTGTAACTGTGTATATGTATGTTTGTATACGTATGTATGTATGCATGCATGTATGTATGTATGCATGTATGTATGTATGTATGTATGTATGCATGTATGTATGTATGTATGTATGTATGCATGTATGTATGTATGTATGTATGTATGTATGTATGTATGTATGTATGTATGTATGTATGTATGTATGTAGGCTATGTAGGCTATGTATGTATGTATGTATGTATGTATGTATGTATGTATGTATGTATGTATGTATGTATGTATGTATGTATGTATGTATGTATGTATGTATGCATGCATGTATGTATGTATGTATGCATGTATGCATGTATGCATGTATGTATGTATGTATGCATGTATGTATGCATGTATGTATGTATGTATGTATATATGTATGTATGTATGTATGCATGTATGTATGTATGTATGTATGTATGTATGTATGTATGTATGCATGTATGTATGTATGTATGTATGTATGTATGTATGTATGTATGTGCGTGTGCGTGCGCGTGCGTACGTGCTTGCGTGCGTGTTTCTGGGTGTGGACTTGTGTGTGTGTGTGTGTGTGTGTTTGTGTTTGCAGTATGTATGTGCGTGCGTGTACGTTCCACTTGATGCCCTGGTGTACACATCAACCAGGTCTACATGTACGTGTCAGCGTATTCGTTGACATTGACAAGTGGACCTATAAATGTATATCCATAATAATTATGTACATATAAATTAGATCTGGATATAGGTTTATGTATATGTGTAATAATTGTGTGTACTGCTGGGGCGCCGTGATGGTGCCACGGGAAGCCATGGTAATGATTCTCCAGTGCACTATTGCCGTAACGTAAACGTGTGGCTTGTCTCTCTTTTGCATAGACCGTCTGCCATTCGCAGACGAGATCACGCCGGCATCTGAGTATATCCCCCGTATTAATTCATCCCCCGGATACCTTTAAGGGGGATGGAATATGCATGACGCCGGACAGCTCTATTTTAAACGATGCAATCAACAGCGGATGGCTCTTACTATATTCCCCCTCTGCAGACGCCAATGACAATTTCTCCCCATTGGCCGCTCTTTCTTCTCTTATCTTCAATCTCAGTCTTATCTCTCTTCAACTCTGTCTGTCTGTCCGTCTCTATCTGTGTCTCTTTCTCACTCTATTTCTGTTTATATGTCTCAAAACAACAGTAAATCTGTCTCTTTTATCATTCCCATTGGGGAGCCAGACGGCGCTTTTTTCATTCTCATTGGGTGGGAGGTCCGGTAGCCGCTTCAGGTAGCGCATTGGATAAGACGCTGGGATGGAGAGTGAGAGGAATCGAGATCGAATCCCGAAGCCTCCGTAGTATAGACATGCTTTGCAGGCTGCTATTAGCGCCGATTATTGCAGGCTGTCTGTTCTGTTAGTATAGCTAAGATTTGTGTGATCTGTGTTCTTGTGAATTGCTTCAATTGCTGTAGCCGGTTGCGATCTGTCAACCGGATTGTTGAATAAAGGAAATTATTATTATTTTATTGTTTATTATATGGGAATTACGATATATGTATTAACTATGTATGTATGAGAAATGATGCATGTAAGTATGTAGCAAATATGTATGTATGTATGCAAGGGCGGATACAGGAATTTTCGAAGGGGGCCAAAATTTTTGGTATTGTGAGACAATAGAACAAAATTTGTAGTCATCGACCAAATTTTCCGGGAAAAAGATACCAACTTATCCGCCAAAAAAGTTGATGACCTTTTTTTTTTTTTTTTTTTTTAGTCATCGACCAATTTTCCGGGAAAAAGATACCAACTTATCCGCCAAAAAAGTTTTTTTTTTTTTTTTTTTTTTAGTTATCAACCAATTTTTCGGGAAAAGGAGATGCCATTTCCGAACGGGGGGGCCACGTCCCGTACGATTTTCTAATAGGGGGGGGCCAGATGTCCTGTTTTTCTCTCCCACTACATGTTTTTTAAACCAAATGGGGGGCCACGTTCCATGCAATTTTTAAATGGGGGGGCCATGGCCGGATTGGCCCCCCCTGGATCCGCCCCTGTATGTATGTATGTATGTATGTATGTATGTGTATATATATGTATGTATGTATGTATGTATGTATGTATGTATGTATGTATGTATGTATGTATGTATGTATGTATGTATGTATGTATGTATGTATGTATGTATGTATGTATGTATGTATGTATGTATTTTTGTATGTATGTATGTATGTATGTATGTATGTCTGTCTGTATGCATGCATGTATGCATGTATGTATGTATGTGTGTATGTACGTATGTATGTTTGTTTGTTTGTATGTATGCACGCATACATGTAAGCTTACAGTAAACAGTTCCGCATAGGTGTGTATTTAACAGCATAATATAATTAATTATGGACATTAAAATAGCACCTTCAAAGTATCTCATAAACCTGTCTGTAATTAATCAAACTCCATGATGTATTCGTGGGATGTTTAGAAACATCGATGGTTCGTTGACTCCAGAATTCATTAGACCGATCTGCAGCGTTCTTGCCTTCTCTATAATTATGGAATCGAATATGGCTGCTTTCAGAGGATGCCGGTGGGGAAATGATGGTTCCGCGTTCGTATGCATGTACGGTACAGCCGATGCGGGCGTATCATGCTTCGTCGTGAGTTACTGTAGAGGACCATCCTTCAAGAGCAGTCCTCAACGGAAACCACGTATACTATCCTGCCATGCTGTGAAATTCTTGAGTCCTTGTTTCCCGTTCTCGGACCACTGTTGCATCCACAAAATCGTGACTATTCTTCTGTTGGTCGCTATGACCCTGGAATGACCTCCCACTGTAATTCGCGGCATTCTGTCTTCACTTACACTTACTTCAAGTGTTTTCTTCTCTGTTGGACTTGCACACTGTCACTGTGAATGCCTCTGCATGTACTTCGAGAGTTTTTCATATTGCAATAGACACGGTATAGCCTACGTTAAGGTATACGTTAGTTGAAGAAACATTTGCAAGTCATCCACAGGTATAGATCTGATGCAGTGTTGTGTTTTGCCCTATTGTGACCTCGGACCTTCCGGCTTCAAGGCAACGACGCCACTACTACACCACCGCGCCCCACAATGTCATGTCAGTTATTTGCCTTCAATGTCGTAGTTAAGCGACACTATGATATAATTTATGCCTACGTCGTCAGGTGCTAATAAGTGCTTTAAACAGTACTTACTTTCTAGAAGCCATGCAGCAGTGCAACATTGCAGTAGTTAAGCGACACTATGATATAATTTATGCCTACGTCGTCAGGTGCTAATAAGTGCTTTAAAAAGTACTTACTTTCTCGAGGCCATGCAGCAGTGCAACATTGCGCTTGAGGTGCATCTCTGTTGAAGAGGCGCCGTATAAATTTGCAAATGCAATTACCATTACCATATGACGTCTGCAGCCATTTGATGTGGCGCTTTGAAAGCGATAGCACGAAGGTCGGCAAAAAGGTGAGACTGTCGAAACCGTGTGATGACTGCCTCAGT